>CM064861.1:94232720-94677417 GCA_032719365.1 Prinsepia uniflora | reverse complement strand
CCAAGTTCCGTAAATACAAGTCACACGGGCTCCTGCCCAAAACCAATTTACAGAAAACCAGAACATAGTAAACATATGTGGGATCTCAGCCCAAATCCATTTATCATTATAAACACAATTTTCCAAATCCATTGAAATCATGTTTATCCATTATATTCATATCCAAAACCTGTCACGGTGAAATAGAGCTACACGTGTGCTAACCGGGGTCTCAAACCCAAGTCTCTCCAGGGTCCAACCAGGTCAATGTCCGTAGATCAATGACCCTCTCTGGAGGTAACGAACCATGCCCATCCTGAGACTAAGGAACCCAACTGGGGGGCGAATCCACTCAGTCAGTTCTCCGTGACTACTCCGGGGTCCACCCAGGCCAACGACCCTCCCCGGAGGAGACAATCATATATAAAGGATGGAGTATGAAAAACCGTTTGAAATCATTCTTTAAATCTTTCCAGGATTTATGCCCGGCCCCCATAAGCCGTCATGAACCATAAAATCCTTTTATGGGTTCATGCCGGTTCCCATAAACCGTCATGACCCGTAAATCCATTTCAGGGGTTCATGCCGGTTCTCATAAACCGTCATGACCCATCAAAACCATTTGTAACACATAACTGGGCCCTAGGCCCGAATCCACATAGAAACTGGACCTCCGGTCCGAATCGTAAACCAATTGGGCCTCTGGCCCGATTCCGTAAATCAAATGGACCTCAAGTCCGAGAGTTACCTTTTCAAATCCAAAATATTTCATTTAACAATTTCCAAAACCATAAGAATGGAAAATCAGAGTAAAACCAGAAAACCTCGATTTACGTGCAAGCACGTAAATCGCCTCGAAATACGTGAAACCATATCATTCACAAATATCCAAATCAACATTATCAAATCATATTCATAATCCATTTGGAAATCCAAAACCATTTCAGTTAGACCAATAAAGACGTACGGACCCGTATAGGCACCGTATAGGGTAGAAACCTCGAAATACGTGCCTATACGTAGCCACACATCCAAATGCACTCATGGAATCACAAACAAGTATTTAAAACATATAATAAACATTTATGCATGCACCAATTTAGAAAACAAGGTCCACTCACAGACCGTCCGAGATGCCGCCTTGATTTACGTACCATACGGCTCCCCGAGCCGATCACCGTCACCGGGACTCCCAAACCTGTCCAAATTGTAATAGAAGGTTACTAACTACTTAATTAACCTCCTACCAAAGCCCCGTAATTTTATGATATTTTTAACTATTTTTAAAACCGAACCTAAACCTTCCGATGCCCCGAAACATATCGAGACGGTGTCCGATCAACTCGAAACCAGTCCCAAAATGTTCGTTACATCGAATAGATGATTTCACATGTTGGAACCTTCCCAACATTCCTTTCCACGCGCCCGCACGTGCCACCTAAAGTGGCTGCGCGTGGGTTTCACGCGCCTGCTACAGTACCCGTCTCCTATTTCGGTCAGACCGGTCCCGAACCGACCCGGTCCGGTTTTTCCTGCAACTTGGACCGGCATAACCGGTCCAGGTCTCCTTCTCCCTCATTTTCGGTCCGTTTGCTTCCATTCCAATTCCTAAATTCCTATTTCTTCATTTCCTATCTAACCCAATCTTAAATCTAAGAAAAACCCACCCAAAACCCCGTGTTCGAAATGGACCTCACGGTCATTTTTCCCCGCCGTTCCCACGGCCTCCTCCGCCGTGAACCACCCCCCAGACCGTCTTCAAACCTCCCTAGCAACTTATTGAACACTTCCTAATCACCCACAAGCAACCATAATGGAAAACACGAATTAAAAATGGAATTTGGGCAAACCGAGTACCTCTCGGGTTTCATGGCCGCCGTCCACGGCGGTGTGGCTTCCAGCCGGCAACCATCGTCCAGCCTTCATCCTCTCTAGCCTCTGGGCTTCATGGGCATGATCAACTGGGTCAATGGTTTGGTCTTGGATTGAAAATGGGATCGGGAAATGTGGGTTTAGGGAGAAACGAAGAAAATGAAGATGCACGGAAAAGGGAGATGAATGAATCAATTTTGGGTGGCCTGTGGATGGGTGACAAGTGTCACTCATCATTGGGTCCCCATAAAATATCTGGGCCCCACTAAGTCCAAAAGTGCAACCGTCTCGTAATTCGTGTAATAGTGCACTCGAACTTCCGTGAACGGTAACTTCGCCGTCGAACGTCCGAATTCGACGTGCCGCCTGTCTACGGATTCGTATCATCCTTAACTACGTAACGGTCTTCGGCCCTCGTCCATCGGATCTCTCGGTCAAAAAGTCAACTATTTGCCCCTTTTAACCAAAATTACCGAAATGCCCATAAACTTCCGAACGTCATAACTTCCTCCTCGAATGTCGGGATTGAACGTGCACCTGTCTATGAACTCGTGACGTCACGAACTACGTCACAGTCATCGGTCAAAGTCCGTTTGACCGCCCGAATGAAAAGTCAACGTTTTGCCACGATTAGGGGCAAAACGGTCATTTTGCATCGTTCGTCCGATTTCGCCTACCAAAACCGTTTTGCCCCTAGGCGTGGAAAAATGTTGACTTTTCAATCGGGCGGTCAAACAGACTTTGACCGATAACCGTGACGTAGTTCGTGACGGCACGAGTTCATAGACAGGTGACACGTTCAATTCCGACGTTCGAGGAAGAAGTTATGACGTTCGGAAGTTTAGGGCATTTCAGTAATTTTGGTTAAAAATGGGCAAATGTTGACTTTTTGACCGAAAGGTCCAATGGCCGAGGGCCGAAGACCGTTACGTAGATAAGGACGATACAAATCCATAGATAGGCGGCACGTCAGATTCGGACGTTCGACGGCGAAGTTACGGTTCAAGGAAGTTTCGAAGTACTATTGCACGAATACGAGACGAGTTCACTTTTGGACTCTAGTGGGCCCATATATTTGTCCTGATGCCCAATGGATGAGTGACAAGTGTCACCCATCCAATGGACACCCTATTTCATTCATGCACCGTGCAAACCATTCCATTTTCCTCATTCAAAACCATTCCCCTGATCTCACCACTTCTCCATCTTTGTGCAACCCAAAACCCATCCACCTTAACCCATGACCAGCCGTGAGGACCAGAGAGACTAAGGGAGCTGAGGTGGCCAGCCTGGAGGCCTGAACCGCCGCCCACGGCGGCGTGGAGGCAAGAACCCGTGAGGTACACGATTATGCCCATTTTAATCCATTTTCTATTTTGATGTTTTGTGTAACACCACGAAAATTTGAGGATTATAATAATGTAATTAATTTATGAATTGACGTTTTTACCCTTGTGATTGGTATGACCAAATTGTTGACTTTTTGATTTGTGGGTCAAATGGACTTTGACCAATGACCGTGACGTAGTTCGGGAAGTCACGAGTCCATAGACAGGTGGCACGTCCAATTCGGACGATCAGGGTAAAAGTTATGACTATCGGAAGTTCAGGGGCATTACCGTAATTTGGACGATAAAGGCGAAAATGTTGACTTTTTGTTTGACAACTAATTTTTACATGACTCAGGGACCGTTAGGTAGGTCTCGATGCCCTGAGTCCGTAGACAGGCGACACGCCGAAATCGGACTTCGTATGGCTGAGTTACGGGTCTAGAAAGTGAAGGCTATTTTGGTAATTACTTGAACCAGGGGAATTTTGGTCATTTTTGCCCTGGTTACTGTAGCAACCGCGGGGGGACCATGGACGGCACCACCATGTGCGGTGGATCAGTGTGCAATTGTTTATGCTAGTGTGTGCTGGAAAGAAAGGGCTGTCTATTGCTTTAGAACGTGGTTGAACCATCCACCTTGCACAGTCGAATTGATTAATTGAAGATTCGAAGCTTTGCAGGAAACTTTCTCAGTGGCCAGGCTGGGTTTCCACGAGCTGTTGAGTGGCACTGATAGTTTAAACTGAGTGGAAATTGGGTAAGCTTCATTCTGCTGTTGAAGAAACTGAGAATTGGAGAGAAAAACCAGAGAAACCATTTCAGGGAAAATTGGACGGAAAATTGGGTTTTGATTTCTGGTGACTGTTGGACCAACCTACGCACTGAGTGAGATTTCTGGGAGTGTTTAGAACACCTCCATATCGAAATTGAGGGCAACCAGCCACGGTGGAGCTGGGACGGAGGCTGCCGTTTTCAGAGGAATTTCAGAGGTTTGGACGGCTACTTCAAGTAACGTTTTGTTCAATTGATCATTCCTTATAGTTCGTTTTAGTCCTATGATGCTTCTTGGAAGGTTAATTTGATTTTGGTTTGGAAACCAGTGAGTTGGGATGATCAACCCGTTTGGTTGATCACGGGTCGAATGGCCAGTTAAAGGACTTGTCGAGGAAAATTAGTGTCACAGAACTTAAATTGGAAGAATAATAAACATGTTAGGATCAAATTGGATTGAAATCGAGTAGGAATTGATGGGTAATCAATCGGGTCAAGCCGCGGGTGGCAGACCTGTATTACAGACAAATGGGTGAGGGTGGTGACACTGTAGATACAGTGTCAGACGAGTGACTTTCACGCGCAGCCACTTTGGGCGTCGCGCGTGAGGGCGCGTTGGACCTTATCTCCGATCACTATCAACATGACTTTTGTTCCTCTCATCATTCTGAACATTTTTGATGAATTAACCGTGTTGATCTGAGATAGTTTGGGAGGGTCAGTTTAGGGCCGGTTGTCTCGGGAAACGTGTTGGACGGTTTCCCTAGCCGGTTTCTGTTTCGGACCTTTTTGGATAAATGTTTAAGACTAATAGTGACCCTTACGTGTGATTTGGACTGACATGAATTGTACGATAATCCCGGTACAAGTTCGTACGCGCAGGTTCACCGCGGGATCGTACTGTGAGTGGGCCCGATTTCATTAAACCCTTGCATGCTTAAATGTTTTCCGATTTACTTATATGTTCACATGCTGGAATCAAGAAACGGTTTTGATGATATTAAAATTATGGTTATGGCACGTTTCACGGTATTTGGGCTTGAGACCCGTCTGATGAAACTTAAAGATCAGTTTGGATTTTATCTATGTATATATATGTTTTTGCATTGTGGATATCAATAAAATGTATTTGGTGCTGCACTGTATAGATCCATTCTTATGATACTGTCTCCTCCGGATGTGGTACCCCGGAGTGGTCATAGCGCATTGCCTGCGAGGGGTCATTCTACGGAGGAACTGGACCGTAAAATGACTCAGGAGCAGGATTGCTTATTTGACGTCAGGGACGTCGAGCGTCTAGGACGCTAGGCATTTGAGATGCCGTACCCGGACAGGGTTCGGGGATTGGGCTCGGAAATTGAGACCCGAGTGGCACGTGTAGCCTTGAGACTGTTACCTTATTGGACGTCAGGGACATCAGGCATCAGGGACGTCAGGCATCTGGGATGTCAGGCACGTGTAGCCTCGTGTACTTGGTTTATTTCTGGTTTGGGCCGAGTCCCTTGTGAATTTGGGTAGTGGCCCTTATGGTCGTTTTCATTATGGTTCTTTCAATCTTGGTTTTGGGCTTAGTCCCACATATGGTTCTTTCGGATAAATGGTTTTCGAATGCATGCATGCTTTTTAGTGAAGGGTACAAATGTCTTTTGATAAACTGTTTTTATAAACTTTTGTTTTGTCCACTCACAGCTTTAATGTTTTGACTGCCCTTCAGGTTGACATCGGATATGGACTGTAGCAGAGACCGAGATATCACATGCCTCCTCCGGATCCTGGCGTACTCTGATAGCCCGGGAGGGCAAAGGTCGGTAATATCCCTTGTCTGACACTTCGTGTCAGACGGGAGCAGGGTCATCCCGCACTAATCCCGGGGGGGATTGGGATGGGTCCTGTCAGGGGGGCTACCAGTAGTGGGGTGAAAGGAGGTGAGAGTGGATGAGGTGGTGGCCTGAGCACGACGGCTGCCGTGTGAGTGGTGGCTGGGAACGGTGGAAACAGAGACCAGAGGAAGGTTTGGTTTCAACGTTTTCGATTTTCCTGCAAGCCTCCTTAATTGTCCTTGAATGGTAAACAAAAGATGTATAAGAAGGTGAGGCAAAGGCAGTGGCAACCACGAAGGTTCACGACAGCGGTGTTGCGGTGAGGTTCCCGTGATTTTTATTTAAATTTGAAATTGGTGTTTTCACTACAGGGCTTGTGATCGATTCTGATAACGGGAACTGGTTTCTCAGGGTTCCAGACGAGGATTGGGATCAAAAGTGAGGCTCGAGGAAGTCGGGTGAGGCTTGTAGAACTTAATTGCAGAAACAGAGTTCGACTTCGAAGAAGGGAAGGTGAGCTTTAGGTTTTAATTATTCAATTTTGGTAGCCATATCGATCATTTAAAGTGGGACAAACGTGTTAGGCTTAAAAGGATTGAGGTTTGATTAAAATTGGACGAAAACCGTGACCGCCGGTTCAGGGTTGGATCGGATTACAGTGAACCGGACCAGACCCGGTTCACCAAAGGTAAAGGATGACACTGTGCTGGCGCGTGAGGCCTGTTTTGGGGAAATTCTCAACATGGTTTTCACTCTAATTGATGTAACGAACATTTTGGGATTGGTTTCGAGTTAATCGGACATCGTTTCGATATTGTTTCGAGGGTCCGAAGATTTATTTTACGTTTTTAATTTACATTTAATTTCCGAAAAAATTATGGGAAATTAGTATGATGTATTTGAAACCTTAGTGACCCTGAAAGTGATTCCGGACAGGATTCGAGATCCCTGGAAAATGTCGGAAATTACGGGAACGCGTGCAGCACGAAACGAGCATTATGGACGGTGTGTAAGTGGACTTTGCTTTCTAAAGTTTAATGCATGCATAAATATTTTTTATGATTTCTATGATTATGATTATTACTTGTGATAATTACGGTTTTCGTATTTATACGTATTTTGGCATGAAATACATAATTACACGTATTTCGAGACTATGGTTTCTCTTATGCTTTGGCGATGGTTTGATGAACGATTTTGCATGATTTGTGAGTATGATGTTTTGAGGATGTTTTGATTATGATTGTGAGTATGACTTACGATTTTGACATGTATTTCGAAACTGTCACGGATTTATGCGTTTTACGAGATTTTGAGTATGTTGTGATTGATCATGATTTTGATGAATTGAATTTGGGATTTGAAATAAGATTTGTGTTCAAAGATTTAAAATGGATTTTGGAAAAGGTGATTTTGGGCTTGATGCCCAGGGCATAAAAGTAATTTTGATGAACGAGATTCGGATTTTGGAAACTTGAAAGTGGATTTCTGGATTGGGTTGGAATGGTGGTTCCGGATGCCAGCTTAGGGAATCATTATTGCGAATTTGGTTTCGGGAATGGATGATCGATATGATTGGGGATTTGAATGTGAAATTCGGACATAAGTCCTATTATGACGAAATGTGATTTCGGAATGGTTTGGAAAATGGATCACGGTGGATCCTGGATTGTTGTGATTTACAAATGGTTTTGGGTTTTAAAGACCTGGTGCTATTGCTGGATCATGTTTTGAGTTTAAAGACTTGGTTAATTGATGACAGGGGAGGGCCCTTGATGAGTTTAAAAGACTCGGTTACTGTTTTGAGTTTAAAGACTCGGTATAATACCCCCCGAGGCCTATTGATTATGTTCTGAGTTTAAAGACTCGTTGATATCCCGGGAAGGCCTGATTACACGCATGGTTTTGAGTTTAAAGACTCAGGCGCACTTGAGATCCAGCAGATTGATTGACTTGAGAATTACGGTTGATTTATGATGTTTTCGGATGTGTTGGGCAATGGCCCGGTTTATATGGTTTGATGGATTTGGATTATGTTGTGTACTTGGATTAGATTCATGGTTTTGGGCTGAGGCCCTGTGTTTATGTCTACGGCTAAGACCCGAAGGTTAAGAAAAGGAAAATGTTTTTGATTTTGATTTTCATACACGGTTTTCTTATGTTGGAAATGAAATGGATTGCGAAATGATTTTCGAATGCATGCATTAGTTTTACGTGGAGAGTAGAAACGCCTTCTGTAACTGTTTTATAAACTGATTTATTTTTGTCCACTCACACCTTTGTGTTTTTATTGACCCTCCAGGTCGTGGCGCGTTGATCGAGGCTGATCTAGAAGCAGAGGTATGAGTGAGTACGTGTGTGGCTATCCCTGGTTTGGCAAGTACTGAGGGTAATTTGGGAACTTCAGTCGACTTGCCAGACGGGAGCAGGACCGGGCACCGGTTATCAATGTCCCTTCGGGGGAGATCCTGTCAATAAATATTTACTAAATCAACATCTTCTATAACGCCCCAGACTTTCATCGAGGGTAAAATCGAAAAAGAAAAATAGAATTGACCAAATCGAAGTGAAATAGTTTTGAACTGGTTTTAATATGCATGCATGGTTTTGGAAAATGGAGGGTAAAAGAATGGATGTTTTCAAACTATTTCTTTTTATCCACTCACACGTTCTCTTGGTTTTTGTGACCCTCCAGGGGTGTTGCATGAGAATCGAGGCTTAGAAACTGGAGGCATGAACTAGAGAAATATAGGTGTATCTCTTGTCTGGAAGGGTTCTGTCGGACATAAGCAGGACTCGAGAGTACTGTTCTTCTGTATCCGAGTGAGGTTTTGTACATCTTTGGTTCTTAGATCCCAATCGGAAAGAAAGTACTTTAGATGAGCGATTGGATAATGATCAAGTCATTGAGATATTAACGAATGTTTTTCCGCCCGCATTCAATGATATGGATGGTGAAGCACCTATATTTCAACTCAAAGATTCTGAACTCCATTACGAGAGATTGTTGAAAAAGCTCAGCGTGAATTGTACCTGGGTTGTAAAACTTTTTCAATTTTAGGGGCAGTTATGGAGTTGATGCATATGAAAGTTGAGTATAATCAAATGAACAAGCATTTTGATCACATGATGGACATCATCATTCGAATGCTCCCTGAAGAAAATCTTTCCCTAAAGATCATTATAACTCGAAGAAGTTGTTGAAGAGTCTCGGTTAAGGTATGTCAAATCCATGACAAGACCCGACCTTGATCCTGCTCCCCACCTGACAAAACTTGTCAGATTAGGGATTTTCTTAATTCTATTCCCTTACTTATCGTTTCAAATTTGACTAACAAAACTTATCTCTAGCAGGGTACCACCCACGTCCGTCCCACTTACACTGTCAAGTAGGGAACTTTATTCTCACCTGACTGTTTACAGGACTTATTCTGATTTATAATAAAGGTTATAATAATTGGTAAAATCATCTAAATTAAGGATTCAATGGCAACATGTTAAAAGATATCTAAATTTATTATTTCAACGAATATAAGTTACGAACATATAGTAAACCCTTGGATAGTTTGTATTATAACCTTATGGGATCACCACGAATAATTTCTCTTGAGAACAAAAATTTAGTTAAATACTTACTTCTTGTGTAAACAAATACCTCATTATTTTCCCATAGAATAACATGTAATTCCAACTATAACTCGTAACTTGTAACCCCATGAATATGCTCAAATGACATCCAATGTAATTAAACATTGTACCATTAGACTCATAACAAGGAGAGGAACGGTTTTACCTGTTGGTCGATTTACCAGACAACATCTCATGCGCGTCACGTACCGGTAACATGCTCTGCACGTGGTAGCCACGCACCTAACATGGATCATCATCTTTTTCGTTCCAGACCCGATTGTCCAGTTCACTAGGTCGTCCGACCCACCATGATGACCTATGAAATATCACGTATAAAACATCAAACTTGATCTAAATGAGCTAAGAAGATGATCTATGAGATTAAAAGGATGAAATTACTTACATAAACTCATGGTTTCAATCTTACCTCCCCTCGGCCATGGCTTCCAGGGGTATTCCAATAGCACCCCTGTAACGCACCGGAAATTCGAGGAATGTAAAATTGTAAAATAATAAATGAAATGACGTTTTTACCCCTGTGAATAGTATGGTTAAATTAATGAATTTTTGATTAGTAGGTCAAACGGACGTTGACCAAATGATCGTGACGTAATTCGGGACGTCACGAGTCCATAGACAGGTGGCACGTCCAATTCCGACGATCAGGGCAGAAGTTACGACGTTCGGAAGTTCAAGGGCATTTTTGTAATTCGACGAAAAGAGAGAACATGTTGACTTTTTGATTGAAACTGATTTTCACATGACTCGAGGACCGTTGGGTAGTTCTCGATGCCCTGAGTCCGTAGACAGGCGGCACGCTGAAAACGGACATCGGACGGTTGAGTTACGGGTCTAGGAAGTGAAGGGCATTTTGTAATTTTTGAACAGAAGGGCAAAATGGTAATTTTTGTAGGGATTACTGTTTGAAACCATTGAAAACAGGTCTGCACACCGTGCTTGGTGGTTCTGATCAAACCATTGTTTAACCTGTTAGTGGCTGGACTGAGTGGATTGTTTATGGCCTTTGAGGCAGTGGAAGACGCGGACTGAGGACTGAACCAAGCACGAGTGCACGGGAGAAATTTAAAACTGGGTTTTGGGGACTTTTGCGGGGAGCAGAGTTTTAGTGGGACTAAGAGGATTCCCACGGGTGTGATGCTGCATGGTTCGATTAACTGAGAGATGGGTAGTTGATAGGAGTTCATTTCTGTGAAGAGGAGAGGTCGAACACTTGAGAGAAAACAGAGAACTGAAATCTGAAATTTGGAGGAAAATCGATTTTCAATTTGGGAGGCGAGTTGGACGAAACCAAGGATCTAAATAGCTTTCTGGGACCAATTGGAGTTCAACCATATCATCTCTGAGGTGATTCGACCACGGCTTGGCCAGGAACTCAAGTTCCAGTTTCGAAGAAAATTTCAGAGTTAAGGATGACGACTTCCAGGTGAGGATTTGTGAAATTGTTTATGTGTTTTGGTTCATATTGGTCCTAGCAAGCTTCCTGTTAAGTTAATTTGTAAATGGGATTAAAACCAGTGAGATTCGATGGTCGACCCGTTTGGTTGATCACGGGTCGAAGGGTTGATATAGGACTTGTTAGGTTAATTAGTAACTCAGAACTGAAATTAAATGGTTAAGGAAGATCTTAGGTTTAAAAATGAAGGAAATCGAGTGGGAATTGGTGGTTATTTGGCCGGGTCGAGTCGCGGGTTGAGGACCCGTTTATCAGACTAACGGGTGAAGGAGAAGACACTATAGCTACAGTGTCAGGCGCGTGGCTGTCACGTGAAGCCTCATCCCCAGTCACGGTCAACTAGAGTTTTCATCCTTTCAGTGTACTGGACATTTTGAGTTTAATAATCGAGTCGATTGGGAGATCGTTAAGTTGGTCAGAATAGGGCCTGGTTGTCTGGGGAAGCGTGTTCGGGCTGCTTTCCTGAGCCGGTTTCAGTTTAGGACTTCTTGGATGAATGTTAAGGACTTGTAGTGACCCTTACGTGTGATTTGGACTGACAGGAATCTTACGGTAGTTCCGGGACAAGGTTGTACGCGCGGTTTCGCAGCAGGACTGTACTGTGAGTGGGCCCGATTTCATTAAACCCTTGCATGCATAACTGTTTTCACTTATATATATATATATATATATATATACATGCTGGAATCAAGTAATGGTTTTGATTATCTTGAAATTATGGTTATGGCACGATTTACGATGTTTGGGCTTGAGACCCGTCTGGTGGAATTTAAGTATTGTTTTGGATTTCATATATATACATATAATGCATGTGGATATCGATGACTATCTTTGGTACTGCACTGTATAGATCCACCCGTGTGAACTGTCTCCTCCGGATGTGGTACCCCGGAGTGGTCACGGAACATTGCCTACGAGGGGTCATTCTACGGAGGGACCGGACCGTAGGATGACTCAGGAGTAGGATTGCTATGATTGGACGTCTGGGACGTCGAGCGTCTAGACGCTAGGCATCTGAGATGCTACCCGGACTGGGTTCGGGGATTGAACTCGGGATTGAGACCCCGAGTGGCACGCGTAGCCTTGGGACTGTGACCTTATTGGACGTCAGGGACGTCGGACATCTGGGATGTCAGGGTTAGAGGGTAATAGTGTAGTGGCTGTGGTTATATTTATGGTTTTATTATATGACTTGTGATATCTTATATGATTTTATGGTTTTAAATACTAATGTATGCATATTGGAAAATGGAAGGGTAAAAGTATATGTTTTATTTATTAAACTGTTTTATAAACTTTGAGTTTCGGCCCACTCACCCTTATTGTTTTGATGACCCCTCCAGGCCGTGCTACTGAGGTAGAGGAGGATCCTGAGGTTGAGGCAGAGGCATTGATCTACACTGTGCACCTGAAACCCTGTTGGGTAGGTTAACCCGCAGGATAGCTTAGAGTCGTGCTCAGAGTTTGTATTTTGGACATTATCCCTTATCTGACATCTTTTGAATTCGGATTGTATGTATAACTTTATTTTGGATATTTATGCATTTGAACCTTTAAGGTTAAATTTGGAATGTTGGTTCGGGTGTCATATGGAGCAGGGCACGTCCCCTTGTGGTCCCTGGGGGGATCGGGGCGGGTCCTGTCAACCCCTACATTCAAACACCTTTTGTTTTTGTCTCTGTAGAGCTGCATGAGCTTCAGGAGCCAACTGCAACGTTGAATTTCATGTTCCCAAGCCTAGAATGGCAAACTCGAAGCATGAACCCATTTACCCTGATTTTTCCTCCACTATTTTCCTCTCTCTCCATAACTGGTTTTGCACTACTTCTTCCTCATTTCTTCCCCTTCATATTCCCTCATTTCCTTCCTTTCCACCCTTATATTCCTGAGTGTCTGGTTGGATTGGTGAGTTTTTCACCCTCGGCCACCCAACATCGAACATTCCTACACAACACACCCACATAAATATCACATGGAAAGTTGGTGGAAGGAAGAGGGTGAGAATTCCAGATGATTCTGGACACTTGGCACCTTCCAAATATCATAAGTTCAAAATGACGGAAAATACCCCTTATATCAAAATTACCAAAATAACCTTAAGGGGTTTTAACCCAAATCATTCACATACGATCTCCGATTTTTGGGTGCCATCTGTCCACGAACTCAGGATCCCGAGATCTTTACAACGGTCTTTACGAAAAGTGCAACCGACATCCAGGTTGAAAAGTGAAGTATTTGACAAAACGATCATTCTTCTCTAATTTCCAATTTTACTTTTCCTTCCATCTTCCAGGCTGTTAGAAGGCCGATACCTTCATTTCGATCAAAAGTTAACATTTTGATTTTCTGGTCAAAAGTCAACAGTTGACTTGTACAGGAAAAATGGTTATTTTTTATTCCCTCGAATATCTAGAGTGTTACAATCCATGCATGCAATAAAAATTGTGCATTATTTACGGTGAATTCGAGGCAACTTGATAAATGTCCCATGTGTAATGAGCCTAAGTTTCGAAAAAACAAGATTCCGAATAAAGTGATATGTTATTTTTCCACCGAAAATCAAGGCTACAACGATTCTATATGCCATCTCTCATGAGCGCAGAATATGAGGTGGCACAAAGATAAGCGCATTGATGATGATATAGTGAGGCATCTAGCTAATGGAGAGACTTGGAAGGAATTCGATAAGATGTATCATGATTTTGGTGCGGAGCCCAGAAATGTCAAATTAGGGCTTGCTACTAATGATTTTAATCCCTTTGCGAGTTTGAAAAGTCATATAGTACATGGCCAGTGGTTATGGTTCCGTATAACTTACCTTTCGGAGATGCATGAAGAAAGAGTTCACAATTCTCAGTACTTTGATACCGGGCCCTAAATCCCAAAGTAATTTCATCGATAGTTTGTTTGTGGTCATTAATTGATAAACTCGTAGATCTGTTGAAAATTGGCGTAAGGACGTACGATAGTTTAGTGGACAAATGTTGACTACATGTAGTAGTAATGTGAACAATTAGTGATTATTCGACATAAGACATGTTGGCAGGATGAAGCACCAAGGATTATCTTGCATGTTCTACATGTGGTCCAGACACAACGTGTCAGGACCCCACCCCGGTTTCACCCCGAAACCCGAGGTAAATCCTGCTCCCGTCTGACACCCTGACACAAAAACAGTCAGACGCAGGAGGAAGCACTCAATAAAAACTGAAGTTAGAGTTTACAGAGCATAGTACGAATACAATGAAATAAAAACGATTGACAATTACACGCACGCGGAGGAAAATGTAAACACTCCGGGAACCCTCACGAATGTCTATGCCTCAGACGCTTCCTCGACGTCAAGACCCCGCGCTATCTCCACAACCTGGAGGGCAATTTAAAACAGAAGATGTGAGTGGACCATAATAAAAGAAAAGTTCTAAAATCAGTTATCAGAAAACCGAATTTAACCCTCCGTTTTGAAACCACATGCATAACCCAGTTATGAAAACAGTTAGAAATCGATCATCATAAAAACATCATAAGAAACAGAAACACTATAAAACAGTTATAGAAATCATAGCATATGAATCATAAACCGTACCAGAAACCATGAACATCCAATCATTATTTTTCGATCAAACCTGCTGGACCTAGCCGAGTCTTTAAACTCCCGAGTCTTAAACTCAATCCAGGCCTTAATCATATCCGAGTCTTTAAACTCCCGAGTCTTAAACTCAAAGGCCTACGGGGGGAAATATCAATATATCCGAGTCTTTAAACTCCCGAGTCTTTAAACTCAATCCGGGCCCGTCCCCCGTCTATCAATATCCTGGTCTTTAAGCCCAATAACCAGATCCAGCAAATCCAATCCAAACCATTTGAAAACCAGTTTCCATTTCCATCTCCAAACCCGAAATCCGAAATCACTGGTCTGATGCCCTTCCGGCATCCCGAACCGTCATTCCGAACCCAAATCTGGAAATCCACTTTCCAATCTTAAAACCAAATCTCGATTCTCGAAATCCGTTTTCAAAACCTAAAATCATTGATCATCAAATCGCGTTCCAAAATCTTTTATAATCACTGAAAATCATTTAACCGTTTGAAATCCCAAAATCATGGCATCAAAATCAGAATTCAAAGCTTTCTCGTAAAACGTGCCAAATAGTTATTTCTCGAAACCCGTGCAATTATATAAAACCACATCATAAATCCAACAATCATGAAATCACGTATATAAAACAAGTATAGAAAACAGTTATGCATGTTCGAGTTTAAGGAAAGGATCCACTCACAGTACCGAGCCCTCAATCACGCCCGAACGTCCTGCACGTTCCTCGGCTTCCTCGGGAAATCCTGATCCTGTCAACAACCACCAAATTACGTCACTAACACGTCCACGAGTATCCACCTAAATTCCCTCAAAAATCCCCGGGTCCTAAACGTAACGAACCGGAACCCTAAACTTTCACCCTCGCGGAACTACTTCGATTCGACGTCCGATTGACCCGAAACCAATTCCAATGGACTCGTCACAACTCCTGGACCAAAAACCATGTTGACCACTTTCCCCAGAACCACCGTACGCGCCCCCACGCGCCGCCCAAAGTGACTGCGCGTGGCCCTCACGCGCCAGCTACAGTGCATCGGCTACCTTGAGCAAACCCGGGTCAGCACAGTCTTCTGCAACTTGAACCGGCGTCAGCGGTTCACCGCCGTGCCTGCACCATTTTCCTCCCTTTCTTCACCATTCTCATCGTCCAGTCCTAGGCTATCTTTTCCCCAACTCCAATCACCTCGACACAGCCCCGTACTTGTCGACTGGAACTCGAAAGAAACCCGTACCATCCTCTGTCTACTACTCCGGCCACCCAGGTCACCCCCCGTCACGGTGGCTACTCCAAACTCTTCCCTGGACCTCTCTAAGCCTAACCCGACTCACCTTGACCGTCGACTCAACCCACACGTCACGACTTCCCGTTTGAACATCACGGCAAAACAGAGCACACAGGTACTCTTGTCGTGCCAACCGCCACCGTGCACTCCCCGTCACGGCAACACACTCAAACGATTCCTAGGACCCCCCAGGAGTCTCACCCTAACCTCCAGATCTCTCGACTCTAGCCCTAGGTCCACGACCTTAGCTTCTGAATCCAAACGACAAAATAGAGCAAAGAAACGGGGGTGAGGATTTACCTGTCCTCCTGTCGCCGTCGTAAGCTCAGCCGTGTACCACAGTGTCCAACAAGTCCCTCTGCACTCGTCCCAGCCTCCTCTTGACTGAATTGAGCCACCTCACGGCACAACCACCGTCTCTGTCTCACCGTCTCTCTGTTTAACCAGAGAACTCAGCCTCGCCAACCACCGTGTCTCCGTGCACGATCTCGGTCCCAAACTCGATTCTCAACCTCCTTTCTTCTTCCTTTCACCCTCACAACTCACCAGACTCACCAACCCTACACGATTACCTTCTCAATTCTCTCAATTCCTCCCTATGTTTCACTCTGTTTGAAGAACACACACCCACACTTGCACGATTTAAGTCCCAAAATAATTGGACCCGTGCACAAGTGTGTAGAACCCACTACACACTTGCCACATGTCACCAATCTGCCCATGCCTTCACCATCTGGCCTAATCTCAGCCATCCATTTTACCCTCTCTGTGCACAAATCCCCAGATAACCAAAAGACCAAATTACCCGTCTTTTTAACTCAAATTTACGGTTATGCCACTGACTTCCTAGACCCGTAACTCCCACATCGTAAGTCCAATCAATACATGCCGCCTGTCATCAAACTCAGGACGACAAGAGCTATCTAACCATCCTAGGTCAACATACCTAAACTCGATTACACAAAAAGTCAACTCTTCCCCCCTAATTTACCCAAATTACGATTATGCCCTCCACCTTCCGAACATCATAACTTCCTCCTCGGATGTCGGAATCGAGCGTGCCACCTGCCTACGGATTCGTGACGTCCTAAACTACGTCCTGGTCACCGATCAAAGTCCATCCGACCACCCGAACTAAAGTCAACATTTTTGCCCAGGTCAGGGGCAAAATCGTCATTCTAAACTTACGGACCTAGCGGGACCACCTAACCACCAATAAACCTCACTAATCCCACCTTAAACACTATCGTAATCCCGGTTCTCGGGACGGGTTGTTACACAACGTCATTTTGGCATGCATCGAAGGTACGCTACTTAGGTTCAAGAAGGTTTTTGACCTGAGATTACCGATGGCGTATGTAGTCAGACTCATTTGATGGAAAATCAGAGCTACGAGCTCGACCCCGAGAAAGATCAGGCGATGAGATATTGTCTAAATTGAACAGTATACGTGACTTCGTTACACGAGGTCTGAAAATTGCTGAACAAGAAAATTGGATAAAAATAGCATATTCTTCTAGTTGTCATATTGGTGGAAATTGAAAATTAGACACATCGCAGATCCTGTGCACATCGAGAAGAATGTTGCTATAGAGTTGCGCGAACTACTTTATCCATTGAAGGTAAGTCAAAAGACACAAAAAAAAAAACTCGGCTAGGTATGCAAGAAATGGGGATTCACCCTAATTTGTGGCCGAAAGTCGTCAATGGTAAATACGTCATGCCTCATCCAAGTTATACATTTACCCATATATTTTTATTGCCGAATTTAATTAAATTTATTAATGAACAGAAAAATCAGAGGCTAACAGGTGAAATTGGCGAAACAAGACGTTGAACCACTACAGAGGGTCATGTCCCTTAGCTGCTAAGCATAAGGAACGGCGCAACGTTGAGTCACTTTTCTTAGAGGTGGATGCTGGGGGAACTAACAAGCTGATGCAATTCACGTAAGTTAAATATGTGTATTTAATTATTTGTTTATTTCTTGAAAAAGTTAATAAACTTGTTCTGGTTTTGTAAGCGAGAATGTTGGTAGACGTCCAGCAGACCTAGGAGGAGTTGACCCAGCAGCAGTCATACACTTTTTTGGAGTAGCAGCTGCTAGATCTAGAGTGTTCGAGGGCGATCTTAGCGCAATAGCTAGGTCGACGTTCTAGGAAGATCGTTTGGGGTGCCGAAAATAGGCTGGAGTGAGGCATCTCGACTAGCTCCGATGCTTCTTATAGGGGTGTCAATCCTGAGAAGTACTCGGAGCTAAGGCGCAACTATACCACTCTCCTGGCTGAGACAATCAACTCGAGGGCACAAAATGAGAGTCTTCAAGCCCAAAACGATGAGATCAGGGCTCAGCTTGCAATCTTTAGACACTTGGGATATCCTCCGCCTCCTGAGCAATAGCTTGCTCTGCCCGAATAGCCTCACCATCCCGACCAGCCTCCCTTGTAACCGTTTTTATTTTATTTTATTTCATTGTATAAATTGTTAAAAACAATAGTTTAAATATATTATATACATTTCCTAATTCCATATTTGAGTTTTATTTAAATTTCATATTTTTCGGATTTAATATTATTTAATTAATTAAATAATATTAAAAATATTAATATAAAAATATTAAATTATGCCCCATGAATGTTCACAATGTTATCCGACGAATATCTTGATTCGATGGATATCCACCGAACAATTTTAGTTACTGTTCAAACTGTTACCCAACAAATATTTTACTTGAACTCGACATATTTTTTATTTTTGGTGGATGTCCATCGAATAAAATTATGAACTGTTCATATTGTTAACCGACGACATCACTTTGACCCGACAGAGTTTTTAATTCGGTGGATGTCCACCGAGAAAAATTCTTTACTGTTCATATTGTTGTAAGAAGTTGAGGTTCCACCCTAAAACTAGTTGGCAATGAGGGGAGTAGCCCAAGATCTTATAAGACACAAATTGTTGTAGTTGTGTTTTTTCGATGTGGGACATTTTCCTTATATCTCAACAATTGTTACTCGACGAATACATCAATTTGACCCAACGAATAGCAACATAAATGTGGCCTGACCAACGTGGTTTGTTCATCGGGCATGGACCGTTGACCTAGTGTTACACGATGAAATTTCACTGACAAAATATGCTTCCGGTAAAAGTAATGTTACCTGAAGATTCACGTTCATTCGCCGTTAAAAGATCTTGCCCCATATCGACAGCTCGACGATGTGTTGCCCGACGGTGGCTTATCGGGTTTTATGTTACCTAACAATTTACATATCTTACCCGACGAATCATTTTCGCCGGATAAAAACTTGTTTCTTGTAGTGTGCTAAAGTGTTACATATCCTTCAGAGACGAAACATTTCAAACCAACTCAATTTTTTTTCAGAAAATTCAGAATTCCATAAAATTCCTTGAAATATAATTTTCTCGGTTAAATTAGTGTTAGTGGAATTCAGAATGTGGCATATAAATCCAATTTTAGATTATTTTTAATAACTAAAATTAGATTCACGCATGTGTATATCGAGTGAAACAGGTAGGGTGAAGGCTGCCTCCAACCATCCGTACAAATTATTTCCAACAAACACATCCTTACGACCTTACATATTATTTTCCCAACAACCAATTAAAAATCCATACAAATTACAAAGGGTGAAAGCACGCGGAGCAGGCGCGCGCTGGATAATGATCGTATGGTTTTATTTAAGAAATAATCATAAGTCTATTAATATTGTGGCTGCCAGATGGTATGAGGATGGATGAAGACATGAGGTGGATCGATCACAGCAGCAGGGGTTCAATGAAGACTAAAGCGACACTATCTCTCGTGGCCTTGCCGACACATGTGAAGCCATCTTCCCCTTTGTAAAGAAGATCACTCACTCTTGTTAAATTCAGCACACGCTTAAGCACGCCCATTGGCACCGCAGTTGGTCTCAAAAACTCCTCGTTTATATCCTTCCACAAATCCATTATTTGTTTCTTGAAGACGTCTACCGCCTCTTCCTCCGACACCCCATATTGCTTCATGTAGCAATCAACACTGGAAGGTGCATGTCCTCTCTCCTTCTCAAACTGCTCGTAGCAAAATTATAAATAAATTAAAACTCGAAATTAACTAATTATATATTGACGCCATAGAAATTAAAAATATGAACTTACTTTAGAAACAATGTCATCCATAAGCCTGAAAATGGTGTTTGCAGCCCTAACAATTTTGGGGTCTTTAGACACCCACTCAAATGCGTCCTTGGTTACAAGGTCACCCATGACAAGTAAAGATATGGTCGTAAGTATAGTGTAGCCAATAGAAACCGTTGCAACGCTCATGTACTCCTCCATGCTCGGAATGCGTCCTTCGTGCAACCACCGCGCCTCGTTGAAATATGATCGGGCCAGATTTTTCATCTGATCATGTTCACCCATATGAATTATAAATATGTGAAGCAAATTTTATATGTGGACCAAAAGTTAACTATACATACAGCTTGTATTGCGTAGGGGACTCGGTATGATCTTCCTTCCTTCACCATCTCTTCCTCAATTTCATTGAAAAGATTCAAAAGTGCTCCATAAAAGATTTGCATGTAATCAGCTGGCAGTTCCTCCATGCAATTCAAATCCCACCTGAAATATGCGTGTATTTTAGATCATCAGTGTCAAAATCAATGAAAATAATTAATCAATATATCTAAAATTTTAAGCAACCGCAGACCTATCAATTGCTTCAGTAAACACCACGAGTTCTTCGAATGTGCCAAATGCATCGTAGATATCATCCAATGTTATTATGAACATACTCACTTTGGTCATAATTGCTCTTCCGACAGAGAATTGGGGTTCAAAACAGACTCCCACCATCCAAAAGTACACCTCTACCATCCTATCTCTTGCAAATGGCAGCTTCCTTTCAAAGTCTAGAGCTCTCCACCACTTGGTAATCTCTTGGAGTTCCTTCTTGTGCAAATGCTGGACAAGGTCGAAATCCATCTTTGCGAGTTTCAACAAATCCTCATTGCGAGAAGCTTCATCTTGGTATATTGGAATGTAACGCGCCGCGCCTAATCTCTCTAGACTTTTTCGGAGAGGTCTCTCTAAGGCTTGAGTGATTTGTGGTGCTAATGGATTGCCTACATCATGGGTTGCTGCCGACTCAAGGTGAGTGGTGGTGAAATGAAGAGCCTCTTCCAGTATATCTTCTCCATGCACCCTTAGATGCGATGCTTCATATAAGCTAAGTATACCTCCAATATCACCCATTAATGTTTCCTTGAAGCCGCTACAATTTTCATCCTTGAACTTGTTGAACACATCTGTTTCATTGACAATGAAGCACTAAAACATTACGTACTATTGTTAAATAAATGTGATATGATATCTAGAAATATATGTAACTAAATAGATTACATACCAGAGGAAACGTTAAATCCATGTTGTCTTAGTAGCCGGAAACCAAGAGCAACATTGTACAGATCATCACTGGCATGGTCATCCTGAAATGTGGCATGCACACGTTGGAGTGCCTCTTCGATTTCTTTTTCAAAATGGTAGTCCAGGCCGAGGCGTTGGATTGCGTCGATCAGCTTCAACTGATGCGAACAATCCCCAGCTGCCTTACTTTGGAATACTTCCCTCCTCACTGTTTCTTTCAGTTCATCAACCTCCTTTTCCCTCATTGTAAGAGTCATCTGCCACAACAAAAGTAAGTATACATGCACAATTAAATTAGGTAAATATACACAATATTATCTAGTATAAAAGTATATACGTACTATGTGTTGGGAATGATCATAATTGATGAACTGATCTCCCCAAATGCTTGGGTGAAAATTTGCCGTCCGGCGAACAACTTCTTCAGCTGGCCTAGCATTTGGTGATTGGGCTACTGAAGCTAGGATTGGAAGGGTTTCCATTTTTTTTTTTGTGTTTGAAAATTTAGGGTTGTTGCTTAATTATAAACCTTGGAGCTTCTTAATTCTGTGAAGCCTGAAGACTTGAGCAACAATGTTGCCTAGACCATCGTGTATATATAGGTAAGCAAATAAATAATATCCTTATTTTTTCATTTCTTTGGTGGAATAGAGTTCCTATTTTTTTATGGACGAGAAGGTGGGTGCTTAATATCTTCATTTTATTACCGTCCCTTTCACGTGTTTTTCCTGAATGGCATGGTTTTTAATTCTTGGCCCCTCAAAAGACGTCACTATTAGAGTAAAACAGTTCAATTATTGTTTTTTCTCTAATAACTTTTAGCTAGTGCTGATTGTTTGATATTCAGACTTGATTAGAAGAAGGGAAATGAGTGGGATTTAGAAGAGAACAGAAGGGAAACAGGAAGAAGAAGAAGAAAGAGATTCAATCAATGTATTAAGTGTTCTATACACAGTTAACCTTTACAACATTAATCGTGCAGGCTTTATACTATCTTAGAGACTAAGAAATCTCCCAAGATTAGCCTAACTGTAACTAACTAATTGTAAAACTTCCCTAACAGAACTTGTAACAGAATGATCGAGCTAATCATCACAACTTGATGTATTTACTAACACGTGTATAAGGTAATCTTCTGAGGTATTGCAGCTCCATTAGAACTAGTACACTGCACAACTAACATCCCCCCGCAAGCTGATGGAGGATTGACTTCGAGCATCAGATTGGAGGAGTGTAAGTAGAACAAGTCCTCAGTCAAGGCTTTTGTGAAAATATCCGCAACTTGATCACCGGATGAGATATGTTGAACATTGAGATCACCTCGAACCACCCTTTCTCGCACAAAGTGATAGTCGATTTCGATGTGCTTTGCTCGAGAGTGGAAGATAGGATTGGCACATAAACTGGTAGCCGAAGTGCTATCATAATAGATCAATGGAGGCTTAAGAAGTGGAATGTGCAAGGCACACAAAAGTTGTCTAATCCATGAGACTTCAGCTGCTGTAATAGCTAGAGCACGATACTCAGATTCGGTGCTAGATCGAGAGACAGTAGTCTGCTTCTTGGACATCCAAGAAATGGATTTTCACCAAGATAAACAACCACACCTGTGGTAGACCGCCTGTCATTCGGATCACCTGCCCAATCTGCATCAGTGTATGCAATGAGGTCCAAGGAACCAGCTTTGTAGGAGATCCCATGATGAGATGTACCCTTTAGAAAACGAAGGATCCGTTTAACAGCCATAAAGTGAGATTCAGAGGGAGTATGCATATACTGACAGACTTGATTCACAGAGAAAACAATATCAGGTCTTGTAAAGGTCAAATACTGCAGAGCACCCACAATGCTCCTATAGTTTGTTGGATTGTTGTACAAGGGACCATCAGATTTGTTCAATCTGGAACCAGGCACACTTGGTGTCTTAACCGCAGAACTGTCAAGCATTGACGTTTTGGTGAGAAGATCTTGGACATACTTGGACTGAGAGATGAAGAGACCAGTGGGAGTGTAGTCTATCGTGTGGCGGATTTTTCAGCCTATCACGTGACGATTTGATTGGGTACGTGAGACACGTGTGACGGTTAAGCCAATCACGTGAGATAACCCGCTCTGATACCATGTAAGATATTCAGACTTGATTAGAAGAAGGGAAATGAGTGGGATTTAGAAGAGAACAGAAGGGAAACAGGAAGAAGAAGAAGAAAGAGATTCAATCAATGTATTAAGTGTTCTATACATAGTTAATCTTTACAACATTAATCGTGCAGGCTTTATACTATCTTAGAGACTAAAAAATCTCCCAAGATTAGCCTAACTGTAACTAACTAATTGTAAAACTTCCCTAACAGAACTTGTAACAGAATGATCGAGCTAATCATCACAACTTGATGTATTTACTAACATGTGTATGAGGTAATCTTCTGCGGTATTGCAGCTCCATTAGAACTGGTACACTGCACAGCTAACACTGATAACTCATTAATCAATTCGTACAAGTGATTATTGAAAGCAATTTGATGTCGTTTTTATTTAGATATCACGTGCATCTCATTTTATTAATACTTTTTTATATCAGCATCTCTATCAAATTATCTTTGTATAAGTATTGTAATTGAGTTCAAAATTATTTATTTTGTAATTAATCATCATGTCAAAATCACTTTCGTAAAAAAATATAAAAAATAAAAAAGTTATTTAGTATTCAAATTTGCAAAATATTTGGGGTTTTGACATCTCGTTCTATGCTTTAGAAAAAGTAAGTGATAAAGCATAATCTGCTATCTTTCTTTTATTTGGTCCTTAATTATAAACCTTGAAGCTTCCTTATGGTGTGAGGAACAATGTTGTTGTTTACACCCGAAAAAATTCTCTCTGGGCCCAAGTCATTAGCTCATGGAATTAAAGACCTAAAGATACACAAAACCAGCCCAGCGAGCTCGAACGTAGATATGAAGTAAGTTTGGGAGATGCTGATAGAGAAAACGAAGAAAATGAGGCAAGGGGGAGTGTTCCAATAGGATAAACAGCAAACTGAGACACATTGGGAAATCCTAATTTGCAAGTGGCAAGCTCCTTCACTGCCTACAAATAGAGAGCAACCCAGCTTTTCAAAGCACATCTAATCAACCAATCAACCTCAACAAATTGATCTCCATCAATTTCTGAACCAATGAACACCTTTAACCAAGGTTTCATGGCTTAAAAACAGCTCGCCCTTGTAGAAAAAACTGCTCATTCGAACTACGAAATTAGGATGCAGCTTCTCTTCTTACCCATTCGAGGCATTTATGCACTTTCCTAACCGTCTTTCTGACCAAATAACATCATAATGGTGCACTTCTCATCCTTGCACAAACCTTCTTTCTAATCGTTAAAATGTCATAAGGGTCGCCCTCTTCCTGACTGACTAGTTCTTGGACTTTCGGTGGAGGTTTGCGGAAGATCAACCTTCTTTCTGACCACTCAGTGTCATAAGGGTTGATATTATTAACTACCATGTCACGGACAGTCATTCCGACTACCGGTTTCACAGACAGTCTCTGGCCATCGATTACACGGATAGCCATCCCGGCTACTGACATAATAAAGGTCACCCCGACTACCGATACATGGACAGTCATCTCGACCACAGGCTCACGGACAGTCACTCAGACTACCGGTTCATGGATAGTCTCCGGCTACCGTCTTACAGATAGCCATCCCGACTACCGATATACGGAAGGTCATTGAGGAACTCAAACCTCCATTTTTTACGTCTCATCATTGCATTTGAGTGCTTTGCTATCTCATGGCATGATTTCCAACTGATATTCATCTTAGTTGAAGATTCCCCGAATTTCATGCTCCTTACGGGCTTGAAATGCTAAGGAAATAATTTAATGTTTCTGCCCTTGTAATTTCAGTTGTTATTCAATTCCAGTACTTTTACATTCATGTACTTGTACTTCTATTTCCATTTTAATACAACCCTATTTACTTAAGTAGTGATTGGTGCTTGGAATATACCATCCAAGTGTAGTTCAGGACTCACCAAGTCGAGACACCATCTTTGTGCATTGGTTAGAGTACTTGATCTCGACTTGAGGGAACTTAGGACCATCTCCTACTTAACTGCTGAAATAACAACGTCATCAGGTTTGAATATTATGGCAGAATAACTTCTGATTCGGGTATCGCTAGAAAGAAAATATGTAACGACCTAACCCAGAATTTTGTGATTTATGAGAATTAATCAAGGATTAATCGATAAATTTCAGGATTAGTTAAGATGAAAAGACGAGTTTTCTTCTTTTGACCTAAGAGTTTATTTACACATTTACCGAGGCCCATTACGTAGATCACATAATTTTTACGGGTTAGGGACCGATTTATTCGATTTTACGATTACACGATTTACGAGGAAGGTTGACTTTTGTTATTTTGTGGGCCTAGATATTTGTATCCAAGTTCAATGGATAAATGACACTTGTCACTCACCCATTGATCCTTATCCCTTGTACATCTCCCTTTTCTCTCTTTGTAGTTGAATAACCTGAAACCCCTCCCAACACCATTCCATCATCTTCTCATACCTTAATGCCGTTGTGAGGAAGTGAGTGAGATATAGAGGCTGAGATTGGGTTTTGGGCTTTGAAATTGGAACCGAGGTAAAACCCGAAAACTTTGAAATTGGGTTTTAGGCTTTAGGCGTTAGAACTATGAACTGAAGCCTTCTTCATGTTCTTTGAGTTCTTACGAGTGCGTAGGGCAACAAATCAGAGAGATTGGACGCGTGGACTGGCCAGGGTGGAAGCTCGAACATGGACCGTGGTGATTCGAGCTTGGTTGGGAAATTTCAGGTTTGTTTCTTGGATTTTAAGCTCGTAGATCCATTTCTGGGTAAATTATGATTAGAAAGGTGAAAAAATGGTGAAGTTTGGACGAAGAACGAGTCAAATTTGGAACCAGATCGAACGACCCGTTATAGTGATTCGGGTCGACCCGACTAGATGTTGACGATGATTATGTGTCAGTCCACATCATCATATCAGGCCACATGGCAGACCTGGGTTGGTGCCACGTGGCTAGTTTTCAGAGACTGTCAGTGCTGACATGGCATCTGCTGATGTTAACATGGCGTCATAATGATGTCTGTAATGACACGTAGCATGTGTTATAGGGTGACATATGACACCAATCGAAGGGTGCGACGTGGGATATGTTAGATGTCAAGATGACGTCAGCTAGGGCTGACGTTAGCAGTTGACCACGTGTGCGCAAAACTTTGATCGGCCCCTTGTGGGCGCTTGGGCTTGAATGTCAAGGTGAAACTGATCTTATCTAAAAGGTTTTGATGTTTTGAATCCAATGGTGGTGGTTTTAGGTCGATTAGAGATCATTTGATAGGTATTTTTTGGGGTGGGGGTGGGGGGGGGGGGGGGGGGGGGGGGGGGGTTTCTCTTCAGGAAGTGTGTTTAGGACGCGTTTTCTATTCCAGGATTTTTGGAGGTTTTATGTATGCACTCATATGGATTGTTAGTGACCCTCGGGTCTGATTTGGACCAGCCCGGACATCCCAAAGGCTTCGAATTGATTTACGGCTCGGATTTTGAGCGACTAGCGGTACTATGAGTGGATTGTTTCTTTCATAACTTTCATGCATGCATTATTATATGTTTTCACTAGTTAAATAATATTGTTTAGCATGATTATAATTGTGAATATATGCTTGGATTTGAAACCCATTTATGGTTATTTCTGAATAATGAGTTATTGTGGTTTTGGAAACCCTTTGGGAACTGTTTTGAGTTAGTGCCCCTATGAAAATTGTTTTAGGCTGCTGCCCCTATGGAAACTGTTTTGGGCTAGTGCACGAGTTTCAAAGTATTCTTATTTTGGTTATGTTATATGTTCTGGATTAATCAGCCTCAGGCGATTGGATCGTTATTCTGGAGTTAGACTTCGTGGATACCCAGAGACGGACTCGAACGTGGTCAGAGCTGGGTTCGTCACGTGCTGACGGAGGTGAAATCCGTAGATATGTATTTGTCTACTGATAGTACAAATGAGATACTAGTTGGACTAGTGAGCTGGTTGGACCAGTGACACGAGGTTTGACTTATGGCCAAGGATTGAAATATCGATATCGATGGATATATCGTTAATCAAATTTACGGATATCTCGATCTAAATATCGATATCGATATCGATATCGTTTACGGTCAACAAAAATGACGGAAATTCGGTCTAAAAGTTGGAAATTTGGAATAAAACTTTGGGAAAAACTTAAATACCCAATAATGGTCATATATGACTAATAAAAATTATAAAATGACTTTGATATAATAAATATATGATAAGTAATATGATACAATAGGATTCTTCCGATAACTAATAATATTAAATTTTAAACATAAACATAAATTTAAGTGAATTACTATAATTGAATGTTAATATAGTTAAAAACATAAAAATAAGCATAATAATAGAGTTTACATTTACATAATAATTTAAAAAATCGGGGAGTTTGTATTTATATAATAATTTAGAAAATCGGACATTAATTAGTGAAAATTGGACGTAAAATGAATTCTTATCAAAGTCGTTAACGATTAATAAAAATGACGGAAATTTAATCTAAAAGTTTGAAATTTTTAATGAAATTTTGGGAAAAACTTAAGTACCTAATAATGGTTATATAAGATTAATAAAAATTATAAAATGACTTTGATATAATAAACATATGATGAATAATATAATACAATATGATTTTGACGATGACTAATAATATACAATTTTAAAAATAAATATAAATTGAAATGAATTATTATAATTTGATGTTAATATAATTAAATCTATAATAATAAATTGAATGTGTATAAATTTTAATCGAACATCTATTCTTTTTTGGTTAAATTATAGAATACTTTTTAAATGACATAACCACTATTTACTTTTTAATCCTATTCATTGCAGTGAATATATATATATACTATCAATATATACTATTATGATAATCCTATTCAACCCACATGTTTTGTTTTGATCAAAATACAATGAAATATGCACCATTAGATTTGAAATCCAATGGTTGGGAAAGTAAGTGGATAACTTTTAATTTTTTTTTTCTGAAGTCAAAGACTCATTCAAGTCTTCAACCTCTATCACTCTCTCATCAATATCATCTTCTCCGCTGGGAACAATTCTACCCACCAACAGCTGCATCAATGATCTCATCAGCATCTCTTTCTTCTTCTCTCGCTTCGACTCCGTCACCAATTCACCACCATAATCACTCCGTGCCTGTGCCTCGTTGTACACTTTTCTCACTCTTCTCTCTCTCCGATGGAGCAGTCCAAGCGTAATAGGCAGCAAGATCTGGAGGTGGAACTAGTTCAAGGCGACGGCTTTTTGGCTCTGTTTTCGGAGGTAGACCAGAAGACGCTCAATGAGGTCATGAAGCTTTTGGAAGACGACTGGCCCATTTCGCCTTCCGGCGGCAATCAGGTGTGGACCGTACAATTATATAAGCTCTGCTATCATACTCTGTTTTTTTGCAGGCTATTCTTCTGTCCACACTCCCTCGCTCTCAAGGATCGTCACTAAAATCGGAGATTTCGTTACATATCGGCGAATGTCGCCGGAAATCGTCGATATTTACCGATATGGACCGAAATCGCCGATTTTGGGGGCGGATTTTCCTTCACCCCTTGTTTATATGTCGGTTGCCGGAAAAAGCGATATATCGGTCGATATATCGCCGATTCCGACGACATTTTCATCCGTGCTTATGGCTAGTTAGACCAACGTGATCAGGTTTGGCTTTTAGTACTCGTGATATGTGTTAAGGTTTTCAAAATGACTTAGAACCGATATATCGACACTACTCAAAGGCCTGCTCAAGGACTGTACTCATGGAACGTCCGAGCTACGCACCAATATCCACATACCACAATGATCTCGGGTCTAATCCGTTTATTACATAGCTACCATGCCAATCACGGTCCATCACTAGAACCTGTCTATCCGATCTCGGCTCTAGATAGACCGTACACTATACTCAAGTCGTCTTTGGGTTCTTCTAGTCACCCGACCAACACTTGAGATGTACCCAACACATACTCATCGAGACTTCCAAAGACCAACCGTCTAACGTCTATTAAGACGCACCAATACAAACCTTGACCCCCATCATCATGATGCGAAGGGTCGAATCCTGCAGTGTGCCATAACTGCCAATCCAATAACACTCTCAGCCCAAAATCAGTTTGACTCCTTCCCGAGTCAATCACGTCAACAGGCTGCACTCACGGAAGGCAACCTCTACCCGACAATCAATGACACTCATCTAGTCTGAGTGAATCCAATCTCAACCATCATCATTGGCTGACGCTGATCCCAAACACGCTCGATCCACAACCAACTCGATACTCGCTAATCTATAGCCAACTCGATCCTTAATCAAATCGATCCACACTCAGCTCGACCCACCTAGGGTCCACATTAGCTCTCTAGCCAACACAACATGACCCATAACACCAACGTGGGTCCATCCAATCCAAACTACACTCATCATGTTAGGTGACACCAAGCACCTTCTGCTCCTCAACTCATTCAAATTTGGTCCACAGCCCAATCAATTTCCACTAGGGTGACATCTCCATGAAACCCAGAAGTGAAGATGAAAGTTCACTAAGAACTTCCAGGATAAGGATTTTTGTTCACGTTGTCTAGCTGCCTCATCAAATCTAACTCTCGAAGTTCCATCGAATTTCAACAAGGAGCATTGGGTTTCCCAACAGTGACATTCCAAGTCAAATAAACCCCAAATCCACTAAGTTCAGTTACATGACTTAGTTGGAGAACTCCTGTAAGTGGAAACCATCAAAATCCGGCAACCATGTACATCCTGTGTCATCAAAGGAAACTCGGAAAAACCTAAATCACTCCAAGCTCACTGAGTTGACTGGGGACATCACAACACAAGCCCCATGTCGCTAACGACCAACCTGTCGTATCGTCCCGGCCTCCAAGCCATATCTTACTCGGATAACACCCAATCAAGACTGTCAAACACAACCGGTTTGCACACAACTCTCGTGTAATCCATCCAAAGACAGCTAGGGTACCTGTCACCAATCCAGGCATACCCCGTGCCTCCAGTAATCCAACTAACAATAAGGATACTGAAATCTCTCTAAGTCACTCGGGATCATCTCTGTTCTACTCAGTGATCTCTGTGGTCACCTTATTCCCACTACAAGACTCGGATTGCTTCTACCTCCTTGGTAAAATATCATCTAGGCGCACTCAGCCTCATCCGAAATCATCCGATCACCGCTGGATTACATCCAGCTCATCTCAGTAGAGATGGTGTGACATCTCGACACTATCGCCACCTACGAAACCTTATCATCTTCCTTTGTCACCATAATATGAACATACCATGATAAGGTCGCAAACCTCTGCTCGCACCAAGCTACCATCAAATCTCCTATCAATTATTCATAAAAACCACTTGAAAATATTCTCAAAACCTTACAAGGGTTCATGCCCGGCCCCATAAACCGTCATGACTCATAAATCCATTTGGGTCCCTGACCCGAAATCACAATTCAAAAACTGTAGGTCAAATGAATAGGGACTCAGCCTAAATCACATCACGTGGGTCTCAGCCCAAAACCTTTCTCAGTGAAATACCAACACACAGAATACGGGGTCTCTGCCCCAAATCATTTCTAAAACATAAAACATAGAACACGGGGTCTCCGCCCCCAATTCAACTTTTCTGAAATTCTCATACGTACTCGTACGTATAACCCATCCTAGGCACTTCCGGAGAAGATGCCAACTCGGGGCACACAACCCCTAGGGAACACATCCCCGATATAGTCACGATGACATCATATCTATCTAGTGTGCACACCACTCGGGGTCTCACTCCGAGTCTTCTCCCACGAATCTCCTGGGAGGCACAATCTCTGGATCTAGTCCGAGCTCTCTCTCTCTGGATCTAGTCCACATATCTCTCCGGAATCTGGTCCGGGACCACAACATAATAAGTAACCACCACTCCTGGAACGGGATCCCTATGGGGATACCCACTCTGGTCTGTGGATCGTGACTCTCCAGGTCGACGTCTGGAGGAGACCATATAATCATATGGAGGGTTCATATTCATTTTCAAATCTCTTTCTTTCTTTCTCAAAACACTTTTCAACTGGGTCTCATACCCGATTCATCTTAACGGGATTCCTCGAATCCGATTCAAATCACTTTCACAGGCCTCGACCTAAATCCACAGTTCAACAGGGTCTCATGCCCGAATTCTCATTTCATAAATCGAACTGGGACTCAAGCCCGATATCACAACGAATTGGGCCCTAAGCCCGGAACCATAAAGCAACAGGACCTCAAGTTCGATTTCACAACTAACGGGGCCTTAAGCCCGATATCTCAACTAAATGGGTCTCAGGCCCGCTATCATAAATCAACGGGGCATCAAGCCCGATAGTACCACTAACTGGGCCTCAAACCCGAATCGTAAACCAACTGGACCCTCAGTCCGATCGTATCGTTCAAAAGGACCCTAGGTCCGATTCTTCGTCAAATAAAATGGACTCCAAGTTCGAGAGTTCGTAAATCGAATGAGTCTCGTGCTCGATTTTATATTTCCAAATCCCAATCCATTTATTAAACCGTCATTGAAAACACAGTACGCAAAGGTACGACATAAAGCTAAAAACCTCGAAAAACGTGCAATTATGTCGATCCTAAGCTACTACAAACAAATGCACTCATGGCACCAAAAAATATATTCTAAAACAATTATAAAACATTTATGCATGCATCAATTTCGAAAGAAGGGTCCACTCATAGACCGTCTGAAGCCGCGTCTCGATACGCGTGCCAAAACGTCCTCCCGGGCCAATCGTCGCCTCCGGGATTCAAATTAATTTAGAAGGTTACTAACTACTTATATAACCCCTCACTAAAGTCTCGTAATTTTCCGGAATTTCTAACTATTTTTAAAACCGATCCTAAACCTTCGGACGTCCCAAACTATATCGAAATGATGTCTGATTGACACGAAACCAGTCCCAAAATGTTCGTTACATCGAATAGAAGGTTTCGTGTGTTGAAATCATTCCCAAATTCCTCCTCACGCACTCGTACGTGCCCCAAGGATGGCCCGTGCATGGGCCCACGCACCGGCGACTGTAGATCATCTTCCTCCTTCGGCCAGGTCGGTCCGCACCAACCGACCCGGTTTTTCCTGCAAATCCGGTCCAAGGCCCTCCTCTCTTCATTTTTCGTCCAATCTTCTCCTTTTTGATCCCAAACTCCCTAATTTAATCCTAGAAACCTGAATCCATTAACCAAAACCTCTAAAACACTCTAAATCCACCCGGTCCAATTTTTCCTCTTCGGTTCAAATATTCAAAACCTTCCCTAGGGCTCCCTAACGTCTAAACTCTCTCAAAACCATCATAACACAATCCTAATAACCTATTTAACTCATGAAAACCATCCAAATCGACCCATAATAACTAGAAATTGAAAATGAATTAAATCGGTTAAAACCGATTACCTCAATCGGGTTTTCTCCATCGTCGTCCACGGCGGCTCTGCCTGGGCCAGCCACCACCTCTTCTCTGTCCTCAGTTCACCTTCTTGGTTTCCATCATGATCAAAGGGGCTGAAGGTTTTGGTTTTAGGGTGGAGGGTTGATCGGATTTGGGTTTTGGGAAAAATGGGAAATGATCGATGTAGGGGGATGGATGGATGTGCATGAAGGGAAATTGATGGCCAGTGGATGGGTGACACTTGTCACTCATCCATTGGGCCTTGGGATAAAATTTTGGGCCCTACTTAATTCCAAAAGTCCCTCGTCTCGTAAAACGTGCAATAGTACTTTCGTACTTCCGTGAACCGTAATTTCTCCGTCGAACTTCCGAATTCGACGTGCCACTTGTCTCCGAATTCATATTGTCCTGACCTACGTAACGGTCTTCGGCCCTCGGTCATCGGACCTCCCGGGTCAAAAGTCAGGCTCCTATTCACCCAAATTACCAAAATGCCCTCGAACTTCCGAACATCATAACTTCTTCCTCGAATGTCGGAATCAAGCGTGCCTCCTGTCTATGAACTTGTGACGTCAAGAACTACGTCACAGTCATCGGCCAAAGTCCATTTGACTGCCTGAACAAAAAGTCAATGATTCACCCATTCTAGGGGCAAAATCGTCATTTCGCCCGGTCGTCCGTTAATCCTGTCTAATTCCCGATTAGTCTCACAAATCAGTCATTAATTATTAATTAATCCCGCTAATTCGGGGTGGGTCGTCACACCCAAGTTGGATAACTATTTGACTTATATTATAGTCAAATGTGAATTTGAGTAGTGATTTGAATAATGAAATGATTTTGGGTATTGTGAAATGAGTTCTGGACATTGTTTTACGATGGTTTTGTGGAAACTGGTTTATGAAAGCTATGTTTTGGGTAAGGGCCTTATTGAGATGTTTGAAATGCTTTGAGATAAGTGCTTGTGAAATGAATTTATGAGATTTGGTGGAAACTATGTTTTGGGCTGAGACCCTACGTGAAACGATTGATTTTATTTGAAATACAACTGTTTATGAAAATGTATTTCAATTTTCCAGCCTCCGTGATATTGATGTGTCTCCGGTTGTGAATGTGTTTCCTCAGAGAGGGCCTCCGATAGTGAATGTGTTTCCCCAAAGAGGTCCCTATGATATGTTGCTCGCCTCTGGGATACGATTTGTACCCCCCTCCGAAGAGGTCACGATGCACTATCTGTTGACAAGCAGTTGTGGGAGGCTCGGCTCAGGAGTGCTTATGTATGGCATCGATCGTAGATTTGTTCACGACGATTTGAACGTCAACCACAGATTTGTTCACGACAACGTGCTTGGACGTGAGCTGTCCTGGAGCTTAATTGCACGTGTTGCACGTATATCGTGACTAATGATGTTATGAGATGAGAAAAATGTGGGATATGAGGACTGGTCATGTTTTCGAGCATTGCTTTATGTCCATATGTTTTCACATATTTTGGTTTGAAAAGGAATATAATTTGATTTTAAGAAAGCATTTGAGATTACATGTTTTCTAATGCATGCATGCTTTAAATTGGAGGGTATAAATGTATTTTCCCGAAATGGATTTGAAAATACTTATTTTTGTCCACTCACAATTTTTAAATGGTTTTTGGTACCCTTCAGATTGATTGCGGATGCAGACTGTAGTAGAGACTGGTGCCCATTTAGGAACTATTTTGGGTTGGTGTTCCTATGTAAACTGTTTTGGGTTACTGCCCCTATGGAAACTGTTTTGGGCTGGTGCCCGGGTTTCAAAGTATTCTTATTTTGGTTATGTTATATATTTTGGATTAGCCAGCCTCAGGTGATTGGATCACCATTCCGGAGTTGGACACCGTGGATACCCAGAGACGGACTTGGATGTGGTCAGAGCTGGGCTCGACACGTTCCGATGAAGTTGGACTCCGTAGATCTGTAGTTGTCTACCGGTAGTACAGATAGGATGCTAGTTGGATTAACGAGCTGGTTGGACCAGCGAGACAAGGTTTAACTTATAGCTGGTTGGACCAGCATCATCAGGTTTGATTTTTAATACTCGTGATATGTGTTAAGTTTTTCAAAATGGCTTAGAGCCCATGATTTCATTGAAATGTGGGCCATATAGCCATTTATATTTATGTGATTTTGGGTTGGACCCATTCTTTATATATACTGCTGTTTTATTTGAAAGCAATGATTTATTTGCTGTGCATACATGTTTAATAAACCGGAGGGGTTAAATGATTGATTCAGAAAATGGTTTTCCAATACTTTGTTTTTGTCCACTCACACTTTTTTTTGTTTTGGCACCCTTCAGGTTGATCGCGAATGCGAGCTGTAAGAAGGATGTGGCATCACGTGGTTTTGCGTACTCTCGATATCCTTAGTAGGATGCAAGGTTATCCCTTGTTTGACACGAGGTAAGTACGTTTGTTTAGTTGTAGAGGGTAATTTGGTCATTTTACAAGGACATGTTAGACGGGAGCAGATCCTCCCACGCTAATCGAGGGGGATTACTGGAAAAGTCCTGTCAAAATATTTTAAGTCCTTGAAAAAGGTATAGAAAAGAACAGCGCGGGGATTTTGTGTTCGCCCGCCTCACAATCACATAGATCATAAGGAAAGTTTTCAGGCCGAAAACAAAACCCAATTATACTGTCTAGTAGCAGTTCCTCTACTAGTGACACACCTACACATGAAGTAAAAGATCCATTTGCTTCCTGGTCCGCCCATCTAGGGATCGACCGTGCCTTAAGGCCCTTCACGCTCAGCCCATCTAGGATCTCCATATTGCATTGAAGTAAAAGAGATCCCACGACCGAGCCGCCTCCCTCGCTCCGCAGTAAAAAAGTTCCACACAGAGGTCCAGTTAGGATTGTCTGGGGGCGTTTCGACTCCTAAAACGAGTAAAAGATTTCGAGCATGAATAATTGCCTAGATCAGCATGTACATATAGGTACGCAAATAAATAATATCCTTATTTTTTCATGGCTTTTGAGTGGAATAGAGTTTCTATTTTTTTAATATCCTTTCACGTTTTCTGAATGTCATGGTTTTTAATTCTTGTGCCATGTAATAATCGAAGACTTCAGAATCATCAAAAGCTTGCGACCCCAGTACCCGTACACTATTATTTTCTTCGATCTACGTCTAAAGTCGAAACACATCCACCAGCTCATTCTTGTGTTATGTAATACTTATGACCCCTCAAAAGACATTGACCATCCACCAGCTCACTCTTGTGTCCTGTAATATTTATATTGGCCCCTTGACCTTTTAGGTTAACAGGTTGTGTTGTTTTTCCTGTATTATCATCCACCAGCTCACTCTTACTCTTGTGTCCTGTAATACTTATATTGGCCCCTCAAAAGACATTGACCTTTTAGGGTAACAGTTTGTGTTGTTTTTCCTGTATTATCATCCACCAGCTCACTCTTGTGTCCAGTAATATTTATATTGGCCCCTCAAAAGACATTGACCTTTTAGGGTAACAGTTTATTGTTTATCCTGTATTAACTTGTAGTTAGTACTATTAACTCGGAATGAATTCGTACAAGTGATTATAGAAAGTAATTTAATATGTTTTTATTTTATTTTGGATAATACTTGCACTACAAGAAACAATGTTTTAACTGGCGAAACACAGCCGTCGGGTAACATAACTAATTCGCCAGGTAACGAAAAACCCGACAAGCCACCGTCGGGCAGTGCGACGTCGAGCCATCGTCGCCGGGCTAGGACTTTTAACGATGAATCAAACAAAATCGTCAGGTAACACTATATTAACCTAAAACAGCATCCGTCGGCGAGCATTCGTCGGGTAACACTAGGTTAACAACTCATGCCCGACGCACAAGTCACGTTGGTCGGGCCACATTAATTTTGAACGGTTCGACGGTCATCTACCTAAACGTTCATATTCGTTGGGTCAAATAGAAAAATGCGTCGGGTAAGATGTTAAACTATAAGAGAATATTTTCGGTAGACATAAACTGAATCAAAAAACTTCGTGTGTTGAAATCATTCCCAAATTCCTCCTCACGCACTCGTACGTGCCCCAAGGATGGCCCGTGCATGGGCCCACGCACCGGCGACTGTAGATCATCTTCCTCCTTCGGCCAGGTCGGTCCGCACCAACCGACCCGGTTTTTCCTGCAAATCCGGTCCAAGGCCCTCCTCTCTTCATTTTTCGTCCAATCTTCTCCTTTTTGATCCCAAACTCCCTAATTTAATCCTAGAAACCTGAATCCATTAACCAAAACCTCTAAAACACTCTAAATCCACCCGGTCCAATTTTTCCTCTTCGGTTCAAATATTCAAAACCTTCCCTAGGGCTCCCTAACGTCTAAACTCTCTCAAAACCATCATAACACAATCCTAATAACCTATTTAACTCATGAAAACCATCCAAATCGACCCATAATAACTAGAAATTGAAAATGAATTAAATCGGTTAAAACCGATTACCTCAATCGGGTTTTCTCCATCGTCGTCCACGGCGGCTCTGCCTGGGCCAGCCACCACCTCTTCTCTGTCCTCAGTTCACCTTCTTGGTTTCCATCATGATCAAAGGGGCTGAAGGTTTTGGTTTTAGGGTGGAGGGTTGATCGGATTTGGGTTTTGGGAAAAATGGGAAATGATCGATGTAGGGGGATGGATGGATGTGCATGAAGGGAAATTGATGGCCAGTGGATGGGTGACACTTGTCACTCATCCATTGGGCCTTGGGATAAAATTTTGGGCCCTACTTAATTCCAAAAGTCCCTCGTCTCGTAAAACGTGCAATAGTACTTTCGTACTTCCGTGAACCGTAATTTCTCCGTCGAACTTCCGAATTCGACGTGCCACTTGTCTCCGAATTCATATTGTCCTGACCTACGTAACGGTCTTCGGCCCTCGGTCATCGGACCTCCCGGGTCAAAAGTCAGGCTCCTATTCACCCAAATTACCAAAATGCCCTCGAACTTCCGAACATCATAACTTCTTCCTCGAATGTCGGAATCAAGCGTGCCTCCTGTCTATGAACTTGTGACGTCAAGAACTACGTCACAGTCATCGGCCAAAGTCCATTTGACTGCCTGAACAAAAAGTCAATGATTCACCCATTCTAGGGGCAAAATCGTCATTTCGCCCGGTCGTCCGTTAATCCTGTCTAATTCCCGATTAGTCTCACAAATCAGTCATTAATTATTAATTAATCCCGCTAATTCGGGGTGGGTCGTCACACCCAAGTTGGATAACTATTTGACTTATATTATAGTCAAATGTGAATTTGAGTAGTGATTTGAATAATGAAATGATTTTGGGTATTGTGAAATGAGTTCTGGACATTGTTTTACGATGGTTTTGTGGAAACTGGTTTATGAAAGCTATGTTTTGGGTAAGGGCCTTATTGAGATGTTTGAAATGCTTTGAGATAAGTGCTTGTGAAATGAATTTATGAGATTTGGTGGAAACTATGTTTTGGGCTGAGACCCTACGTGAAACGATTGATTTTATTTGAAATACAACTGTTTATGAAAATGTATTTCAATTTTCCAGCCTCCGTGATATTGATGTGTCTCCGGTTGTGAATGTGTTTCCTCAGAGAGGGCCTCCGATAGTGAATGTGTTTCCCCAAAGAGGTCCCTATGATATGTTGCTCGCCTCTGGGATACGATTTGTACCCCCCTCCGAAGAGGTCACGATGCACTATCTGTTGACAAGCAGTTGTGGGAGGCTCGGCTCAGGAGTGCTTATGTATGGCATCGATCGTAGATTTGTTCACGACGATTTGAACGTCAACCACAGATTTGTTCACGACAACGTGCTTGGACGTGAGCTGTCCTGGAGCTTAATTGCACGTGTTGCACGTATATCGTGACTAATGATGTTATGAGATGAGAAAAATGTGGGATATGAGGACTGGTCATGTTTTCGAGCATTGCTTTATGTCCATATGTTTTCACATATTTTGGTTTGAAAAGGAATATAATTTGATTTTAAGAAAGCATTTGAGATTACATGTTTTCTAATGCATGCATGCTTTAAATTGGAGGGTATAAATGTATTTTCCCGAAATGGATTTGAAAATACTTATTTTTGTCCACTCACAATTTTTAAATGGTTTTTGGTACCCTTCAGATTGATTGCGGATGCAGACTGTAGTAGAGACTGGTGCCCATTTAGGAACTATTTTGGGTTGGTGTTCCTATGTAAACTGTTTTGGGTTACTGCCCCTATGGAAACTGTTTTGGGCTGGTGCCCGGGTTTCAAAGTATTCTTATTTTGGTTATGTTATATATTTTGGATTAGCCAGCCTCAGGTGATTGGATCACCATTCCGGAGTTGGACACCGTGGATACCCAGAGACGGACTTGGATGTGGTCAGAGCTGGGCTCGACACGTTCCGATGAAGTTGGACTCCGTAGATCTGTAGTTGTCTACCGGTAGTACAGATAGGATGCTAGTTGGATTAACGAGCTGGTTGGACCAGCGAGACAAGGTTTAACTTATAGCTGGTTGGACCAGCATCATCAGGTTTGATTTTTAATACTCGTGATATGTGTTAAGTTTTTCAAAATGGCTTAGAGCCCATGATTTCATTGAAATGTGGGCCATATAGCCATTTATATTTATGTGATTTTGGGTTGGACCCATTCTTTATATATACTGCTGTTTTATTTGAAAGCAATGATTTATTTGCTGTGCATACATGTTTAATAAACCGGAGGGGTTAAATGATTGATTCAGAAAATGGTTTTCCAATACTTTGTTTTTGTCCACTCACACTTTTTTTTGTTTTGGCACCCTTCAGGTTGATCGCGAATGCGAGCTGTAAGAAGGATGTGGCATCACGTGGTTTTGCGTACTCTCGATATCCTTAGTAGGATGCAAGGTTATCCCTTGTTTGACACGAGGTAAGTACGTTTGTTTAGTTGTAGAGGGTAATTTGGTCATTTTACAAGGACATGTTAGACGGGAGCAGATCCTCCCACGCTAATCGAGGGGGATTACTGGAAAAGTCCTGTCAAAATATTTTAAGTCCTTGAAAAAGGTATAGAAAAGAACAGCGCGGGGATTTTGTGTTCGCCCGCCTCACAATCACATAGATCATAAGGAAAGTTTTCAGGCCGAAAACAAAACCCAATTATACTGTCTAGTAGCAGTTCCTCTACTAGTGACACACCTACACATGAAGTAAAAGATCCATTTGCTTCCTGGTCCGCCCATCTAGGGATCGACCGTGCCTTAAGGCCCTTCACGCTCAGCCCATCTAGGATCTCCATATTGCATTGAAGTAAAAGAGATCCCACGACCGAGCCGCCTCCCTCGCTCCGCAGTAAAAAAGTTCCACACAGAGGTCCAGTTAGGATTGTCTGGGGGCGTTTCGACTCCTAAAACGAGTAAAAGATTTCGAGCATGAATAATTGCCTAGATCAGCATGTACATATAGGTACGCAAATAAATAATATCCTTATTTTTTCATGGCTTTTGAGTGGAATAGAGTTTCTATTTTTTTAATATCCTTTCACGTTTTCTGAATGTCATGGTTTTTAATTCTTGTGCCATGTAATAATCGAAGACTTCAGAATCATCAAAAGCTTGCGACCCCAGTACCCGTACACTATTATTTTCTTCGATCTACGTCTAAAGTCGAAACACATCCACCAGCTCATTCTTGTGTTATGTAATACTTATGACCCCTCAAAAGACATTGACCATCCACCAGCTCACTCTTGTGTCCTGTAATATTTATATTGGCCCCTTGACCTTTTAGGTTAACAGGTTGTGTTGTTTTTCCTGTATTATCATCCACCAGCTCACTCTTACTCTTGTGTCCTGTAATACTTATATTGGCCCCTCAAAAGACATTGACCTTTTAGGGTAACAGTTTGTGTTGTTTTTCCTGTATTATCATCCACCAGCTCACTCTTGTGTCCAGTAATATTTATATTGGCCCCTCAAAAGACATTGACCTTTTAGGGTAACAGTTTATTGTTTATCCTGTATTAACTTGTAGTTAGTACTATTAACTCGGAATGAATTCGTACAAGTGATTATAGAAAGTAATTTAATATGTTTTTATTTTATTTTGGATAATACTTGCACTACAAGAAACAATGTTTTAACTGGCGAAACACAGCCGTCGGGTAACATAACTAATTCGCCAGGTAACGAAAAACCCGACAAGCCACCGTCGGGCAGTGCGACGTCGAGCCATCGTCGCCGGGCTAGGACTTTTAACGATGAATCAAACAAAATCGTCAGGTAACACTATATTAACCTAAAACAGCATCCGTCGGCGAGCATTCGTCGGGTAACACTAGGTTAACAACTCATGCCCGACGCACAAGTCACGTTGGTCGGGCCACATTAATTTTGAACGGTTCGACGGTCATCTACCTAAACGTTCATATTCGTTGGGTCAAATAGAAAAATGCGTCGGGTAAGATGTTAAACTATAAGAGAATATTTTCGGTAGACATAAACTGAATCAAAAAACTTCGTCCGGTAATAGGCATATTCATCGGGTTAGTGTCTGAACAGTAAGAGATTCTTTTCAGTGGACATCAACCGAAGCAAAAAATTTCATCGGGTAACATGTATATATTTGTCGAGCATAATTCAGTAATTTTTTAAATTTTTTTTATAAAATTAATCCTTAATTTTTTTAATATTACTTATTTAATTAAATAATTATTAAATCTGAAAAATAAATAAAATTCAAATTTGGAATTAGGAGACTATCGTTTTGGGGGCTTAAGTCTCTCGTTTTGGGTCGTTAGCTAGGCGGTCTAGGTTCGGAGTTCGGTATAATTGCACGTTAGCTACGAGTACTCCTTGGGATTGACGCCCCTGGAAGAAGTATCAGAGCCAGCCGAGATGTCTCGCACCAGCCCTTTGCTAGCACCCTGAACGATCTTCCCTGGACCTCGATCCAGCTGTCGCTCAAAATCGCCCTCGAACGCTCCAGATCTAGTAGCTACTGCTCCAAAGGAGTGTCCGGCTGGTACTAGGTCGACTCCTTCTGAGCCTACTGGACGTCTACTAGCATTCCCGTCTACAAAATAAGAACACATTTATTAATTTTTTAAAAACACTAAACAAATAATTACATAATTAAATATAACTATTTAAACTTACGTGAAGCGCATTAGCCTGCGGGTTCCCCCAGTCAGTATACACTTGTCCCTAGGCATCCACCTCTAGGAACAGTGACTCAGTGTTGCGTTAACCCTCGTGCTTGACAGCTAATGGACGTAACCCTCTGTGGTGGTTATTTTTTTGCCAATTTCACATGTTAGCCTTTGATTTTTTCTATTCATTAATAAATTTAATTAAATTCGATAATTAAAAAATACGATTACCAATTTGAACAAATTAAGAAACTGAACTTACGATGTACTTAGGCGTCACGAAGTGTGGGCAAATCCATTCCCACCCGACCTTCCGAGCACTATACAGCTCCTGCGGAGGGTTGGCAAGGGCTTCTACTGGGGTAGTCCAGATTTTCCACTAGTCGTGGAGCTCGTACTTCCACTCAGAGTACCGCAGCTGCTAGTGCTGCCTCAAGTATTTCATATGGGTCGCATTCTTACTGTCATAATGAAAATTGACCTGCAATAAATTATTAAAAATAAGTAAAATCATTAAAAATATTAAAAATCATTAAAATCATCAAAAATATTTAAAAATACTTACAAACAAGGCACCCCAACAGCAGCTGAGGTGCTCTAGGGATTGCTCATGGAAAGTATCGCTCATCATGAGACAATGGGTGCGAAGAATGACACCCATGTCATGCACCATTAAGCAATAGACCTTGACAGGTGCTTGGCTGAGCTAATCGACGTAAATGATCTCGATCTTTGCATTCGTCGACTGGAAAATCCATTGGAATGACCTCCCCTAGTTGATCCTCCGCACTCCCGGTTGATCTCTCGCACTCTTGTGGATCTCCGTACAAATTGGGCAAATATTAGTAAGACAAATGAGCAAAATTCTAAATAAAAAATCTTTTAAAAACAATTATTGACCAACTCACCCTTAGGGATCGTTCCGGTTGGATCCAATTCGTGCCCATCGACCTGCTTCTTCTAGTGGCTCGGGATCAGCACGACATTACGCCAGTTTCTTCGAATGTTGTTGACGAGCAAACTTGGTGCCAGGTCATACATACTCAACAGGGAAGGTCGGGACCTGCGGGACTATAGGTGTGGTAGGTGCTGGAGAAGGGGTTGAAGCCGGGACCGGTGTCGAGCCGAAGCCGACATCCACCCTCGGCGTGTTCGGCACCAAAAAACTCGCGATATTCGCCAGTTCCTAAACCGAAGTCGGCATAGTGCAAGGTTGCGACTGTGAAGTAATCAATGAGGGTGTCGACATCTATAAAAAAGTAATCAATAATTAATAATCAATAAAAAATAATCATAATCAATAAAAATAAGTAATAATAATAAAAACAAATCAATAATAATACTAATAAAAAATAATCAATAATAGTAAGAAAAAATCAAAAATAATCAATAACCAAAAATAAAAAATATTCAATAATCAATAATCATAATTAATAATAATAAAAACTAACCAATAATAATAATGAAAAATAATAAATAATAATAAATAATAATACATAATAACAATAATAATAATAATAATAATAATAATAATAATAATAATAATAATAATAACAACAACAACAACAACTACAACAACAACAATAATAATAATAATAATAATAATAATAATAATAATAATAATAATAATAATAATAATAATAATAATAAATCAATAATAAAAAATTAAATAATTAATAAAAATAATTATTAATAATAAAAAATCAATAATAATTAATAACTAATAATAAATAAAATAATAATTATTATTAATAATTACTAATATTCAATAACAATCAATAAATCCACAAATAATTAACCAAATTATAATCAAAATATAATCCACAATAACTAATTAGAAAATTAACCATATATACAATAACTAATCAAACAATCAACCATATATATACATGTATAACAACTAATAAATATTTGTAAAACTAATAAAAAATATAAACAATATATATATAAACAATATAAAAATTTATCCGGAGAGAGAGAGAGAGCGAGAGAGAGAGAGAGAGAGAGACAGAGAGAGCGAGAGAGGAAACCTACAATGGCAGATCAAGAGAGAAGGTGGCTGCTCTTGCGGTCGCAGCGACGATGAACAGGGCTTGAGGGGAGATGGCTTCACAGCAATGGTAGAGAGGCAAGCTGTAACGACCCGTCCCAAATTTCATGATTAGATTAGCGACTAATCACGATTAGTGAGGCTAATCGGTGATTAGTTAGGCGAAATCGGACGAACGATGCAAAATGACCATTTTGCCCCTGATGGTGGCAAAACGTTGACTTTTCATTCGGGCCGTCAAATGGACTTTGATCGATGACCGTGACGTAGTTCGTGACATCACGAGTTCATAGACAGGTGGCACGTTCAATTCCGACGTTCGAGGAGGAAGTTATGACGTTCGGAAGCTTAGGGGCATTTTGGTAATTTTGGTTAAAAAGGGGCAAATGTTGAATTTTTTACCAAGAGGTCCGATGACCGAGGGCCAAAGACCGTTACGTAGATAAGGATGATACGAATCCATAGACAGGCGGCACGTCGAATTCAGACGTTTGACGGCAAAGTTACGGTTCACGGAAGTTTCGGGATACTATTCATGATGACACGTTTTACGAGGACCGTTTGTCTTTAGTGGGGCCAGTTACTTTTCAGCAACCAATGGATGAGTGACAAGTGTCACCCATCCACTGGCTACCATTCCATATACATGCATCCATCCATATAACCGTGCACCCATTTCTCCATGTTTACCCAAATGAACCCGATCCCATTTCTCCCCAAAATTCTTACCCTTGACCCTATGATCATGGATGAGAGGCAGAGAGTGAGCTAAGGACAGAGTGGATGATGGTGGCCGGCGAGGACGGCGCCGCCGTGGACGGCGGCCATGGACTCGAACCAAACTACCTGGCTAGACCCCATTTCTTCCATTTTTTGATTTATGCTTAATGGGCTGTATTGGGTGATTGGGAGATGATTAGGGAGTTGATAGGGACATTTTAGGATGGTTTGGAGGGTGGTTCACGGCGGAGGAATGCTGGAAGGTGGCCGGGAAAAATAGGGACCGTGGGGGTGATTTTTATGGATCGATTTAGGAGGTTTTGATTAGTTTGGTTAATTGGAATAGATTGGAAAGGAGAAAATAGGATTTTTAGGATTGAAATGGGACAAAACGGACGATATTTGAGGGAGGAACCAGGCCGGACCGGTCACGCCGGTCCAGGAGAACCAGTGAACCGGCCAGACCCGGTTCGATCGCTGAGGACGATGCACTGTTCACCGGCGCGTGAGCCCACGCGCAGGGGCCTTTGGGCGGCTCATGGCAGCGTGTGGTGGGGTTTCTGGGGAAGTGTTCAAAACGGGAAATCTTCTATTCGATGTAACGAATATTTTGGGACTGGTCTCGTGTCAATCGGACATCGTTTCGATAGTTTTCGGGGTTTCAGAAGGTTTAGGGTCGGTTTAAAAATAGTTAAAAGTTCGGGAAAATTACAGGGCTTTGACGGGAGGTTAATTAAGTAGTTATTAACCTTTTATTAAAATTTGGACAGGTTTGGGAGTCCCGGTAATGGTGATCGGCTCGGGGAGCCGAATGGCACGCAAATCGAGGCGGCAGCTCGGACGGTCTGTGAGTGGACCTTGTTTTCTAAATTGGTGCATACATAAATGTTTATTATATGTTTTAAATACTTGTTTGTGATGCCATGAGTGCATTTGGATGTGTGGTTACGTATAGGCACGTATTTCGAGGTTTCGGCCCTATACGGTTCCTATACGGGGCTGTATGTCTTTATTGGTCTAAATGAAATGGTTTTGGATTTCCAAATGGATTATGCATATGATTTTATGATGTTGATTTGGATGCTTGTGAATTATATGGTTTCACGTATTTCGAGGCGATTTACTTGCTTGCACGTAAATCGAGGTTTTCCGGTTTTTACACTGATTTTTCATTCTTGTGGTTTTGGATATGATTTCATGAAATGATTTTGGATTTGAAAAGGTAATTCTCGGACTTGAGGTCCATTTGTTTCTATTTGGATTCGGGCCTAGGGCCCAGTTATGTGTTACAAATGGTCTTTATGGTTCATGACGGTTTATGGGAACCGGCATGAACCCTTGAAATGGTTTTTACGGGTCATGACGGTTTATGGGAACCAGCATGAACCCATGAAAGGATTTTATGGTTCATGCCGGCTTATGAGGGGCCGGGCATGAATCCTGTAAAGGTTTAAAGAATGATTTCAAAAGGTTTTTCATATTCCATCCTTTATATATGATTGTCTCCTCCGGGGAGGGTCGTTGGCCTGGGTGGACCCCGGAGTAGTCACGGAGCACTGACTGAGTGGAGTCACCCCCGAGTTGGGTTCCTTACTCTCAGGATGGGCATGGTTCGTTACCTCCAGGGAGGGTCATTGATCTACGGACATTGACCTGGGTGGACCCTGGAGAGACTTGGGTTTGAGACCCCGGTTAGCACACGTGCAGCTTTATTTTACCGTGACAGGTTCTGGATATGAATATAATGGATAAACATGATTTCAATTGGTTTTGGAAAATTGTGTTTATAATGATAAATGGATTTGGGCTGAGATCCCTCATATGTTCACTGTGTTATGGTTTTCTGTAAATAGTTTTGGGCAGGAGCCCGTATAACTTGTATTTACAGAATTTTGGGGCTGAGACCCTAATTGTGGATGTTTTAACATATGTGTTTGGATAAATGGTTTTACTATGCATGCATGCTTTTTAGTGGAGGGTATAAAGGTCTTTGATGAAATATTTTAATAAATTCTTTATTTTTGTCCACTCACAGTCTTTCTGTTTTTAATACCCTTCAGGTTGACATCGGATGTGGACTGTAGCAGAGATCGAGATATCACATGCCTCCTCCGGATCCTAGCGTACTCTGATAGCCCGGGAGGGCAAAGGTTGGAAATATCCCTTGTCTGATACTTCGTGTTAGACGGGAGCAGTGTCATCCCGCACTAATCCCGGGGGGATTGGGATGGGTCCTGTCACAAGCGAGGGAATGAGAGAGAGAAATGTTTGATGCTAAAAAAACTGGGCTTAAGGGGGTTGAGGATTGGCGGCTGCAGGGGGGAGAGAGAGGAGGTGTTAAGAGTCTGAAAATTAAAGAAGAAGAAAGAGGAAAAAGAAGAAGACTCATTGTGTTTTAAACGTTTAAAGAATATTGCCCGACGAACCTTCGTAGAATATTAATTAAATGATTTGTTGGGTAATATTGGCGGTAAATCAAAGCGACAACGCAGAAGCAGAAGAATTTGGTCGTTCTCGTGTTGCCGAACGAACATTGGACTGTAAATTCAATTTTCACGTATTTGAATTTACAGCCCAAATTTTCTCCAAAAATCTAGGTGGGTAAGTTAGTGCTGTTACCTAAAGAATTTATAGCGTTACCCGGCGATCGTTACTCTCACTCAAAGAACAATTTAATAATATTCATGATAGTTACACTATCAGCAAGATTTTCCAGAAAGGTTTAGCATGTTATTTGACGAATATTTGAGGCATATTCGTTGGGTTGTACACTAAGCCCTACGAATATTCTTGAAATATTTGTCGGGTAACATGGTAAACAAATGTTATAAATCTATTTCCAATTTCCGATCGTTTAGTTTGAGTCATTAAGTGTCTGAAATCCACCATACGAAGCTCATTAAATTTTGAGAGGTTTAAGTTGTCTGATTGTAAAAGAACGTGTTGTAACCGTCAATCTGTTATGCACTGTTACCTAGACCCGGGAATTCGAAATCTTCTATTTTTTTTTGCATAAACAATCTACGAGTATGTTCACTACATGTGGACGGTTGGATTGGTTGAATTCGAAATAAATTATTCAAATTTGTAAACACATCATTTTCATCAAACACTTTGAAACTTTTTAAGAAAAGTTCGAAGGTATTTACATAATGTTACCCGATTGAGTTTCGAACGATTAACCGTCCATAATCCGACAGCTCATTTTGAGCCGTTGAGTGCTAGAAATCTGCTCGTCAAATTTCATGATGTTTCGAGAAGATTAAACCGTCTAATTTCTTAACATATTTTTTATTTTCCTAATTTCTTAATTCCTAATATATTTTCTATTTTCCTAATTTCTTAATATATTTTCCTAATTTTCTAATTTCCTAACATATTTCCTATTTTCCTAATTTCCTAACATATTTTCCTAATTTTCTAATTTCCTAACATATTTTCTAATTTTTTTTCATCTTTTCCTAATAAATCTTCTAATTTCCTACACTATTTCTACACAAATAACCAACAATTTCAACATATTGATCAAAATAAAAATTAATTTCAAAAATATCCAAAATTAAATACATACCCTTGTATTGATTGAAGATTATGTGATGAGAAAATGAATTAATATGCTTGGTGGAGAATTAATTGAGGGAAGATAGGATTGGAGAGAGAGAGAGAGAGAGAGAGAGAGAGAGAGAGAGAGAGTCGTGAGTTATGAGAAAAACAAATGCGAGATGAGAGGAAAAAGAGTAGATCGACTGTGTTAAATGCTAATAGACTTTTTCCTGACGAAGTTGTTAGTTGGGCAAACTTTATGATTCGTCGGGTGAGGTAAAAATATTGGCGAAAAAAAGGTTTCATTCCCGCCAAATACCATACCCGATGAATACCACGGAATAGCGTCATCGGGTAATCTTGGTCAACGTTTTACGTTACTCGACGACGAAAACTATAATTTTCGTCTGGTTTTGTTTTATTACCCGATGAGAATGTTTTCTTTGTTGGGTAACATTAAAACTTTTAGTGCACGAAATTTTTTTCCTCGCGCCATTAAGTTACCCAACAATGTTATTATATTCATCGGGCAACGCTAATTTTAACAACGAAAAAGTCTTCGTCGGGCAAAATTCTGTTGGGGCCAGAAAATTTTCTTATAGTGTTGCATCTCATTCTATTAATACTTTTTATATCACTCATCTAGTTAATTTTTCAAATTATCTTTATATATGTATCGTAATTGGAATCGAAACTGTTTATTTTTAATTAATTATCATGCTAAGATCATCTCCGTAAAAAGAAAATTATTTAGTTATTCACTTGTGCAAAATATTTTGGGGGTTTGACATCCCACTATCTGTTTTATATTTTTAATATTTTGAGGATACTAGATTCTTAAGCAGAAAAGATTAGTGATAAAGTAGAAACTACTATCTTCTTATTTTTATTTTTTTTGTTGATTTCATTTCTAATGTTTGTGTGTCTTTTATTTTCTGATTAGAATATTTGCAGAAAATATAGTTACAATGTTTGAAAATTTGATTCTATAAATTGTCTTAAAAAGTTTTAGTTAGGATTATGATCCTTAGTCTGTAAAGTCTACATATACTACAAATTTTTTTATTATCCTTGAATTTTTCGTATTAATTTGAATAGAACCATTAATAATAGTTCAATTTAAAACAGAAATTTTATTTTTACAACCAATCAATCTCATCCCTACACGCAACCCATTGCATAATTTCTTTTTCGTATGCGGCATCTTTTTCACAATCATCAAGAGCTAGCCACCCCAGTATCCGTACACTATTATTTTCTTCGATCTACGTCTAAAGTCGAAACACATCCACCAGCTCAAGGCCTGAAGGCTGACAGTGCCGCATTCCGTCTGCGTGTTAAATAACAGAGTTAAGGAAAGCACGAACGCAAGGGCAAAATTGAGATCGGAACTGATATATTACGTAATTGTGATACAGTACTATACAATAATTTGAGGGGTCGATGATCACGTGGGCTCAGCAGGTGAAACGTGAGATCAATCGTTTTAGCCGACAACGAGAAGCTGGGAGATCCATCGGCAAACAAATGTAGAGAAAAAGGCAGTTGCGGTCCTTGCGGAACGACCCAGCTCTCCTACCATTGGCTGATTCAACACGTGGGGCCCTTCAATTCGTGGGATTACACGCTCCCCAAATTCTAGCAATGGAGGTTTTGCTTTGGTGGGGCCCGGTGGCACGAATCTAAAATTCTAAGGAATCAAAAAAGATGAAAATTTGGATTTTTGTCCAATAGATCACACCCACCAAAAATATATATTTTATTTTGTTTTGACGTGTAATTATATATGAAGTAGGAGCCAAATATAAATTTAGCAATATTTTTCTCTTAGGATTCATTGTAGAAAAAGGATAATTTAGAATTCGGAATTGTAAATTATATATTTGATGGAAATGATAAATTAAGTATGCATAATTATATATTTTATATGAACTCTTATTCATTACGAATTTTGGAAATTAAGGGAGATGATTAGGGAATGTTTTATGATTACTACGAGGCTTGGGAGCTAAGTATAATGGTTTTAATTGATTATTAATGGTTGTGAAATTTATTGACACTATATCTAATCAAACTCACTATACCATATACCTAAAGCTCAAACATTAAATATGGGCTAAGCCTCGACAATGGGCTCAAGACAGAATGACACGTGGAAGCATCTTCACCCTTCATCTGCGCAACACGTGTTAGCACGCAAATCGATAAGCATTTGTTGCACATCGAAACTATTGGAATTGAACATCTCACTCACCCATATATAAGAAATACACATTTCCAAATAAAGGTAACAAATATTCATTATTCACTATTACTCTGCCAAACTAACAATTTACCGTTTCCTCTTACGAACAAAATTACTAATTAACTTGATCGTCGGAGAACTTTAGGTTGGCACCACACCGGTACCCGTACTAATGGAATACCCCTGATTTTCCTAGTTGGCAGGTTACGAGGAAAAAACACGTGTTACGTGGTGATTGGACGACGAGTAATCGACCATTGGAACATTTCTTGCTTCAACAATTTGGCACCGTGTCAGGACCCACCCCGGTTTTACCCCGAAAACCGAGATAAATCCTGCTCCCGTCTGACACCCCGACACACACAAAAGTAAATTCACTCTAACCCACCAAAGTACTCAGTCAGACGCAGGAGAAACTATACAAAATATCCCGAAGTCAACAGTTTACAGAGCATAGTACTAAGACAGAATAAAGAAAACCGTTAAATTAAAGACACGCACACGGAAAATGAAAAACAGTCCGGGATTCCTCTCGTGACTTCTATGCCTCAGACGCTGCCTCGACGCCGAAACCCCGCGCTAGCTCCACGACCTGGAGGGCAATTTAAAACAGAAGGTGTGAGTGGACCAGGAATAAAAGAATAGTTTCCAAAACCATTTTCTAAGAAAAACTGGGTTTAGCCCTCCGTTTTGAAATCACATGCATAACCCAGTTATTAAAACAGTTCTAAACTACGTAACGATCATCATAAGAACAGAAACACTAGAAAACACCGTTACAGAAATCATAGTATCAACATCTTAAAACCGTACCATAAACCATGAACAGCAAATCATCATTTTCCGATCAAACCTGTTGGGCCTATCCGAGTCTTTAAACTCCCTAGTCTTTAAACTCAACAGGCCTACGGGGGGAAATATCAATATATCTGAATCTTTAAACTCCCGAGTCTTTAAACTCAATCCGGGTCTTTAAACCCAATATCCAGATCCAGCAAATCCAATCAAACCATTTGAAAACCATTTCCGAATTCACATCCAAACCCGAATCCGAAATTACTGGTCTGATGCCCTTCCAGCATCCCGAACCGTCATTCCGAACCCAAATCCGGAATTTCACTTTCCAACTCGTTTTCAAAATCGAAAATCCTTGATTGTCGAAATCATGTTCCAAAATCCATTTATAATCATTGGAAACCAGTTATCATTTGAAAACCCCAAAACCATAGCTTCATATTCAGAAATCACCCTTTCCTTGTAAAACGTACCAATACCGTACTTTCTCGAAAACCGTGCAATTATGTAAAACCAACATAGCATATTCAACAATCAAGAAATCATATAAAACCATAAAAGAATTATAGAAAAACAGTTATGCATGCTCGAGTTTAGAGAAGGGGTCCACTCACACTACCGAGCCCTCAATCGCGTCCCGAACGTCTCGTACGTTCCTCAGCTTCCTCGGGCAACCCCGATCCTGTCAACAACCGCCAAAGTATGTCACTAACACGTCTACCAAGACTCTCATAATTTTCCCCAAAAATCCCTGGGTCCTAAACATAACGAACCGGAACCCTAAATCTTCACCCTCGCGGAACTAACTTCAAACGGCGTCCGATCAACCCGAAACCAATCCCATTCGACTCGTCACAACACCTAGACCAAAAACCATGTTGACCGTTTCCCCAACCGCCACCGCACGTGCCCCCACTCGCCTCCCAAAGTGGCTGCGCGTGGCCCTCACGCGTCAGCTACAGTGTCACCAGCAACCTCTGGTCGACCCGGTTCGAAACAGTCCCTGCAGCTTGAACCGGCGTGCCCGGTTCTCCACAGTGCCTGCACCAAAGCAACTCCTCTCTTCACCACCTTCTTCGTCTTGTCCTAAGCTATCCATTCCCCTTACCCAAACACCTCGACTTAGCCTCTAAGTCCTCGACTAAAACTCAAACAAAACTAGAACCAGTCCCCTGTTTTTCCTCCCGGCCAACCAAGTCTTCCCCCGTCACGGCAACCACCGTAGACGGTTCCTATGACCTTCCTAAACCTCACCTCACTCACCAAAACCGTTGATTCGTACTCAAAACCCACGACTCAACGTTAAAGCAAAATGAAGAAAACAAAGCACACATGGTACTCTCCGTTGTTCTAGCCTCCACCGTACACTTCCCCGTCACGGCTGCTCAACCAGAAGACACCCAAGACCCTACTGAGTCCCCTAAACCTCGCTAGACTCCTCGATTCAACCCCTAAAGTCACGACTTTCGATTTGAAAATCACGGCAAAACAGAGCACTTACACAGGGAGAAGGAATTACCTGTCGTCGACCGCCGCCGTGCTCACCACCGTACTCCCTGAAGTCCACAGAGTCGTCCTTGTTCCTTGTCGAGTCCAACTACACCGTACACGGCCACCCCACCACCCCACCACCACAATCACTCATTTCCTTCCTGTTTCCTCTGATTTTCCCGCAAGCTCACACTTAGCACCCACACTAATTCCTCACCTCCCAACCTTCTCACTATCTCCCTCTCAATCTCTGATCACCCTCATACACTCACAACCTCACACCCTCACCGTACTTGATCGATTTCTCCCCAATTCCCAGTCTCTGTTTCTCTCTGGGTCGAAGAACAAACACGAACACACGGGCATCCCCAATTATTTGGACCGTGCACACGCCTAGAAGCCACTAGGCCCTTGCCACGCGTCACAATTCTCCCCTTCTCTCTCACAACTGTCTCAATCTCAGCCCTCCATTTGTCCCTCTCTGTTGCACCAATCCCAGAACACAAATACCAAAATGCCCTTCCTTTTAAGTCAAATTTACGGTTGTGCCACTACCTTCCTATACCCATATCTCATACATCGTAAGTCCGATGAATACGTGCCACCTGTCATCGAACTCAGAACGATGAGATCTAGCTAACCATCCTAGGTCAACGTGTCAAAACCCGATCATACGAAAAGTAAACTTTCCCCCCTATTGTAACCAAATTACGGTTATGCCCTCAACCTTTCGAACATCATAACTTCTTCCTCGGATATCGGAATCGGGCGTGCCACCTATCTACGGATTCGTGACGTCCTAGACTACGTCCTGGTCACCGATCAACGTCCATTTGACCGTCCGAACTAAAAGTCAACTTTTTGTCCGAACTAGGGGAAAAATCGTCATTCTAGGCAATCGACCTTATCGGGACCAACTAACCCCCGATTAAACTCACTAATCTCAGCTTAAGCACTATCTTAACCCTAATTTCCGGGACTGGTCGTTACACACCGTCTGTTGGAAATTGACTAAGTCTGCTCACTCTCTACCGATCCGAGCACAAACTCGTTCAAAATAGCAAAGGTGCTGGGCGACTACGACCTCAGTGAGATTACACCTGGAAAACGATCCAAAACATTGAGAGACAACTCTCTCAACTTTCTACAGATCATTGAGAAGCTACGAAGTGACATGGCTGAGGTAAAAGCTAAGGGTACACAGGTCAAGTCAAGGTGTCAGACACTTGATGATCGGTACACCACGATGGCTGAACAACTCTGAGAGGGTGGTAGCCAAGTCGGTGCCGAGGAGGGTGAGCGGGTGGTAGCGAAGTGCGCTGAGCGTGTTGAAAAGAACCGCCGAACGACCGGAAAATAGAAACTTCACACACTCGTCGAACCGATTAAAAAGCCCATGCATATGCTTATCATCCCGGGCGACAAGCAAGGTGAGACAAGAATATACCGAGACGCCCACGTCGCCTTAAGTGAGGGCTCCAGAAGACATTGATCACCTCTCGGCCACAATTACCGTGGACAATACTCTCGACCCACAAGGGGGGAAGATAACTCGGCACAGAGTGGACTATATAGCTCGGCGGAATCTTCCAAACACCGACCAACAGGGACGTCCTTTGGAGAACCTCATTCCAATCTCAATCACTGAATCTGAGGGCGCTGATTCCTCGCAAGATACCGAGAGCACTACCCAAACGACTTGGTAGGCTCGACGGGTGATCGACCAATATCATCAAGGAAACCCATCTCTGTCCTCCCACAAGGATACCGGGCAATTTGGGTTGGTAGGTCAGCGTCATGGAGGCTCCCAGAACTTATCCCCCATGAATGACACTGAATGGTCTAGGTAGGTCGACAAGTACCATGGAGGCCCCTAGAACGTGTCCCCCAAAAGGGACACTGAGCAGTCTAGGCAAGTCGACCGACATCACCAGGGACATCTGAATCTGTCCCTGATAGGTCCTCAAATAAACATTATTTTATATTATTTTATACCCTTTATACTTGACTTTTAATATTAAAATAATAAATAATTAGATAAAATAATTTATTTTTTGATATTTTTGTTTAAATAAATAAAACTTGTAATTTTGAGCATTTTGGCGAAAGAATCGTCCCGGTCGAAATTATAACAAAAAAATTATGGACGAAATTCGGTTGAAATTATATAAATTAATTAATATTTATTTTGCAAGCCCAAATTAATATTAAAACCCAGTCCAATTCTTTTATTTCAGCCCATCGCAGGAAGCAGTCCAAGTCCAAGTTGGAACAAGCCCAGAAGAAATCTTGCAGCCCACTAGTCGCTAGCCCAATAATCCGCCCAGCCCAAAAGCCATTTAAGTCCACTGTAGAGGCCCAGAAGGCCTAGGCCCGCGATCCCTCTGGTTTCTAGGCTCAGAAAATGTCGGAGCACGCCCACCGAAATGCGCATCATCCTCACGGCGCGCGCCTACCGAAGGTTTCACCTACCGCCCAGCACGCGTGCGCTGAAAGTCACTGCTTCTTGTCAGCAGCAGTCCACCAACCCACCTGCCCTCTGTCAGCAGCCACCTACCGATTTTTTACTCTTCTTTTCAGCTGCTCCCTGCTGATTTCATGCCCTACTGCAACCTACTCCACTTTTGCACGTTTTCAACCATTTCCAGCCCAAAATCATCATTTCCCATCATTGTTCATCATTTCATTTATTTTATTTTATTTTTTATTTTTATTTTGAATATTTATGGCTCCCTCTATAAATAGGGAGGTCATTTCACTTGTTTAAGGTCCCCAATTGTCCCATTTTGTTTCTCTTTTTAGTTTAGGTTCTAATATTTCTCTCTAGTTTTTATGTTCTTTTAGTTCATCTTCTTTAATTTTGTTCTTTATTTTTGGGGACCATTTTAACTTCTTATAAATTTTCTTATTAATTAGCTTTCTTTTAATTTTTGTTATTAATTTATGTTATTTTTATGTTAGTTCTTGATTTCATTTCTTCTTTACTTTGTTCTTGTGATTTTTCTTTGAGAGCTCTTAAACACATTTTTATGTTTTCCTTAAGAAATACCTAGGCTGAGTATTTCCGAAATAATTCTAGAATTTAAGTCCGAATTCTTATGTTTTATCCTCCTTCTTCATAAGGTTCCAGCCATTGTTCGGTGTTCCTTATGAATAACATTCCATTATTTCCATCCATTTTTGGAATCACAAGTTGTTCTTGGGTTCCGAAAGTGTAACTTTATTTCCTTTACTTAAATTCTTGTTATTATTTTGGTTTACTTATAATTCAATATATGTGTTGATATTTTCTTTCTAACATTTGTAAATGTGATTAAAATCTCCTTGTGTTTTACTTTTTGAATTTCATTTACTTCATACATTTTAGCGTTTAACCTTCAATTTAACGCTAAGTGTTTATGACCGCTGTTCGGTGCACTTAGAATATGGTTGAAGAGATTTAAATGTTTGACACACATTGAAATCACAAACTTAAGGTGAATCATATTGTAGATAATAATCTGTTGTTCGGTGCATTTATAATATGAAAAATATATGCATGTAATTAAGATGATGAAGGTAGAATTTCGGGATTGGTTCAATATTAGCAAAATGTTAGAGTGTTAGTAAAAATATGTGTTTGAAGAAAGTTCACTTGTGCAAAGATTAAAATAGAAGTAGAATTAAGTTCTTAATTGTTTTTACCTGTTTTCTTTATTTTATGATTACAATATTTTCAAACCCCTCATTTAATCCTTTATTCCTTTATTCTTTTATTCTCTTTTTCTTTTATTCTTTTATTCTTTAATATTTAATTCTTTAATTCTTTAATTCATTATTCTTTGATTACTGATTATTCTTTTTAACTAACATATTATTAATGTTCCCTAATTTCCCCGGTTAAGAACGATCCTTATTTACCAATACTAAATCTACACAAAAAGGGTTTAAATTGCATAATACTATAATTACGTATTTAATTTAATGAGTAGTTTGGGCGTTATCAGTCCCCTAGGAGGGACACCGAGCGGTTACCACATGTCGGTACGCACGCTGCTTTGAGACATACCGAGAGGGCTGATCGATTTGACCGAGGAGCACCACAACCATCACAGCATCCATTCCACAGAACTAGATTAATCATACCTCCATCTGACAACCCTTTGTTAGACAAGCGATAGTTTTATCTTTAATTAGTTTGGAACCTTAGTTAAACAAAATAAATCCACCTCACGGGAATACCGCTCACATTCTACCTACTTCCTGACAGTGGTTACATTTATTAGTTACACTTTTACTCGTTCCACAAACCCCCTTTTTTATTTACTTCTATTATATACAAGACCTTGGTGACTTATATGAATTCCTATACATTTAATCACAATTTAAGGAAATGGGTAACATAACATGACAGGACCCGTCCCAACTGGACCTCGATAACCGTGCTCGGTCCTGCTCCCGTCTGACAAGTCCACTGAAGTGTCGAAACTATCCTTCAGCACCTATCAGACAAGGGATTATCTCCGCTTATTCCTCTACCTCTCGGTTAGCCCCGAACGTCGTGTCACGGCCTGAAGGGTCATCAAAAACAGAAAAGTGTGAGTGGACAAAAATATATTCGTTAAAATACATTTTAAAAGACATCATTTACCCTCCAGTTTATCAAACCTGCATGCATAGGGGAAAACATATGAAACACAACCACTGGCTTTCCAGCCAAACCACATAACAAGTTAAATTCCTGGCTCTCAGGCCAAACATACGAAAACGTAATCACCTGGCCATACATACCAGAACTCGTACACAATACCAGTACGTAATCACAACCAATCGATCACACAATTCATCAAGCAATCTGCACCATTCACAAGTGTACAAGCCACCATATAACCACATCCGCACTATGCGTAGGCCATAATCCTGGGCATTAGCCGTCTGGGAACACCCCGAGCTTCGGCTATCTGGGAACACATATCACCCCGAGTATCAGCCGTCTGGGAACACCCCTAGCTTCGGCTGCCTGGGAACAATCACAATCATATCCCCGAGCTTTGGTCGTCTGGGAATACCCCTAGCTTCGACTGTCTGGGCACTCACAATCAAAATGAAAATCATCCCGGGATCATATCCCAAAACATCTCAATCAAATCCTTGACTTCAAACCAAGTCAAAAGCCTTACCAACCGGGACTCAAGCCCAAATATCATTTATACGTAAATCCGTAAAATCATATCGAAAACATTGTAATAATCCAGAAATCATCCTTGAATCACCAATTAAGTCAAAATACCCTTTTGGAAACCTTTTTGACTCCGGGCCTAGCCCAAAATATCATTTACGTATTTCTCGTAAAATGTGCCCGAAATACCAATTCAAATAATCATTAAATCATAAATAATCATCCAAACAAATCATAACAACATTGCAAACCAAATCATGCAATCAATCATGTAAACCATTTAACTATGCATGCATATCAATTTATAAACAAACGTTCACTCACACACCGTCCAAACCGCTCGCTTCCCGAGCTGCACGAGTTTCCGTTATTTCCGACACTTGCCATGAATCTCGAAACCTATCCAAAATCATTATGTAGGGTTACTAACAAGTCAATGTACATCATATCAATTCCCCATAATTTTTTGGGAATTTAATATTATTTTAATATATAACATAAACCTTCGGACCCTCGAAACATAATCAAGACGGTGTCCGATCGACTCGAAACTAATTTTAAAATGTCCGTTACAAAACATAGAGTCAAACACCTGTTGAAACCTTCCTCAGAAAACCCACCACGCGCCCTCACGCGCCTTGCTACAGTAACCTGCACAGTCTCCTTCCTTACCCGTTTACCTGGTAAACGGATCCTACGACCCGCGTGCCAACCCGACTCATTCCTAGCCAATTCGAACACAATTTCTCAAGTTCTTTCACTCATTACTATCCATTCCATGTCTATAATTGATCTGTGACTTCAATTTCATCAATTAAACCCTAGAATCTCTCGACTCAAGCTGAACACCCGACGGGTCTGAAATCGGGTCCTACCCCAGTTCACGTTATATCATTAAATTGATCATACAGGGAGCATTCTCTATTCATTCTAAGTATAATTTCAAAACCAATTTGAAGCTTCCTTACCTCCAATCACGCGAACTCAACCTCCAAATTTCGTGGACGTCACAGGGTCAGTTCTCTGTCAATTCACCTCCAATTTCTTGTCCAATCGATTTGGTTCACTTCGTTGAGCTCCCAGAAAGCTAAATGACTAATCTATTTCACTCGAAACGGTTTAAAAACCTAAAATCGAATTTGTGTTCTTCAATGGTTTTTCGGGTATACTTAGTCCAGTTCAATTGGGCTTTTCTTTGTTTCCCTTTCGGTTTTTCTCTCCATTTGACACTGAATTACTCAATCAATTAGCACTTGCTTTCTTGTTCTGCTGAGAATCGATCAAGGAGGTGGAAAATGGTGTTCTCTGTTTTGTTTTTGGTCGAATTCATATAATCATGTGCAACAGCTGATTAATCTCATTAATTATACAAAGTGCCACTAATTAACCTTACCAAGTGACAAAAGTCACTTATTGAAGAATCCTTATCCTAATAGGCTGAATCAGCCACTTAACCCATTTAATATCAACTAATTGCACCGTTAAGGACTTTGATGGCCCAAATTACCATTTTACCCTTCATGTCACAATTTACCATTTTGCCCCTGAACTTTCCAGACCCACAACTTTCTCGTCCGAACTCCGATTGACGCATGCCGTCTGTCTACGGATTCAGCGTCCTGAGACCTATCTAACGGTCTTCCCGGAAAGTCTAAACAAGGTCCCGAACAAAAAGTCAACTTTCAGCCCTTACCACCAGGGGCAGAATCGTCATTTTCCTCAAATTTTCCAAATTTTCGGTTTTCAAATTTCCGGGTCGTTACATAACAATATATCATAACAACACTAATATTCCCTCTTAATTGATTTATGAACAATCCAAACATCCTATATGTAACGACCCGTTTCGGGAGTCGGGATTAGATTAGAGTTTACTGACGGATTAACGAAGATAATCAGTGATTAGTTGGATACTTTTGGACGGTTGTCGCAGAATGACGATTTTGCCCTTGGAATGGGCAAAATGTTAACTTTTAGTTCGGACGGTCAATTGGACATTGACCGATGATCGTGTCGTAGTTCGGGACGTCACGAGTCCGTAGACAGGTGGCACGTCCGATTCCGACATCCGAGGAGGAAGTTATTAACACGACCCATCCCAATCCCCCAGGGATTACCATGGAATGTGTCATGCTCCCGTCTGACAAGAGGTGTCAGACAAGGGATAACCTATTGCCACTGCCCAAAAGGGCTTCCAGAATGCGCAAGGATCGATGGAGGAGGTGTGCGATGCTCCAGTCTCTGCTGCAGTCGCTTCCGGAATCAACCTGAAGGGCATTAAAAACAAAAGCTATGAGTGGACGAAAATAAACAAGTCTGTTTAAAACATTTATAAGACATTTATGCCTCCCAGTAAAAACATATGCATGCACCATCATTTAAAATCATAAATCATATAATATGAACCATAAGGCATGTAATAAAACCATAAACATAATTTTAGCCACTGCACTATACACTCCGATCTTGACATCCCCGATGTCTGATGTCCCTGACGTCTAATAAGGTCACAATCTCAAGGCTACGCGTGCCACTCGGGTCTCAATTCCGAGTTCAATCCCCGAACCCCGTTCGGGTACAACATCCCCGATGCTTAGCGTCATAGATGCTGGACGTTCTAGACGTCCGTGACCACTCCGGAGTACCTCATCCGGAGGAGACAGTATCATAAGAATGGATCTATACAGTGCAGCACCAAATACATTTTATTATTTATTTCCAACATATCACAAGGGCCCTGCCCCGAACCGTCATAAGTCCAAATAATTGATTTAAATCCGAAATCATTTATTCAACTCCATTTTAGGGTCCCCGACCCAAATCACATATATAAATCAACTGGGCCCCTAGCCCGATTTTATAAGCCAACTGGGCCCCTGGCCCGAATTTACTTTATCAAATCCGTAACCGTTTCATGAAATCATATCCAACCACATATTTATGGAAATCAGTACAAATCCAGAATATCTCGATTTACGTGCAAACACGTAAATCACCTCGAAATGTGTGAAATCATATAAATTCACCGATACCCAAAATAAATTATTTAATCACAATTATAACAATCATGAAACAATGAAACAGTTATGCATGCATCGAATTTATAAAATCAATGTCCACTCACAGACCGTTTAACCGAGCGCCTCGATACGCATGCCATAGGCCTTCCCGAGCCACACCACTATCACCGGGACTCCCAATCCTGTCCAAATCACATTAGAGGGTCACTAACCTCCTCATTAACACCCTAGTCAAGTCCCGTAATTTTCCCGAATTTTTAAGTATTTTTAAACTGGATTAAAAACCTTCGGACATCCCGAACACTATCGACACGGTGGCCGATCGACACGAAACCAATCCCAAAATGTTCGTTACATTGAATAGAACAAAATTCATGTTGGAAGTTTCCCTAAATTACCCTCCACGCGCCCTCACGCGCCGCCTAAAGGGGCTGCGCGTGAAGTCCACCCGCCGCCCAAAGGGGCTGCACGTGAAGTCCACGCGCCGGTCAACGCAGGAACAGTTCCTGCTGACGTCATCCCTGACGTCACTGCTGACGTCAGCATGACGTCACCTGACAGCTGTCAGGTCTGACATGTCAGACTCTAACAGGTGACACGTGTCAACATCCAATTGGTCCACAAAACTGATCTGTCAGGCCACGTGTCAGCACGACACTGGTCCACGTCACTGACATGTCAGTGACACGTGGCAGTCCCAGATTGGGCCACGTCACTAACATGTCAGTGCTGACTGTGCACTGACATGTGACACATGTCGGATCACCAGTGGTCCACGTCACCTGACATCTCTGACAGGGTGCCACGTCATCACCCATGTCCTCAGACGGGTCGACCCGTTCCTTGCAACTGGGTCGATCAGACCCGCGGTCTACCCGGTCACCAATTCGTCAATCCTCTACCATTTTATGTCCAATTTGTTCCTAAATGCTCGTCTTAATCCCAGTAAGGGTTCTATGGAATCAAAAACGAGAGAATTTAAGTGGATCATTACTTGTAAACAGAGCCTGAAACCTCAGATTTTCCGGCCATCCTCCCCGTCAAACCCGGCCACCTCGAGCCTTGAAATCAATCCAACTGAGTCTGTTTCAGTCCCAGGTCTCATTAGAAACAATAATGAGCACCAAAAATCAACTACACGCTAACTTCCAAAATTCTGAAAATAAGGAGCTTCTCGGTCACTCACCTGCCGTGAACCACCGTGACCGCCGCCGTCGTCCTGCCGCCTCCCGCCGTCTCTCACTACCCCAGTCACTCACACACGGTCACAGAGGGGATGTGTGATGAGCTGGTGCACGGTTCTAAATGGATGGTGGGTGCACCACGGGTAAGAAAAATATATAGAATGGGGAGATCAAAATGGACGGTCCAGATTCAATCTCACCAATGAGATTAAGGGTTCAGATCAAGCCTGTGAGTTTGAGATGAATGACTGAGATCACAAGGTGGGTTTTAATCTATTTAATTGCCTTAGTGGAACAGATCCAATCTAACCAATGGGTGAATGACACTTGTCACTCATCCAGGTGTCCTCCAATCATAATATCAGAATAAAATATTCGACACGATTACCGAGACGCAAACCTCCCGATTTCACGGTTCTGACCATAACTTCCTCGTACGAAGTCCGATTTCGGCGTGCCGTCTGTCTACGAAATCAGGGCATCGAGACCTACCCAACGGTCGTGGGTCCTCATCCATTGGACCTCCCGGGTCAAAAGTCAACATTTTCCCCCATTTCATCCAAATTACGAAAATGCCCCTGAACTTCCGAACGTCATAACTTTCACCACGAATGTCAGAATCGAACGTACCACCTGACTATGAACTCGTGATGTCCCAAACTACGTCACGGTCATTAGTCAAAGTCCATTTGACCGTCCGAATTAAAAGTCAACGTTTTACCCACACCTAGGGGCAAAACGGTCATTTTGCACAATTCGTCCGAATTCGCTCAACTAATCCCTGATTAGTCATTCTAATCATAATATTAAATAATATTAAATCCCGATACTCGGGACGGGTCGTTACAGTTATGATGTTCGGAAGATTGAGAGCATTTTCGTAATTTGGTTAAAAAGGGGGGAATGGTTGACTTTTTGAACGACAAGTCAATTTCACGGTATTCGAGGACCGTTAGGTAGGTCTCGATCTCCTGGTTACTATGATAGGCGACACTTGTCATTCGGAGGTCGGGAGAGAAAGTTACTGGTCTAAACGTGCGAAGGGTATGATGGTAATTTTACTTCAAAGGGTGTTTTGGTCATTGTCCTGCCTAGGGAACTGTGCCCAATAACAAAAGGACATGTGGCTGTTTTGGAGAAGGTGACCACCAGGAGTTTGACAAGTGTCCCTCTCTAGATGTTTGTGGAACACTTGATGACCACCTCACAATTTTACACGGTGGTTTAAATCGGTTTTAAGTTGGAGAAATAGAGTGGAAGTGCAACCGTGAGGAAACCCGTCAATTTGGTCCCTTTATTGTCATCTTCTGGTCTTGAGTTGTGAAGGAACTATGGAGAGGAGCATGGGACGAGTGTGGTGGTGTTGAAATCGATAACCGTCGTGGACAGTGGCTATGATATCACGAGAGGCAGAGTAACCGTGTGCAACAGAGAGAACCCAAACTCATAACACCACTCAAACCTTATTCTTTTCCTATGTTGTCTGAAGGGAAGTTGGAAAGGGAGGTCACGACGACGGACAACACTCAGGTAAGGACAAAACCCGTGGAAATTCCCTTTGAAATAAAAAATGGTAGTTTGTGTTTCAAGAGTTACTAAGTAAATTGTTTGATTGGCACAAGTCCTGGAGGTGAAAAGGAAACGAAAGGGCTTGGAAGCACGGGTTGTGGTGGCCGGAAACACTAGAACTGGCCGGAGGGAAACAGAATGGGTAATCTCGGTTGGAAAGGTAATTCACAGCCCAGAAATTTAGGTTTTAATTAGTAGGATCAATCATAGACATTAGGACGAAACCAATGGAATTAATTAGGGAGGAAATCGGACAAAATTGGACCAGATAGACCCGTGAACCGGCCACGCCGATTCGGCCTGAACCGTGAACCGATCGGACCGGTCGAAGCAAGGTTGAAGATAACACTGTGCTGGCACGTGAGGCCCACACGCAGCCCCTTTGGGCGGCGCGTGAAGGCTCATGGCACAGTGTTTGAGAATGGTTCCAACACCACTTTTAAAGTATTCGATGTAACAAACATTTTGGCGCTAGTTTCGAGTCAATCGGACATCGTCTTGATATGTTTCGGGATGTCCGAAGGTTTTAGGGCTCGGTTAAAATAGTTAAAAATACGGAAAAAAATATGGGGCTTTAGTATGACCTTTTTGAAGTAGTTAGTGACCTTAGTATAGGATTTGGACAGGTTCGGGAAAGCCGAGGATAGCGGAATGGCCAGGAACGGCGTAAGTGCGGGCGTATCGAGGAAACGTTGGAATGGTCTGTGAATGGACTTTGCTTTCAAACTTATGATGCATGCATATATGTTTTAATATGTTTTCATACGTGATTCTATGATTTGCTTTATGATCTTTCTAATTTACGATTTTGCACGTATTTAGAGATATTTTACGAAATTTCATGTTTTACGAGTTTTCGAACGATCTTGTGATTTGATCATGGTTTTAAATGTTTGATTTCGGGATTTGAACTGTGAAAGTGATTTCGGGCTTGGAGCCCTGTTTATGAGATTTTCGATTTTGAAATCGGATTTTGGAAAAGAGATTTCGGATTTGGTTTTCGAGACTCGGAAACGAAGGTCTGGATTTGGGTTCGGGACGATGATTCCGGATGCCGGCTTACGGAATCATCATTGCGAATTCGACTGTGGATTTTCTGTGGTTTTTCTGTGGTTTTCACTGATTGAATGAAAAATATTTTTGGGTTTAAAGACCCGAAAAAAGAGGAAAAACCCACTGGATCTGGTTTTGAGTTTAAAGACTCGGATTGATTGACGGGGGGGGGGGGGGGGGGGGGGGCCTGGATTGATATGTTTTGAGTTTAAAGACTCGGTATATGTTTTGAGTTTAAAGACTCGATTATGATACCCCCCGAGGCCTGTGATTGTGTTTTGAGTTTAAAGACTCGGATATCCCGGGAAGGCCTAGCTATTTGCGCATTGTGTTTTGAGTTTAAAGACTCGGGCGCACTTGAGATCCAGTAACTTGTATGATTGATATTTTCACTGGTTTTTCACTGGTTTTCACTAGTTTTGGGCGGTGGCCCGGATGAGTTGGTTTTGACGAGTTTTGGGACTGAGTTCCCGGATTTGAGATTGATTTGAGATTTGAGGCTGAGGCCTGGATTTGAATAGTTGATTTGACTCGAGTTTCTAAATGGTTTTCAATGATGGTTTTTATATGAGTGGTTTCATGACTTGGATTTGATATGCATGCATTGATGTTTTTTTTAAATGGAGGGTATAAATATAATTGTTTTATTGAACTGTTTTTGAATTACACTTTATTTTTGTCCACTCACAGTCTTTTCGTGTTTTTGATACCCTCCATGTTGTTGCGGTACGAGCTGTTGGTCGAGAGAAACGGAGATATCACACCTGAAATCCACAGTAGTTCGGTACACTCTGGGAAGCCCGGTTACTTTTCGGATGGTTGGATCAAGAATCCCTTGTCCGACCTACGTGTCACATGAAGGTTGGACGTCAGTTTAGCCTTCGTGTCATGCGTAAGCTGGACGGAATCGGGATTTAGCCCTTAATCCCGGGGGATTAGGGGTGGGTCCTAACACTATAACCCAATTCCATCATCAAAAACAGAACCCTCATATCTGTTCATGAACAGAGACCAAGAATTCTACAAATTATTCCATTAAATTCAGAAAATTATAAAGATTAAATGTCATGAAGACCAGACCTCCCAAAACGGCCCGGCACGTGCCTCACGTGCCACCGTGAGCTCTCTACGCTTGAGGTCACGCTCCTTCAAAGGTCATCGTCAAGGTCGACCCCGTTTCTCTAGTTTATGGCGACCCGACCTGCCGACATCGACCCGACCATTGCACGAACCATTTTGGTTTATCCAAAACGGTCCAGATTAATCGCAAGAAGCTAAGGGTTTGATCTATAAACCTCATATATGAAGAATACTTACTCTTTCATATGGTTCCATCTTGCCAACCTGATGGGCCATGGCTTCCAGGGGGTCGTCCTTGATGTTTCCTTGCCCAAATTCCTTCCTTGTTAGTCCAGGGAGATCACATAACCTCCAGGAGTGTCACTGATCACTGAGAAAGCCATTCCCAAGCCTGAAACAATGGACCCGATATACAATCTTCACGGGTTCCACCATTCTCATTGTTCTTCCACCTTCCTTCACGTCCAAACCCTTCCTCTTTTTTTTTCGAATCTACGTCTTATTCTCTCATATTTCCCATAGAGCCCTTAGAATCGTCTCTCTCTCACGATTTCCTTCCTTCCTTATTTTTTTCACTTTTTCGGTGGTCTTGTCCCCAATGAACCCTTACAAACATACTCTTTCCTAAATAAAATGGGTATGTTGGTGGGAAGAAATAAAGAAACATGGTGAGGTTCCTAGAATCAAACTTGTGAATCACATGTTGAATAACAAAATTACCAAATTGCCCTTCATAAGAAAAATTACTAGAATGCCCCTACAAGGTTTAGACCCGAAACATAACTGTTTGATCTTCGTTTCTAGCATGTCGCATGTCAGCCAACTCGAGAGATCGAGACCTTTCGAATGGTGTTTTCAAAATCGCAAAAAATTGTTCTGGTAAAAAAGTCAACATTTTGAATTCGGGGTACAGTTGTCATTTTCCTATTTTCAAATGTTTGGGGTGTTACAACCATCCAAGGCTGACTCACTCATCCAACACTTTTTGAACCGAGTAAAATTGTTAGAAGCTGAGACAAGACGGGCAACAAGGCCGACCTGGGCGAAAACAAGCTAGGGCCCGTCACCGAGAGGATCAATCGGTTCAAGATCGACCACGAGATCAAGCCTTTGAAGATCCCACTCTATATTGGAAGAACGACCTGTGGATCCATATGAACAACTATTACTCGGTTGTGGCCCTCAAGAACCTCTCAGACAAGGAACAATGCATAATTTTCAACTCCACGCTAACCGAGGCAACTATCAATTGGTTCTACAAGCTGGAGACTACAACTATAGACTTCTTCGAACAGCTCACATCCACTTTCATGAATCAATTCATGATCTAGACTGACCGACTACTTTCGGCAAAAGACCTTTTTAAACTAAAACAAGAGGCAAACGAACCACTGTAGAGGTACATTACCAGGTTCAGCCACGAATACTCTCAATGCGCCGAAACGGATGACAAAGCAGCGTTGAAAACTTTCAAGGGTGGCCTCCGGGAATCTCATTTCAGGTACGAAGCTCATACTCAAGGTTGGGCAACGTATAACGAGATTATGAAACAGGAGGTGATACATGCCAAAATCGAGATGCTGAGCCAAAAGACAGACACACCCACGACAAACAAATACCAGCTGTGACAGGACCTATCCTAATCACCCTAGATTATCATGGGATGTGCATGTTCCCGTCAGACACCACGTGTAAGACAAAGGATAAAACCGTAAACCCGCTCGGGGTTTCCATAGTGCACAGTGACGTGTGGAGTACGTAGGGACATGTGATGTCTCAGTCTCTGCTATAGCCCGCATCCGCGATCAACCTAGAGAATGCCAAAAACAACAAAACATGTGAGTGGACAAAAATAAGAATTTATTAAAATCTTTTTCGAAAATATATCTTTCGACCTTCGTTTTATAAAGCATGCATGCATATCAATTTAAAAACCTATACTTTCCTGTAAAACAGTATATACGAAAAAGAGGAAAATGAATGTATGCCTTATATAGGCTTGGGCAACTCCCCCTATCACCAATTGGTTTTAGGGCTGAACTCCCGAGTCTATATAATGGCCGGAATCACAGAATTCTACATGGTATCAGAGCGGGTTATCCCACGATGGTGGGCTCACATCATCACGTGTTGGCTGGAAGAGCCGCCACACGTGAGGGGGTGTGTTGGGATGTGAGATGTCCCACATCGGAAAAGAGGAAAATGAATGTGTGCCTTATATAGGCTTGGGCAACTCCCCCTATCACCAATTGGTTTTAGGGCCGAACTCCCGAGTCTATATAATGGCCGGAATCACAGAATTCTACATTGTGCCTTATATAGGCTTGGGCAACTCCCCCTATTACCAATTGGTTTTAGGGCCGAACTCCCAAGTCTATATAATGGCCGGAATCCCGATTTCTACATGGTATCAGAGCGGGTTATCCCACGATGGTGGGCTCACATCATCACGTGTTGGCTGGAAGAGCCGCCACACGTGAAGGGGTGTGTTGGGATGTGAGATGTCCCATATCGGAAAAGAGGAAAATGAATGTGTGCCTTATATAGGCTTGGGCAACTCCCCCTATTACCAATTGGTTTTAGGGCCGAACTCCCAAGTCTATATAATGGCCGGAATCCCGATTTCTACACTTTCATCGTAAAACCAACACATGTTTAGAAACATCTGGACACAATCAATCAGTCAAAAATCTCGGGATCCATTCTCATGACCGACATCAGTCTCAGACTGTCACATCATTGTATCATCATATTAGTCACGATATCCAAAACAACGCTTGCAAATAAACTCCAAGACTGCTCAGATCCGAGCACGTTGTCGTGAACATATCACCAGCCAAAAATCTCTAGATCATCATGAACATATCAATGATCGATCTCATATACCGCACTCTTGAGTCGAGCCTCCCTCGGTTGCCGCCTCTTTCGGTTGCTCGATAGCAAGCGCATCGTGACCTCTTCGTACCTCGGAGGTGAACGTAATCTCCAGGGTGCTCTCCGAGGAAACATATTTGCAACCGAATGCGCTCTCATAATCACAGAGAATGGTCATAAAAAAAAAGTGGAAACAAATTTTAAAAAATGTTTGTTTCTCGAATCAAAAAAGTTATTTCGTATAGGGTCTCAGCCCAAAATCAGTTTCCACAATTACATAAAATCAATTTCTAGTTCCCATTATACAATCTCAAATCGTTTCACGATAGAGCCCTTGACCCAAAACATGGTTTTCAATACACATGGACTCACTCCCGGAGTCCATTATCTTTCTAGTAGGGTCACAAGCCCAAATATCATTTTCAAATCTGAAACCCATTTATTATTCAAATCACTGTTCAATTTCTCGTTTGACTATACTCGAAGTCAAACCTTAAACCAATTGGGTCTCAAACCCGAAATATTGATTTCACTCATCTCCGTGAAATTCATCCTAACCAGAAATTTCAAATCCACAAAACATTTCATTTTCACATCACGATCAAATCAACATAATATGCACACCAAAAATTTCAAATCATAATCATAAATAATCAAAACATATATGCATGCATCATTTTATAAACCAAAGTCCACTCACACACCGTCCGTGCTGCACGCTCTGAAACCTGCGTCGTAAGCCACTCTGGGGCTCATCCGCAATCTTCGGGATATTCGGACTTGTCCAAATCACATCCAAAGGTTACTATCCATCGGTAAAAGTCCTAATCATAAACCCTCAAAACTCTAGGGACAGTTAACGTGTTTCGAACATGCTTCACGAGGCTAAAAACCTCCAAAACACTAACCAAATGATCTCTGATCGACCTGAAACCACCACCATTGGATTCAGAACGTCGAAACATTTTAAACAAGACGGGTTTGACCTCTAAATTTATGTCCACGCGCTCTTAAGCGCTGGTCAACGGCGGTCAACGCCGATGTCATAGTCAACGATGACGTCATCTGCTGACGTCAGCCTGACAGGTCTGACAACTTTCCACGTGGCACTCCCTGATTGGTGCACATGTCACTGACATATCAGCTCTGACAATCTAACACATTGCCACGTGGTGTCAGGACCCAACCCTAATCCGCCGGGATTAAGGACTAAATCCCGATCCCGTCTAACTTACACATGACACGAAGGTTAAACTGACGTCCAACCTGCATGTGAAACGTAAGTCAGACAAGGGATTTTCGATCCGACCGTCCAAAATTTCCAAACTTCCCAGAGTGCGCAGAGTCTACTGTGGATCATACGTGTGATGTCTCCGTCTCTCTCGACCGACAACCCGCTCCGTAACAACGTGGAGGGTATCGAAAACACGAAAAGAATGTGAGTGGACAAAAATAAAGTATAAGTTCAAAAATAGCTAACAGAAAACACAAGTACATTTATACCCTCCGTTTCAAAAACCAATGCATGCATATGAAATTCATGTCATAAAACCATTCAATATTCCGGTTAAACAAACCATATAAGAAAAACCGAACAGAAGTTCCTTTTTCCAAATCCCGGGCCTCAGCCCAAAACCACCGAAAACCATTTCATCCAGGACATTGCCCAAAACATCAGAAAACCAGTGAAAAGCATCAATCATACAAGTTTACTCGATCTCAAGTGCGCCCGAGTCTTTAAACTCAAAACACAATGCGCAATTAGTCAGGCCTTCCCGAGATATCCGAGTCTTTAAACTCAAAACACAATCACAGGCCTCGGGGGGTTTCATATCCGAGTCTTTAGACTCAAAACATATACCGAGTCTTTAAACTCAAAACATCAATCCAAGGCCCTCCCCCCATCAATCATCCGAGTCTTTAAACTCAAAACCAGATCCAGTGGATTTTCTCTTTTTCTGGGTCTTTAAACCCAAAACCATTTTCCAATCAACAGTAAAAATCACAGAAAATCTAGCTCCGAATTCGCAACAATGATTCTGTAAGCCAGCATCCGGAACCACTGTCCCGAACCCAAATCCAGACTTCCTTTCCAAACCTCGAAAACCAAATCCAAAACATCCTTTCTGAAATCACAAGAACATGGCTCCAAGCCCGAAATCACTTTTCTGAAATCCATTTTAAAACCTTGAAATCAAATCATCTTTCAAATCCAGAAATCAAAGCATTAAAACCAGGTTCAAATCACAATATCCATCAACTTATCGTAAAACATGAATGTCCGTAATTTCCTTCGAAAAACGTGCAAAAACCATAAACCATCACAATCATAAATCAAATCATAGAATGAAGAATAGAAAACATATTAAAACATATATGCATGCATCAAGAGTTAGAAAGCAAAGTCCACTCACAGACCATTCCGATGTCGCCTCGATACGCGCGCACTTACGCTGTCCCCGGCCATTCCGCTATCCTCGGCTTTCCCGAACCTGTCCAAAGCCCATAACGAGGTTACTAACTACTTCACAAAACTCCTACTCAAATCCCATAATTTTCCCGAACTTCTAAGGGTACTTTAAACTGGACCCTAAACCTTCGATCCCGCAGAACTAACCCGAAACAACGTCCGATCGTCCCGAAACTTGTCCCAAAAGACTCGTTACAACGATTAGACTAAAAACCTAGTTCGAAGTTTTCCCAGAAACCACCGCATGTGCCTCCATGCGCCGCCCAAAGTGGCTGCGTGTGGGCCTCACGCGCCTGCACACAGAGTCATCTTCAACCTCCGTCCAACCGGTCTGGATCGACTCAGTCAAACCAAACCGGCATGACCGGTTCTCCGCATTCCGTCAGCTGTTTTTACTCCTTTTTACACCAGTAACTTCGTCCCCTTCCTAGTAATCGATTCCCTTACTCAAAACTCGACAAAACGACCCCTAACCTATCTCCCCAAGCTCGAAACAGAACCCGTCCAAATCCCCTGTTCTTACTCCCGGCCCACCGTGTAATCCCCCGTCATGGTGTCGACCTCTACAGCTCCCTAAGAACCTATTGATCTCACTAGAACTCACCAAAACCCTCGACTCGTACTCAAACTCCACGACTTCCCGTTTGAATCAAAACGGAAAATCAGGGGAAACAGAGAAACCTTACCTGTCTGTGCACTGCCGTGAACGCCGTCGTGGCCCAGCCCGTCCAACGTCTCTTCTCTGCCTTCTGACCACTCCCACACTCTAAATTTGAAAGGTTTGATCAAACACAGCAACACCACCACCTCGATTCTTCTCTGTTTTCCACAGACACTCACACTCACACACATACGTTTTCCTCACACTAGTTCCACCCAGAACCACTAACTAGCTCACGTTTTACGAGATTTTGATTTTATGTCGTGATTTGATAAGGGTTTCGATACTATGATTTTGGGCACTTAAATATGATTTGATTTCAAAGGTTTAGAAATGGATTTTGAAAAGTGATTTCGATAAACGTGATTTCGGGTTTTGGAATCGAATTTCGGAAATATGATTCCAATGCAAACCCGATAATCAGATCCAGCAAATCCAATGCAAAACCATTTGAAAACCATTTCTGAATCCACATCCAAACCCGAATCCGAAATCACTGGTTCGAAGCCCTTCCGGCATCCAGAACCGTCATTCAGAACCCAAATCCGGAAATCCCCTTTTCAACTTTAAAACCAAATCTCGATTCTCGAAATCCGATTCTAAAACCGAAAACCCTTGATCATCGAAATCATGTCTCAAATCCATTTATAATCATTGAAAATCACTTATCATTTGAAATACCAAAATCATGGCATCATACTCAGAAACCAAATCTTTCTCGTAAAACGTGCTGAAACCCGTAATTTCTCGAAAAACGTGCAATTATGCAAAACCAACATCACATATTCAACAACCACAAAATCACATGTAAAACCATAAAAAAATTATAGAAAAACAGTTATGCATGCTCGAGTTTAGAGAAGGGGTCCACTCACAGTCACCAGCACGTCACTCGCGCCCCGTACGTCCCATACGTTCCTCAGCTTCCTCGGAAAGTCCCGATCCTGTCAACAGTCACCAAAGTGCGTCACTAACACGTCTACTAAGACTCTCCTGACTTGCCCTAAAATTCCCCGGGTCCTAAACATAACAAACCGAAACCCTAAACCTTCAATCTTGTAGAACTACCTCGAATCGACGTCCAAATAACCCGAAACCAATTCCAATGGATTCGTTATGACATTTAGAACAAAAACTTAGTTGACCATTTTCCCAAACACCGTCGCACGAGCCCCCACGCGTCGCCCAAAGTGGCTGCGCGTGGGCCTCACGCGCCTGCACACAGACTACTGTTCATCGTCGTCTTCCTTGGGCGAACCGGTCTGAACCGGCGTACCTGGTTCTCGGCCGTTCCTGCACCATTTCGACTCCTCTCTTCACCATCCTTACCGTCCAGTCCTAAGCAACCTATTGCCGTCACTCTAACATGACAACTAAGCCTCTAGATCATCGTCCCAAACTCGAAATAAAAACTCGTTCTGTCCCCTGATGCACAATGCGACCACCCAAGTCTTCCCCCGTCACGGTGGCTACACTAGACGACTCCTAGGACCTCACTGAGTCTCACACCACTCACCAAATCCCTCGATACAGCCCCTAGGTCCACGACTTTCCCTTTGAAAATCACGGCAAAACAGAGTAATCTAACGGGGATGAGAAATTACCTGTTGTCGATCGCCGCCGTGCTCGCCGCCGCACTCCCTAAAGTCCACAGGGCCGTCCTAGCCTCCTCTCGAGTCCAATCAATCATCACACGGCCACACCACCACCAATTTTCCTCAGCCTCTCTCTGTTTCCCTGATTTTCCCGTGAACTCACCTTCCTCCTCACTCACTCACAATCACACAAACCACTCCAGTTCACTCCTCAACTCTCCCTTAATCTCTGTTCACTCTCACCAGCTCACAACATCACACACCACCCTTCACTCGATCGATTCCCTCTCAACCTCACTCTATCTCTGTTTCCTCTCGAATGCACGGCTACACCGACCAAATAATTGGACCCGTGCACCCGTCTAGAAGCCACTAGGTCCTTGCCACATGTCACAATCCTCTCAACCCTCTCACAAAAAGCCCAATCTCAGCTGTCCATTTTTCCCCATTCTGTTGCACAATTCCCCATGTGAAAAAGATCAAAATACCCCTCTTTGACTCAAAAATTACGATTATGCCATTACCGTTTTAGACCCGTAATTTACCCGTCCTATGTCCGATGAACACGTGTCGCCTGTCGTTGAATTCAGGACGACGAGATCTACCTAACAATCCTAGGTCAACGTGTCAAAACCCGATTGTACGAAAAGTCAACTTTTCACCAAATTACGGCAATGCCCTCAACCTTCCGAACATCATAACTTCCTCCTCGGATGTCGGAATCGGGCGTGCCACCTGTCTACGAATTCGTGACGTCCCGAACTACGCCACTGTCATCGGTCAAAGTCCATTTGACCGCTCGAACTAAAAGTCAACTTTTTACCCAAACTAGGGGCAATATCGTCATTCTACGCTAACGAACCTATCGTACCAACTCCGATTAAGCTCACTAATCTCATCTTAATCACTGTCTTAATCCTAATTTCCGGGACGGGTCATTACATATGACCCGGATGATATGGCTTTCGATGGTTTTGGGCTGAGGCTCGGGATTTAAGAAAAGAAAATGATTTCGATTTGCATAAACGGTTTTTATTATCTCAAAAATGAACTGGTTTGTGAATGCATGCATTGGTTTTTAAATGGAGGGTATAAATATCTTTTCTTATAAACAGCTTTTGATACTTATCCTTGATTTTTGTCCACTCACAGTCTTTTATGTTTTCGATACCCTCCAGGTTTGATGCGGTGGGGGTTGTTGTTAGAGAGACGGAGACCACACACGCGATCCATAGTAGATTCTGCGCGCTCTGGGAAGTCCGAAAATTTTTGGACGGTTTGCTTAGAAATCCTTTGTCCGGCTTATGTGTTACGTGGAGGTGGGACGTCAGTTTAGCCTTCATGTCGCACGTAAGTTAGACGGGAGCATGACTTAGCCCTTAATCCCGGGGAATTAGGGGTAGTTCGTGTCATAGTATCGACCATGTGTGGCGTTTAGGGACCTAGTTGAAGCTTTGGCTAGGGATGGAAAGTCCAATCAGTTGCATATGACCATGATGGCTGCTCTCATGGAATACATGAGATGCAACTGGCAGTTATAGTACGCATAGTGGATGTATGAGTTCCACGGCTGGTGATTGAGCTAGCTTTCCCCGGAAGCGAATGAGTTGCAGGGGCCTCGGGAGATCGGGTAAGACGAGATCTCCAAGAACTTGGTCACACCCAAATATTTAGTAATGTTGTGTTACTCAAATTTTTCAAATTTTATATTGTACTTTTCCATTTTATAATTTAATTATTTTTACTATTAACAGAAAAATCAAAGGTCCATAAGTCGAACCAAGAAGTTGAACCACCACGAGGGGTTGCATTCCTAGCGTCCAAGCAAAAAGACTAGCACATCACTGGGTCGTTGTTCCTGGAGGTGGACGCTTGGGGACAAGTATACGTTGGTCGGGGTAACTAGGAGGCTAACACTATTCACATAAATTTAATTTGATATATTAAAATATTAAATTACTTATTGATTTTTAAAATTACTAATGAATATTCTTTTTTACTTTGTAGGCAAAAATTCTTGAAGATGTCCAACAGATATAGGCAGAGTTGATGCAATAGTAGTCGAAGGTACCCTTGAAGCAGCAATTGCCCTATACTGAGAGGTCAAGGGCGATCCTAGAGCGACCACTGGGTAGGTGTCTAGTAAAGATCGTCTAGGAACCAGCAAAGGGATAGAACGGGATGTATTGACTAGCATGGAAAGTTCATCCACAGGAGTCAATCTCAAGGAATTATTGGAGCTAAAACGCAATTACAACGCCCTCTAGACCAAAACCGCACAATCGAAGGCCCAAAACGAGAGGATACATGCCCAAAATGATGAGATAGGGCTTAGCTCACCACGATCCTTCAACGTTTCGGTGATTCACAATCTCAGCCCCTCGCCTAATAGCCTACTATGCCCGAGCCTAACCTGACTAGCCCCACCCATAGCTAGGCATTTCAATTTATTTATTTAATAAACATATTGTTTTATTTCAATTATGTTCAAAACATCATTTTAAATTTTGTAAATATTTTTTTTAATTTCATATTTTTATTGTATTTATTTTCCATATTGTTAGAATTATTAGATATTTAATTATTTAATTAGTATTAATTATTAAAATTATATAAATTAAAAATAATTTTTTCAATATTAAACATAACCCGACAAACGTTCTTTTCGTCAGGTTATGTAATATTTCTAAACTTAGCCCGACTTATATTGGGCAAGGTTGAATTTTCCACCGGTTGCATAATGTAGGCCTTCGTCAGGCAAGGTAAAATTGGTGGGTACCCACCAAATTTTTCAACTCTTGCATAGCGACGGTTCTTCGTCGAGTCACATGTTGTTATATCTCGTACCAAAAATTAGAAATTAAAAATGAAACAAAATACTCCTACGAGTGTGGCGATGTCTTCATTTGTGGGCTACTTGCTAGATGTTGGGTTCGATGTGTGTTTTACTGGCCCAAAACATTATTATAAGCCCTAGTGTGACCCAAGCCCAATTTGGAAGTTCAAACACCATACTCAGACTAGTCCCTTATTGCAGCCTAGTCTCTAACCCAAGCCCATTTTTGTGAAGCCCAATTATAATTAATAGCCCACTTGTATCTCTTCATCTCTTTACGAACTCTCTTTGAACGACGAACATGATCTCGACTGAGTGAGCACCCAAAGACAGAGTTGAGGCATCAGCCCCTCCACACCGTCCAACTAACCCAGGACCCCAAGACAGAGTCGTGTTGTCTTACGACGAATTGTTTTTATCGTCTGCAAAAACTAAAAACAAAATATGTTGTTGTTAACTTTTTGGTGATGTAGTCTTACAACCAATTTTTTTTTGTTGTCCATACAACCTTACCACAAAATATATTTTGTCGTAATTAATTTGTCGGCAAGTGATCTAATCCAATGAAATGCAAATTTTCGTCGGCTAGTATCTTTCTCGACGAACTTATAGTGACAACATAGTTGGAAAAAAATTTGTTGTCATAAAATTGTACGGACAAAATTTGGTCTTTGCGGAAAAAAAAAGGTTGTGTCGGCACATAAATTTTTTCTTGTAGTGTGAGATACTCAAACAGAAGTTATGCAATTGCGTCTGCGATGATGATCTTTTGTAATAGTGTGGGACAAGTAATTACGAATCTCTATCACTCAAACATTATGTTTGTGATTATTTTAATAATACGATGTCGGCAGGGAGTCCAATCATTTTAAAGTTTAGGATAAAAACATAAAATGTGCCCTCAGATTTACTCAAAATTTCCAAAAAATCAAAATATAGAGATCTATTTGAAATTCTAATCGTTGCTGAATTACTGCAGGTTTTGGTTCTTGCCTTTTTCTTTTTTGTGAAACCATCTTTGAAACTCGCGTCTTTATTTTACTTTTTCGTTTTGGGTGGTATTCTAATAGAAGAAACCATTAATTATATCCTCTTAACTAACTAAAGGCTTTTAATTTCTCTGTTTGAAATAGTTTTGTTTTACTCCTTTGTTTTTTTTTCTTCTGATATACGACATATTTACAATTTCAAACTTCAGATTATTTTTTGGTCCAGAGCTTGTGCCCTTTAGTCCTCCTTAATGGCCGATCCTGTATATCAGGAAAGGAGCAAATACGCGGATCTTATGTTGATTAATTTCACATCATCAAGTTATTACTTAAATCTCACTATTTTACGAATTCAAAGACTTATTTGGGGTAAGAATAAACGAAATACTCTACCGTTTTCAATATGGATGCAAACAACTGATCGACGAGATCACAAAGCCTCCCGTGCGGGAATCTCACCAAGGATGCGTTGTGTGTCTTCCCTCCACTGCACCACCTTACTTGCTCGAATGGTATTTGACCGAAGTCGTGTGAGATTGAATATAAATGGAGTAAACATATATTACATAATGACACGACGGAAAGAAGTAATTAAAAGACTTATTTCTAGGTAGGATTTACCAATTGTTGGAAGAATGATCTTCTAGCTATTTTTAGTATGGATGTAAATATCAGATCGAAGAGAATACAAAGGCTCCAATGTCGGAATCTCACTATCTTAGTTTAAGAAAAAACTAGAATTTCAATGAAATTTCGTAATAGGATTTGTGTTCCTAGGGACCGAAGGCCATTAGAAACTGGCCCCCTCAACTCGAAAGTATTTTGCAGTGTGATGAGAATGGAAATAAAAAAATTATTTTGAAGTTCTTGTCGAAATTTTTTTAAAAAAAAAAGTTATAAACATGCTCATAGTTTTTTGTGAAAAATGCGCCCTTAGGGATTTCTCAAAAATATTTTAATTGCACTGCACATTAATCAAAGTATAATAAGTCATTTGAAACATGACGTACCATCCATTGTGCCAATTAACTATTTTCATGCATTTTTAAAGCAAAAAAAAAAACCTCGAATTTCAATGAAATTTAGTAATAAAGTTCGAATAACTATAGGGTCCAAAGGTCATTAGAAACCATCCTCCTCAAATTGAAAGTAAATGGCAAGTATCTGACGGGGTGGAGAGAGTAGAAATATAATAAGTACTTTGATTTTTTTTTTTCGAAATTTCAAAAATCGACTAAAAATTGTTGGTTATGACTCACAGTTTTTGCGAAAAATGCATCTGTTGTGATTTCGAGAAATATTTTAACTTCACATCAAACAAAGTATTATAAGTCATTTGAGGCATGCTTTATCATCTTGACTGCCCAATAAATATTTTTTATGCATTTTTTAAGAAAAAAAACTCGAATTTCAATCAAATTTCATAACGGGGTTCGAAAGTGACTGTAAGGTTCGAAGGTCATTAGAAACCATTTCCGAAACTTGAAAGTATCTTATAGGGTTACGGGAATAAAAATAGAATAAGTATTTCAATATTTTTATCAAAATTTCAAAAACCGACTACAAATCATGAGTTATAACTTACATTTTTGTGAAAAATGTATCTGGTTGAAATTTGAGAAATATTTTATTGCACAATTACCAAAGTAATATAAGCCTTTTGACACATCTCCTGCTATCAAGAGTGCCCCTTACCTATTTTTTATGCATTTTTTAAGTTATAAAATTCGAATTTCAATGAAATTTTGTAACGGGATTTAGAAGTATAAAACTCTAGGTGCCAAAGTTCATTTGAAACCATTCCTCCCAACTTGATAGTATCTTACATGGTAATGATAATGAAAATATAATAAATATTTTGATGTTTTTGTTTTAATTTCAAAAAGTAACTGAAAGTTGTGAGTTATATATAACTCACAGTTTTTGTAAAAAATGTGTCCCTCGGGATTTTGAAAAATATTTTGACTGCACATACATTTGAGGCATATCCATCTTTGGTATTACCTATTTTTATGCATTTTTTAAGAAAAAAAAATCAAATTTCAATAAAATTTCGTAATAAGTTCCGGAAATGTCTAAGCTGCTGTAAATTTTCATGTTTGAGCTGATGCATTCTGCTCTGAGATGATTTGCTTTATTTTTTATATGGACCAGGGCCGGCCAATAGGGAGGGCGGGAAGGGCCTAGGCCCCGGGCCCAAAAATATTGAAAGGCCCAAAATTAAGGGTTTTTTTTTGTTATATTAAAAAAAAATAGTAAGATATATGATAATTTAGACAGGGAGTGAGCAAGAAACGGAAGGAGAGTCTCCTTCAAAGTTTAATTTAAAAAAGAAAACACAGTCTTTCAATATTCTAATTCAATGTTTCAATGTTAAATATCAATTTTATTCAATCTCAAATTCTCAATTGTTCTAAATTTTTAATTTTTTACAATCTCATTCAAACTCTCAAACCCTAACCTCAATTTCTCAACAATTTGGTTTTCCAGAAGACATTTAGACATTTTCACCTCCCCTTCTGAAAACCCTATCCCAGATATTCCTAAGTTACAAACTTCAAAAAGATGTAATTTAATTTAATAGAATTCCTATTACAATTTTCCTAATTGAACACTTCCATTTGGCAACTTTCCCTTATGAATGTTGTAGTTTTTAACGACGAGAAGACCCCTTCATATAATCAAAGGACCAATGTTATGAGTCTAAGTCACGAATCTAACATTACAAATGGTAGGGCAGCTCTTGCTGTTTGTTAGAAATTAGAAATTATGCCTCTTTAATTTTTTTTTTTGTGCCTTTAAATCCTTAATTACGTATTTTTTCGCATGCTAGGAAAATTTCAAGAAACTCACCTAAATTGATAAGGTCGCTGCTACAAAAGTTCTTAGTTTAACAATATTTAATTACATTCTTATTTTGAATATGAAAGTTTATATATAGTTACAAATTGTTTACTGGTTTTACAAAAAAAAAAGTATAAGATTTGTTTAAAAAAAAAATTAAATGTAATATTTTGGACATGATGTACTCTTTTTTCTTTGTTTGGGGTTTTTTCCTAATATATGAGTTTTCTCATAACAAAAAATTTAATGATACTTCTTAATAAAAATATAATATAATCAATTTATAAAATTTAAATTTTCAATAATTAAGTATGCGAATTGAGGACCCATTTTTTATTTTTGCCCTAGACCTCTAAATGTTTGAACCGGCTTTGATATGGACTATCATATTTGTTTGTCAAATTGTCGTGGATACTGAGTATGCTGCTGCTGTTGTGTTTGTGTATGCTGCTGAGTTTGCTCTTCAGTATGCTACTGTATTTCTGCTACTGTTTCTGCCCTGGTAATGATAATCAGGTTTTTTGTATCCTCTAGCAATTATGGTTATAGTAATGAGCATATTTTTCAGTCCATTGGTGGTTATAGTCCCTGTGGCTTCTCTTATGGTAGTGTCAATCCTCAAAACCTTTTTTTATCCTAATGAAGATTGTTCTTCATGCCCTGACTATGCCTGCTGTTGTTTTTGCTGATATTGCCTGATGAAATTGTTCTGTCCATTCCTTCATGTCTGCAATCTCATGTTTGAGCCTCTCACCGTGAGATTGAGGGAGGGTATTAGCAAGAGATTAAGTTAGGAAGATTATTAAGAGTGATTGTTGTAACTAAACAAGGTTAGTTAGCTTAGTGGTTAGGTTAGTTGTAGAGTTGTGATTGAGCTGATGTTAATATATAAGGTTTTACCGTTGTAATTGATGATTGGGTTGTGTAAATCAATAATAAAAAAGATGTATTTCACAGCTCCTATTTTCTCTCTACGAATCTTTGCTTTTCTAGTTTCTCTCAAGCTTCCATTCATACACTATGTTGAATCAAAGATTGAACCCGTCGCGAAAAGTCCTCACAATTCCTGCAAACAGCAAACAATCAGCTATCGTTGCCTCGATCGATTTACCCGCGGGGTTGTTCGACCAAGAACACTCCGATGCCTAAGTTAGCTTCGAGAGAGGAAAGGGATATACTTCGAAACGAAGAATCAACGTACCTTGGAAATGAAATGTGCCTTCCTATTTATAGGAAAATCTTGGGAGCCTTGGAGCGTTCTGATTGGTCGGTTGAATATTTAATTAGTAAATAATATATTATTATTAAATATATTATTTAATAATTGTAATGATGGCTCATTATGATAGTAATCATATTTGTTGTATTTTAATATTAATATTAATTATCCATTATTAAGAATAACGATAATTAACTCTCGGGGAGAATATCAATATTACGGAGGTTTTAACCCGATCAAATAACGTATTTAACTGTTAAATAGATTATTTAATGTGCGGGTGTTTTTCAAATGATCAGCGTTATTTGCCAAGGGAAATTTGGTCATTTTTGGGAATTACGGGACGCGTGGCGGCTCCATAATTTTCGGATGATTTTGGGTTCCACAAATGCCCCCACATCGATTCGGTATTCAGGGAATCCGGAGGGATGTATATTGTTTGGAATCTTATATTACCGGGTTAGCTTTTACTGTTAGGTATAAGAAACGAGCCAGTGTTTATTTGACGATTATGCCCCTGATTATAAGGGTTAGAAGTCCATTTTTATTTTTAGAAAGACTAATCTAGGTTTAGTGGTGTGAATCGGTCATAATGTGCAAAAATGACCATTTTGCCCCAAAGCATGGGCAAAATGTTGACTTTTGAGCCCGGGGGTCCAAAGGACGTGGGCCAGAGACCGTTACGTAGGTCGAATTGATACGAATCCATAGACAGGTGGCATGCCAAAATCGGAGATCGGATGCAAAAGTTATGGGTCTACGAAGGCGAGGGGCGTTTTCGTAATTTTTGCAAAGTAAGGGCAAAATGTTGAATTTTGACCCGGGAGGTCCAAAGGACGAGGGCCAAGGACCGTTACGTAGGTCGAGTCGATACGAATTCATAGACAGGCGGCATGCCGAAATCGGAGATTCGTCGACAAAGTTGTGGTCTCGGGGACGAAAACGATTAACCGAACAAATCGGGATTTCGATTAAAATAATATTAAATTGTGAATAGTGACCATTGAGTGTGAACACTTGGATGAGTGACAAGTGTCACCCATCCCCTGATTTAGGGACCCCTAAACACAGCTCCATGTTTTATGGACTTTAACATCATTATGTTTTAATTATTGTTTAATTATCCCTAATTTCTATTTAAACTCCATTAATTTTCTTCATCCTACATCTTCAATCCGTGAAAACACTGGATGAAATTGATCTTGAGAGTGAGTAATTGAGCGTTTGAGGAGTCGGATTTAACTGAGGGAAAACACGGGGATAGTGAGTGTGAGGAGAAACCAGAATCGAAAATTTTGGTGTTTTGGGGGGAAATTCGAAATTGAAGTTACGAACTTTGAAGATCCAAATTGAGCTTACTTTGAGCTTTCTGGGATTGCTACGACCAGAATCATCGAAAGAACGAAGCCAATTGAGGCCCAATTGGCTCTGAACGGTCAAGTCGACAGTAAGCAAATTTCGACGTTGAGTCGTGATCGTAGAGAGATTAATCGATGCAATTGAAGTGGGGAAAGAGTTTAACATAGTCCATTTGAGCTTCTGGATTGATCAATTGAAGGAAATATGTTGCGATTAAGGAATTTCGAAGTTTGAACAGAGTCCGGGTGTTCTTCGAAGTTCATCTTCGAATCGTGCGGTTTAAGGTAATCAATTGTCTAATTAAGTATATAGAACTTTAATTAGACTTATACCTAAGCTTTTTGAATGTTCAATTGCAGGATTGGGTGTCAAATTGGCGTGAAACTCGTCGGGTTGCACGACCCGTTTATCAGAGAAATAGGTTGTAGGGACGACACTGTAGCAATCACTGTTCACCGCGCGTTGGTTTCACGCGCAGCCACTCACGGCGGCGCGTGAGGGCGCGTGGTAGACTTTCTGGGGAAGTGTTCAACAGGTGTTTTGCTATACTTAATGTATTGAACATTTTTGGTGTTGGATACGAGTTAATGGGACATCGTATCGATACTGTTTCGAGGGTCCGAAGGTTTTAGGTTATGTTTTAAATTAATATTTAATTCCCGAAAATTTGTGGAAAATTGATATGATATTTTTAGAGTCATTGATGACCTTTCATGATATTTTTGGACAGGATTTGAGATTCCTAAAAGGCGTCAGAAATTACGGAATTGCGTGTAGTTTGGAAAACGAGCAGTTCGGACGGTGCGTGCTTGCATTGGTAGGCTGGCTCACATTCAACGTGACCCTTGCTAGTACCGAAAAAATGCTTGCTACGTGGTGAACGGAGTTTGGCTGATCAGTCGACGAGGATTTGACGGCGACTGAGCGCACTAGCGGACGTGACCAGTGAGCATTGGTAGGCTGGATCACATTCACTGTGACTCTTTGCTAGTACCACAAACATGCTTGCCATGCGTCAAGGTGCCGAGAGACCCAACAAACTTGCTCTGTGGGAGCGTGGCGGCAGCTGTTTTTCCAGAGTTTCGGGACATGAGCCGGCTACTCTCTTCATGAATGGCGGGAAGCTTTCAGACATCCCGATCAAGGAGTAGTTGTGCGTTCCATTGTGCTTAAAGGAGACCGTTGTTCAGAAGAGGGACAATAAACAAGAACCTATTGGTTCTTGGGAGAAAAAAGCATGCCGAGCAACTTCTTTCCTAACCTATATGCATACCGAGCAACTTCTTTCCTAACCTATCTGTTCTGGTCCCGCGAATGTGCCATCTTGACGCGAAGGGCCTGCAGAAATGGAAAGTTATGTTGGTGATGTGAGATTGCGATAACTTAAGAAAACTTGAGGTCTCAATTTCACATCGGAAGCCAAAATGGGCGAGTTGGAGACGAGCCGTGCAGAGAGGATGCTGATAGAAAATGAGCGAGATACCGCTCGAGATGAGCTCTCCCTGCTGCACAGAAATTTGCAGGACTCAGAAGGCTTTGATGCTTCGATGACGAAGGCTTGAATGCTTCGCAGGGCGAAGGCTTGGATGCTTCGATGACGAAGGCTTAGGTGTTTCGCATGGCGAAGGCTTCGATGCTTCGCAGGGCGAAGGCTTGAATGCTTCGATGACGAAGGCTTGGATGCTTCGATGACGAAGGCCTAGGTGCTTCGCATGGCAAAGGCTTAGATGCTTCGCAAGGCGAAAACTCAGATGCTTCGATGACGAAGGCTTGGATGCTTCGATGACGAAGGCCTAGGTGCTTCGCATGGCGAAGGCTTAAATGCTTCGATGACGAAGGCTTGGATGCTTCGATGACGAAGGCTTTTTACACTGGAGAGAATAAGCTTTGAAAATTGTACATGGTGAACAAATAAATTTTGTTAATCTCATTTCATTGATACTTGAATTCAGAAGGCAACTTGAAAAGCAAAATTGAAAAGCTCCATAGAGTTTTATGTCTTTCTAATGTTGACTTGTGTCTAGTTGATGCGGATCACCTTTGACGCTGGCTCGTTTGACTCTTTGTTCTCCATGTGATTTACAGTCTTATTTTTGATGTAGTCTGTACAATGCCCCTCCCTCAGGAGATTTCGGAGATATCTTTCGAAAGATATACATGTGCTGATATTGTGCCCATAACATTCATGATAGGCGCACCATTTAGTTTTATCAGCATTCTCTTGATTGCCTTTGACTGGCTCTGGCTTTTTAAACCATGGCTTGTTCTTAATTTCATTGTGGATCTGATGGGCTGGTAAAGATAGCTGCAAGTTAGGCTTCCCCATAACTGGCGTTTGGGAGTGTTGCCCCGCCTTTCGTTTGTTGAGCTTTCCAGTCGCAGACTTTCCATGGGGTTCATCCTCATTGGAGGCCTTTTCGCTAGTCCCAGCATGGTCATGAGTATGAGCGGCGCTCTTCTCGTCCTCCCAACTTGCTTGTCGCTCTGCTAGCGAAAGTATTTTGGAAAGACTTCGTGCATTGCTCATGACGATGTCCCCGTAAAGCTGGCTGTCTCGAGGGAGTCCTTGCTTGAATTCCATTGCCGCAACAAGGTCATTACAGCCGATAATGCGAGATTTCTCCTCACAAAATCTCCGTATGTATTGCCGCAGAGTGTCTTTTGCTCTCTTTTGGACAGAGAAAAGATGGTCGTCTTTCACCTCGATTGTCCGAAGTTGTGCGTATTCCTTCACAAATGTCAAAGCCAACTCTTCGAAGGACTCAATCGACCTCGAGGGGAGATGATTGAACCAAGTCATGGCTTGGCCTTGAAGGGAAGCTTGAAAAACTTTGCACATGAGTGCATCGTTAGACCTGTGGGGGATCATGACTCCTCGATAATAATCTATGTGTTTTACCGGGTCGGAGGCTCCTTTCAATGGAGTGAAGTTTGGTGTTGCGAACCTCTGGGGGAATGGCTCCTCCTCAATATCCCTTATAAAGGGCGTAGAGAGCCGTATCTGGCGACGTAGATCGTCCTCTAGATCGCCACCTTGTTGAGCACGAAGGTGCATGTCCAGCATTTTTTGAACATCATTAGCCTGCAACGCTCCTTGCTGAGGCGATGAGTCCCTTTTTGCTAACCGTTGAGAACTTCTTTGAGCTTCTCCCCCCTGATCTATGGGATCGTGCAGGGGAGTAGGCTTCATTTTCCCCTTTACTACCGTGGGCAGATCGTTTTGGGTTTTTGTATAGAGCTCGAAGTTGCCCCCTGCTCCTATGTGAGTGTTGTGAGTGCTCTGCCCGTGAAGTTGCCCCAGTCCTACCTCCTAGCTGTTCACGTACTAACGGCTTTAGGCGTTGTGGGCTTTTCGCTCGATGAGCGTGACTTTCTTCTCCAGAGTCGCCTAGCGAAGTATCTCGTGACATTGTTTGGCAGCGAACCTGCTCTTTCCTAGGACGTCTTTGGGCATTCTCTTGTCTTCCACGTGACGCGGATCGTCTGTCCTGCTCCTGGATTGGTTTCTCTGCTAGGAGTTGCTGCAAGAGCTTTGACTGAAGTTGAACTTGTTTGCTTAACCCTTCAACTTGCTGCGCCAAGTTGTCCTGGGGAGGTTGGTGATGACTTCTCCCTGAGATGTCATGACACCCGTCCAGAAAGTCCCTTAGGAACATGCTTGTTGTGAGTTGATCATGTCGTGATGCATTTCCTATCAACCTCTTGTTTGCCTGTTGTAAAGTCGAAGTTCCATCCCCTAGCGCGGGTACTTGGTTAGCTGGAGAGGGGAATGCTTCAAAACTGAAGGTTGGCCTCCCTTCGAGTGTCTCAAAGGGCGCTTCTATGGACACACGCCCGAGTCGAGCTGGGCGCTTCTCCGGAGTTTCTATGTGAGCTTCATTCCTCGTCTGGGCTGTTGAGGCAGAAACACCTTCTCCGGCTGACTGAACGGATCGACGAACCTTAGCCATGCTGATTCGAAGAATGTTGAGTTGGAAAGCTGTTTGATGGATAATTTGAACAACGTTCAGAATCTTCGAACAATGTCGATGAACGACGAACGAAGGGAGATGAACGATGAACAAACGTTCAAAATCTTCGAACAATGTCGATGAACGACGAATGAAGAAAGATGAACGATGAAAGAATTCCTGATGAGTGATGAACAACGTTCAAAATCTTCGAACAATGTCGATGAACGACGAACGAAGAAAGATGAACGATGAACAAATTCTTGATGAGTGATGAACAACGTTCAAAATCTTCGAACAATGTCGATGAACGACGAACGAAGAAAGATGAACGATGAACAAATGAGAGAGCTTCTTCTGAGTATAACTCAATAGCTCTCAATGAAAGCACCAATTGTTGAATCAAAGATTGAACCCGTCGCGAAAAGTCCTCACAATTCCTGCAAACAGCAAACAATCAGCTATCGTTGCCTCGATCGATTTACCCGGGGGGTTGTTCGACCAAGAACACTCCGATGCCTAAGTTAGCTTCAAGAGAGGAAAGAGATATACTTCGAAACGAAGAATCAACGTACCTTGGAAATGAAATGTGCCTTCCTATTTATAGGAAAATCTTGGGAGCCTTGGAGCGTTCTGATTGGTTGGTTGAATATTTAATTAGTAAATAATATATTATTATTAAATATATTATTTAATAATTGTAATGATGGCTCATTATGATAGTAATCATATTTGTTGTATTTTAATATTAATATTAATTATCCATTATTAAGAATAACGATAATTAACTCTCGGGGAGAATATCAATATTACGGAGGTTTTAACCCGATCAAATAACGTATTTAACTGGTAAATAGATTATTTAATGTGCGGGTGTTTTTCAAATGATCAGCGTTATTTGCCAAGGGCAATTTGGTCATTTTTGGGAATTACGGGACGCGTGGCGGCTCCATAATTTTCGGATGATTTTGGGTTCCACACACTAACACTAATCCTAGATTTAGCTACCTAAATTAAATTGGATAAGGATGCCATGTGTTGATGCACAAAATGTGCCAACTTAGGGGGCAAGATACTGCTCTGCCACGTGCCCTGTGTGAACCTGAAAAGGGAAGGAAACTGGTTGGTCGGTGAGAGTATAGGCACCGGTGTGGTACCGGCCCAAAGGTACTCCGACGCCCAAGTCAGTGGTCGGTATAAGGGTTAATGGGTAACAGAAAGTATACTGTAAAAGTAGTAGTAAATAGTAAATTGCTTAGTTACCTTCGTACGACAAGTGGACCCCTTTTGTATGGGCGCGGCGAATATAATATTTGTATTTTCCCGATGTGGGACAAATATCAATTCGCTGTGGGATGGACACGTGGAGGTGCCATCCAGACCGAGTGGGACTTGTCGGTGTGAGTGGGTCTGGGCCCCTTGGGCTTGTGGTAGGTGGTGGCACTGGGCCGACCGATCAGTCTGGGCCGATATGGGCTGGGCCTGTTGTCAGCGTGGACTTTAAGCTCGGTCTGGGCCGATATGGTGTGAACAGAGGTGGTGGCACTGGGCCGACCGATCAGTCTGGGCCGATATGGGTTGGGCCTGTTGTTAGCGTGGGCTTTAAGCTCGGTCTGGGCCGATATGGTGTGAACACCATGAATTCTTTCATGAAGGTAATCGGGAGTGTGGTAATTAGTATGAAAATAAAATAATCATTTTGATGTTTTGTCAAATTTCAAAAACCGACTAAAAATCGTGAGTTATAGCTTATATTTTTATGAAAAATACATTTCTCAGATTTTGAAAAATATTTTGTCAGTATATCAGCCAAAATATTATAAGGCATTTAAGAGATATCCTATCATTCGGACTATCTATAACTATTTTTGTGTACTTTAAAAAAAAAAAAACTCGAATTTCAATTAAATTGAAAGCAACTCTAGGGTCCAAAGATTCTTAAAAATCAGAAACCGAAAAGAAAAAAAAACATGAGAAACACCCTAAATCTCAATATTAACAGCGACACGAACGTGAAGGGACACGCAAGAAACAGCACCTATCGAACTTGAGATCAGTTCCGATTAGTATCAAAAATTTCCATCAAGATCCCTCACTTCCGGCAAATTACTCCCCTGAATTTGCAAGACCAACCATGTTGAGGATCCGACGACCTGACGAACCTCCTTAAATATTTCCAATACATAACCTTCTCCACAGGCGTGTTTTCCTTGTTCTACAACTTTGGTTACAACTCCCCAGCATTCGATCACCTCCGGGTGTATCTGATTGGTCTGGGTCCTATTGGAGAGGCAAGGAGAACCGAGTGTCTTACAATAAGTAGCAAGAAGGGTTTCCTTCAAGGTTCAATTGGATATTGACAACCTGATTCGATTTTTTGGCCTAGATTGTGCCTGTCAAGCCTGTATTATATTACCAATTGATGGAAGTTCATTTACATACACCAAAGGGCTGAAGGCAACAATTGAAGGCTAAGATCGTATCAGAAACCACATTGCAATGATCTCTATTTCAGAGAAATATAACTAATAAAACTGAGAAGCAACTCACCCATTGTATATTACTGTTTGCTCCAGTAGGTTTGAAAATAGATGCCACAAGAGACAGTTGGACAAGAAAAGACTTCAAATCTCCAAAGAAATCACCGTGCCTTTCCCATGGCAGGTAATCAGCCACCCATTCCAGCCCAAATTAGTTGCAGCAACCGACGTAACTGAAATTAAAATAGAATAGCGCTTAGTTTATCTTTAATATGGTGAAGGGGAAAGTAATAAGCATTTAATGGAACATTGTCATGGTGTTTAGAGCTGAAGATAGACTTTTCATTTCCCCTTCAACCCAAGACAATGAAACAAAACAAAGGATTGGGTTAGTGCAGTCATGTTACATTCTCAAGGATGCGAAACTAAACATAAAGTAAGTCTAATTATATGGGACTTCTGCTTATGACCCATCTACCGCTTAATGTTCCGTCAAATCCACCGCATTATATCGTCAACTCTAGAGCCTATCATCACTCTCAGAGCAAGGGTAAATTCACGACAGTAAAAGGGCATACTCAACTCAGCAGACACAGGAATATAATTGAAATTAACTGATTAAAAAGAGAAACAAAATCTATAAAAAGCAAAATATACTCACGAAATATTGCCCAAAAATGTGTTGACCCCAGACCATTTAAAAAAAAATATGGTATAAAAGTTTCCATTCCTCCAGCTCTTGTTGCAGAAAGATTCGTATATGCCAAGCATACACCTTTTCCAACAGAATCATATTAGAATCATGCCTTCCGAATGCAGTAGTCGAGGAACTTGAGAACCTGGTCTTCCTACAAGGAAAGGTTATTTCTAAGATAAATCAAATTTCAGAAAATCCCAAATTGGGAAAAAAAATTGGAATGTAAAATGAGCAACTAAACAAAATGGTAAGCCAAAGGATACAAATTAAACAAGTTAAGCAGAACACCTTGAGCAGGCGATATCAATAAGCTTCCGAGAAACTTCCTGACAGACGGGAGAAGTGTAGACCAAGTTTTGAAATATTCAAAAGACAAACTTTCTTGCGCATGCCCTTCATCATGCTTAGCACACTTTGCAGCATTGAGAAACACATTCAAAGTGTCCTCAAAAGCCCTTGATCCAGGCACAGATTTGTCCTTGTTGAATATAGTGTCAAACTGGCCACCAAAACACATTCCAGATCAGACCTGAATCCAAATTCCAAATATCATATACCTAAGACAAGACATAAAAAGAATAGAAAAGCGGGATATTTCTTATCACATTATACTAGCTGGTACCAAACACTTTCATCTTTTCTGCGGCTACAATATCTAAGTAAATCAAAGCCACATAATACCCCTATCTCATAATATCAGTGTAACGACCCGTCCCAAATTCCAGGATTAGATTAGTGACTAATCACGATTATTGATATTAATCGGTGATTAGTTGGGCGAAATCGAACGAACGATGCAAAATGACCGTTTTGCCCCTAGGCGGTGGCAAAACGTTGACTTTTTGATCGGGCGGTCAAATGGACTTTGACCGATGACCGTGACGTAGTTCGTGACGTCACGAGTTCATAGACAGGTGGAATGTTCAATTCTGACGTTCGAGGAGGAAGTTATGACGTTCGGAAGTTTAGGGGCATTTTAGTAATTTTGGTTAAAAAGGGGCAAATGTTGACTTTTTGACCGAGAGGTCCGATGGCCGAGGGCCGAGGACTGTTACGTAGATCGGGACGATACGAATCCATAGGCAGGCGGCACACTGAAATCGGACTTCGAACGAGAGAGTTATGGGTCACGGAAGTTCGGTTTCACTATGCACGTACTTCGAGACGGGGCTGAGTTGGCAAGATCTGATTGGGCAGATATTTTGGTGGGTCCCATGGATGAGTGACAAGTGTCACTCATCCTATTGGTCACTTCCCCTAAAAAGGGGATCTCACATAATTAAATACTATTATATTAATTATTTTATAATTAAACTTTCTAACAATTAATCCTAGCCATCCATCCTAAATTAATCCTTCAATCCTCTCCTCTCTCATCTGATCACATTCCCTCTTCTCCCTTCTCATCCACGACATCAACCCCATCTTCTTCTTCATTTTTTCATTTTTCTTCCTTTTCCTTCACAAACCCGAACCACACACACACCATCACCATTCCTTGCTTGTGTGAGTTGAACATGACCGTGAGGTGGGGGAAAGAGGTTGGGGATGGCAGGCCACGGCCAGCCACGGCGGAGGACACGGCGGGGAGAGAGAACCCGTGGGTGAGTTTTCATTCAAAAACTGAAAATTGTTTTTTTTTTGTATTTTAATCAAACCTAGGGATTGGGAAATGTTCCTGGAGGTCTTAGGGTTCTTTTAGGATTGGTTTCGAGGCCTAGAACGGCCGGGAACAACCGTGGACGGCGGAGGAAAATACCTCCGCCATGGCTGGATTGAATGGGCACGGTTTTGGTGTTTTTCCTTCGGTTTTTAATGTCTAAATGATAGGAAATAGGATTATGATGATATTAGGATTAAAATGGGATGAAATGGACCTAAAATTGGTCCGAAAACCGGAGAAAACGGAGGTTGAAGATGAATGAACAGTGTCGTGAACTGTAAGCTGGAGATTGAAGACAATGAACAGTGTTTTCGACCTTCTAGGGGCGCGTGGGCCATAATTTGGGAAAGTGTTCAACACGGGAAATCTTATATTTGATGTAACGAACATTTTGGTACTGGTTTCGTGTCAATCGGACACCGTCTCAATATGTTTCGGGGCATCGGAAATTTTAGGGTCGGCTTAAAAACAGTTAAAAGTTCGGGAAAATTACGGGACTTTGGTAGGAGGTTAATAAGGTAGTTAGTAACCTTCTATTACGATTTGGACAGGTTCGGGAGTCCCGGTGACGGTGATCGGCTCCGGGAGCCGTATGACACGCAAATCGAGGCGGTAGCTCGGACGGTCTGTGAGTGGACCTTGATTTCTAAACTGTGATGCATGCATAAATGTTTTATATGGATTATGAATGTGATTTGATGATGTTGATTTGGATATTTGTGAATTATATGATTTCACGTATTTCGAGGTGATTTACGTGCTTGCACGTAAATCGAGGTTTTTCGGTTTTATACTGATTTTCCGTACTTATGATTTTGGATATGATTTCATGAAATGGTTTTGGATTTCTAAAAGGATAAATTCGGGTTCGAGACCCATTTGATTTACGGAATCGGGCCGGAGGCCCAGTTGGTTTACGATTCGGACCGGAGGTCCAATTTCTATGTGGATTCGGGCCTAGCGCCCAGTTATGTGTTAAAAATGGATTTACGGGTCATGACGGTTTATGGGAACCGGCATGAACCCATAAAAGGATTTTATGGTTCATGACGGCTTATGGGGGCCGGGCATGAATCCTCGAAAAGTTTAAAGAATGATTTCAAACGGTTTTTCATATCCCATCCTTTATATATGATTGTCTCCTTAGGGGAGGGTCGTTGGCTTGGGTGGACCCCAGAGTAGTCACGGAGCACTAACTGAGTGGAGTCGCCCCCCAGTTGGGTTCCTTATTCTCAGGATGGGCATGGTTCGTTACCTCCAGGGAGGGTCATTGATCTACGAACATTGACATGGGTGGACCCTGGAGAGACTTGGGTTTGAGACCCCGGTTAGCACACGTGTAGCTTTATTTTACCGTGACAGGTTCTTGGATATGAAATATAATGGATAATAAACATGATTTCAATTGGTTTGGGAAATTATGTTTTATGATGATAAATGGATTTGGGCTGAGATCCCACATATGTTTACTATGTTCTGGTTTTCTGTAAATGGTTTTGGGCAGGAGCCCGTGTGACTTGTATTTACGGAATTTGGGACTGTGACCCTACATATGGTTGTTAAACATGTATGATTGGATAAATGGTTTTACTATGCATGCATGCTTTTTAGTGAAGGGTATAAAGGACTTTATGGAAATGTTTTTATAAACTCTTTGTTTTGTCCACTCACAGTCTTTCTGTTTTTAATACCCTTCAGGTTGATATTGGATGTGAACTGTAGCAGAGATCGAGATATCACATAGCTCCTCCGGATCCTGGCGTACTCTGATAGCCCGGGAGGGCAAAGGTCAGAAATATCCCTTGTCTGACACTTCCTGTCAGACAGGAGCAGGGTCATCCCACGTTAATCCCGGGGGGATTGGGATGGGTCCTATCAATCAGTTCTTAATTCTACAATCTTCAAACCATCACAATGGTTCCTTCAATATTTACAACAAATATCGCAATGTGGAATCTACTAAAACTTAACAACATTAGCTGGACTACTTGCTACAGCAGCCAGTCATGTAGCAAACTGTCACAAAATAAAACCACTAAGTGTTTGAAATTGCAATAAAATAAAACTGTGTTAGAATTAGAATATAAAATTATATTCTATCATTCTCATTATTGCAAGTAGGGCTTGTAAATCTACCTCCCCAAAATGCCATCCCCGTTTACATCTAGTAATTGATATATGAATTCTTCAATCTCATCTTTTGTCCCCTTCTCATAAGTTCCCTGCAACATGCTCAAGCAAGCAAAAATGGCAATTGAGCATTTGATCATATTATCGAAGCTCAAGTCGAGCAGAAACGCCTTTCTTAAATTTTTGAAGCGCGGAAAATTGCATCATTCAGCATGGCATTGAAGGCAAGGCCGACAACACAGCTTGGTTACTCCGACCACCTCCACAATGTAGAGGCCAGAGAAGATGACATGTCATCTGTTTCTACGCTTAATCCAACTCTGACCGACCGGGATTATTTTTAACCCCCCGCTCTTCCATTTTTTTCCTCACAGCAGAAACATCAACCCATCGGTCAACTTCTGCATAGATGTTGGACATGAGAACATAATTACCGGGATTTTGGGGTTCAAGCTTAAAAAGTCGATGAGCAACCAACTCTCCTAGCTCAACATTGCAATTGAGCTTACAGGCTCCATGTAAAACACCCCAAATACACACATTAGGCTCCATAGGCAATGATTGCAGAAGATCATAAGCTTCTTTTAAACGCCCCAAACAGCTAAGAAGATCAACCATACATGCGTAATGATCAGAAGTGGGAATTAAACTCTGTGTTTCTTTCTCATTAATTAAAAAATATGCCACCCTTCGGCAACTAGCCCCGACCGGCTACAAGCCGTCAGGATGACTGTAAAAGCAACCTCATCCGGAGCCACACCTTCATTTAACATCTTATTGAACAAAACAGCAGCCTTATCCCCTTGACCATGAATCGACAAACCTTGTATCATAGAACAATATGATATTAAGTCCCGCCTTGGCATTTCTTCAAAAAAACTTGTTGCTCTTTCCATGTTACCACACTTTGCATTCATGTCAATTAAGGCCGCTATAACATGATCCTGACGAATGTCCATTGAGCCGAAGCTCACCATTTAGCCACTTGAAAGCATCCCACTTGAGAACAAGTTGACATCAAGCTCACCATTATAAACTTGTCAGGCTTAACATTCTTTGAATTCATTTCAACAAATACTTTCACAGCTTCATTGGGCTACCCATTTTGTGCACACCCAGATATCAATACCGACCACGCTACAATATCTTGGTCTGGTGCTTGCTCAAACAAAGACCTCGCATACATCATGTCTCCATGCCTGGTATATCCATCAATCATCGTAGTAAAAGAAACCACGTTCTTCTCAGGCATCTTATCAAACATCCTCCTAGCATTTACCAAATCACCCAGCTTCACAAACCCATTAATAATCACATTCCAAGACACCACATTGCTCAACAGCATTTCATCAAACAACTTATTGGCCTCTGATAAATCTCCAACATTCGCGTGCCCAACAACCATAGCCATCCAAGAAACCACACTTCTTCAAGGCATTCCATCAAACACCTTCCGAGCAAACACATCTCTACATTTTCCATACAAATCGATCAAACTAGTGCCCACAAACACATCCCTATCCACCCCACACCTTACCGTCAACCCATGTATCACCCTCCCCTCCCAGATCTTCCCCTCATTTGCACACGACTTAAACAAAGACGGGTAAGTGTACCTACCCGGCACAGCATCCTCTCTTTTCATCCTAATAAATTGAGCAAAAGTGTGGGAAAAACTAGATCTTTCACAATACCCTTTAATTAGATTAGCCACATGAAAGTACTGGGACTATGAATGCTGTCGAAGACGGAGGTAGAGTAAGAGATGGAAGAGAGAGAATTGGAGAGGCAAATGAACTGGGTCAACAGGAACAAGTCTTGTTCTAGGCCTTTGCGTACAATTTGAGCATGAATTTGTTGGAGATGGTGTTGGGTTTGCAGGCTTTTAGCAATGTTGCGATTGATGGCAAGAACGAACTCGATCGGCTATTGGATGAAGCTAACGATGAGTAGAATCATACTAGGCATGGGAATATGAAAAGATTGTGTGCTTGCCATTGCATGGCTTTCAAATCTCTTCTTCCTCGTTCGAAGTTTTGTCGCTCTGATGGGGAGAGCTATTCTTTCCAATTCTTTGCGGGTCTGGAAAATGTTAGGAATTAAGAAATCAGTTTGAAGTAGACTAACTTTTATAGAGGATAGCAATGATTGTTTCATGTGGCATACAAAAGGATAGGGATTACTAACCTAAGATGGACTAACTTTTATAGAGGATAGCAATGATTGGAAATGCAAGTTTGAAGAGTAAGTAAGCAACTATATAAAAGTAGCAACTTATTAAGATGCAAATGGCAAGGTCAATTATAAAAGAATTAGTTTCTAATGTGTGCTTTCACATGCACAGCCTACGTCTTACTAAAAAAATTGGCAAGGGACTCAAATTTTCAATGATTACATCAGGGGTCTCACACTTCACATTAACAGACCAAAGCGTGGGAAAACTAGCTAAACTCTTGAAAATGGCTAACACAATCCAACCATTGGCTCATTGAAGTGAAGATCTGAAGCCAAATATTAGCATAAATGAACCACGGTAATAGATTTACATCGGCTACATTTCAAAACCAAAAAAGAAAAACAATAACAAATAATCCCACATTCAAAATTCACAAACTTAGTGTGTTGAAGGCTAGTTTTCATATACATTTCCACCATCTGTGTGTATCAATAATCAAATTCACTCCAACATTTATAAACAATTATTTTCTTCTCTGCTTATCAATTAATCAATAAATTAAGAATGGATTTGATTATATTTAATTAATATGGCCCTTCCATCAACATGAACACAAAGGCTGACCCCAAAAATTAAATTAAAGATACGGAGAAACTGTATGAAATAATAGACGGATGATCGAAAAGGTTTTTTTTTTCAACAGAGGAGTGTCCTAAACCCTAAAACCCACAATTTCTTCCTTAATCCTTCCAACAAACCAACATGCAAGAATTTACAAGGGCTATCCATTGATGAGTCCTTGACAACAACAATATTTATCCAAAACTCCACTAACTATATTTTTTAAACTATAATTGAACAGTATACATGACTTCGTTACATGAGGTTTGAAAATTGCTGAACAGGAAAATTGGACAAAAATAGCATATTCTTCTAGTTGTCATATTGGTCGAAATTGAAAATTAGACACATCGCAGATCATATGCACATCGAGAAGAATGTTGCTAATAGTGTTGGGGAACTACTTTATCCATTGAAGGCAAGTTAAAAGGCACAAAAGAAAACTCGACTAGGTACACAATAAATGGGGATTCACCCTAATTTGTGGCCGAATGTTGTCAATGGTAAATACGTCATACCTCTTCCAAGTTATACATTTACCCCATATTTTTTTATTGCCGAATTTAATTAAATTTATTAATGAACAGAAAAATCAGAGGTTAACAGGTGAAATCGGTGAAACAAGACGTTGAACCACTACAGAGGGTCATGTCCCTTAGCTGCTAAGCACAAGGAATGGGGCAACGCCGAGTCACTTTTCCTAGAGGTGGATGTCGGAGGAATCAACAAGCTGATGCAATTCACTTAAGTTAAATATGTGTATTTAATTATTTTTTTATTTCTTGAAAAAGTTAACAAACTTGTTCTAGTTTTGTAAGCGAGAATGTTGGCAGACGTCCAGCAGATCTAGGAGGAGTTGACCCAGCAGCAGTCAGACACTTATTTGGAGTAGCAGCTGCTAGATCCAGAGTACTCGAGTGCGATCCTAGAGCAATAGCTGGGTCGACGTTCGAGGAAGATCGTTTGGGGTGCCAAAAATAGGCTGGAGTGAGGCATCTTGACTAGCTCCGATGCTTCTTATAGAGGCGTCAATCCTGAGAAGTACTCGGAGTTAAGGCAAACTATACCACTCTCCTGACTGAGACAACTGACCTGAGGGCACAAAATGAGAGGCTTCAAGCCCAAAATGATGAGATCAGGGCTCAGCTTGCGATGGTCTTTAGACACTTGGGATATCCTCCGCCTCCTAAGCAATAGCTTGCTCCGCCCTAATAGCCTCACCATCCCGACCAGCCCCCCTTGTAGCGATAGTTTAAATTATATATATATTGCCTAATTCCATATTTGAGTTTTATTTAAATTTCATGTTTTTTGGATTTAATAATTATTTAATTAATTAAAATATATTAAAAAAATTAAATTATGCGCCATGAATGTTCACAATGTTACCCGATGAATATCTTGATTTGATGGATATCTACCGAACAATTTTAGTTACTGTTCAAACTGTTACCCAACAAATATTTTCAACCCGACATATTTTTTATTTTGGTGGATGTCCATCGAATAAAATTCTTTACTGTTCATATTGTTAGCCGACGACATTACTTTGACCCGACGAAGTTTTTAATTCGGTGGATGTCTACCGAGCAAAATTCTTTACTGTTCATATTGTTGTAAGAAGTTGAGATTCCACCCCAAAACAAATTGGAAATGAGACGAGTAGCCCAAAATCTTATAAGCCACATGTAACGACCCGAACCGAGAATAATAATATTTTAATGTAAAAAGACTATTTTACCCCTGAAGGGGGGAACTTTGACTTTTGACCCGGGAAACAATTTGGACTTTGACCCATGACTATGACGTAGGTCGGGACGTCACGAATCCGTAGACAGGCGGCACGCCGAAATCGGAGTTCGTATGAAGAAGTTATGGTCAAGGAAGCGTTTTAGCGGAATTTACGAACCGAGAACAACGGAATAAAATAATAATTTATTATGGGAATCCGTGCCAACTAATATTTAAATCCAACCAGTGGATTGGTGACAAGTGTCACCCATCCAAGCCCATATTATTCCATTAAAGCAACATTTCACTATTTACCTATTTTATATTCATTTATTTTCCCTCCATTTAATCCTAGCCATTGGATTTTCTGCCCAAATGCATCCTAGCCTTCTATTTCCTCTGCTTTTTCTGCTTCATGCACGATCTCACCTCCCTGTTTTCTCTCAAACACACACAAACACATTCAGCCCCCCCTAACCCGTGCATCTCCTTCCATTTTCTCTCAAACCAGGCGATCGAACCAGCACCCCTCATGACACGATCCATCCCAATCCCCCCGGGATTACCATGGAATGTGACGTGCTCCCGTCTGACAAGAGGTGTCGGACAAGGGATAACCTGTTGCCATTGCCCAACTGGGCTTCCAGAGTGCGTAAGGATCGATGGAGGAGGTGTGCGATGCTCAAGTCTCTGCTGCAGTCGCATCCGGAATCAACCTGAAGGGCATTGAAAACAAAAGCTGTGAGTGGACGAAAATAAACAAGTCTGTTTAAAACATTTATAAGACATTTATGCCCCTCAGTAAAACCATATGCATGCGCCAAAAACCAATGATCACACCTTTATTTAGAAATAACCATTAGGGCCTTAGCCCGGAAACCACAGCATAGTTTCAATTTCCAAAAGTCAATCCAAGAGTTATTTCATAAATCCAGTAATATGAACCATAAGGCATATAATATAAACCATAACCATAATTTTAGCCACTGCACTATACACTCCAATCTGACATCCCTGATGTCTGACGTCCCTGACGTCAATAAGGTCACAATCACAAGGCTACGCGTGCCACTCGGGTCTCAATTTCCGAGTTCAATCCCCGAACCCCGTTCGGGTACAGCATCCCCGATGCTTAGCGTCATAGACGCTGGACGTACTAGACGTCCGTGACCTCTCCGGGGTACCTCATCCGGAGGAGACAATATAATGTGGAAGGATTTATACAGTGCAGTACTAAATACATTTTATCGATATCCACATGCAAAACATATAGGTATACATAGGTAAAATCCGAACCGATCGTTACATTTCATCAAACGGGTCTCATGCCCAAAAACCGTGAAACGTGCCATGACCGAAACATCATCAAAACCATTTATAGATTCCAGCATGTGAACATATAAAAAATGTAAACCAGGAAACATTTATTCAATTCCATTTTAGGGTCCCCGACCCGCAATCGTATGTAGAAATCAACTGGGCCCCTGGCCCGATTTCACAAGTTAACTGGGCCCCTGGCCCGATCCACATGTTAACTGGGCCCCTGGCCCGATTTTACATTACTCAAGTCCGTAACCGTTTCATGAAATCATATCCAACCACATTTATGGAAATCGGTGCAAATCCAGAAAACCTCGGTTTACGTGTAAATACGTATTTCACCTCAAAATACGTGAAATCATTTTAAATTCACCGATATCCAAAGTAAATCATTTAATCATAATTATAACAATCATAAAACAGTTATGCATGCATCGAATTTATGAAACCAATGTCCACTCACAGACCGTTTAATCGAGCGCCTCGATATGCGTGCCATAGGCCTCCCCGGGCCACACCACTATCACCGGGACTCCCAATCCTGTTCAAATCACATTAGAGGATTACTAACCTCATCATTAACATCCTATTCAAGTCCCGTAATTTTCCCGAATTTTTAAGTATTTTTAAACTGGATTTAAAACCTTCGGACATCCCAAACAATATCGAGACGGTGTCCGATCGACACGAAACCAATCCCTAAATGTTCGTTACAATGTATAGGATAAAAGTCATGTTGACCTCACCTCGAGATTCGTGCCCACGCGCCGTCACGCGCCGCCGTGAGTTGCTGCGCGTGAAAGCCACGCGCCTGCTACAGTGTCTGCACAGTGATCTCCTTCACTCGAATGACTGGTAAACGGGTTGAAAAACCCGCGATAAGACCCGGTCCAATTCCTAGCAATTCGACACCGATTCCATCAATTCAAAAGTCCATTAGCATCGAATTAGATTCAATTAGGGATCTGTGGGCTAAATTACACACAATCATACCTCAAACCTTAAGATCAAGGATGATCACACGAAGAACAATCCGATCGCTGTTCATCATCCGAAATCCTCCCATGTTAATCGATTCTTTCAATTGATGCATCCATTAGCATCGTGAGGTCATAATGAACTCAATCCCCAGTCCAATTGCATCACTCCAAGCTTCAAATCCCACGACTCAAGCTCAAAATTTCTGAAGCTACAGTAGTTCTGTTCTTCCTCAAACGGGCCTCAAATCGCTTCGTTCCTTCGACGAAAATGATCGTGGCAATCCCAGAAGACTCAAACCAATCTCCAATTTGATCGTCAAGGCCCAAATCTTCCAATTCGATTTTCCCCCCGAATTTCGGAATTTTCGAAATTCCAGCCCCCAGCTCTCAATTAGTCCCTCGTGTTTTCCCAATTCATTCCAGTCTCAATTCTCGCCAATTTCGTTCAAAAATTCAGTGGATAGAGAGGAGATTAAGGGTAGAAGAAAATTGAAGTTTGGTTGTTCACGGTTGAAGAAATCTGAAGAGATTAATGGAGGAATAATTCAGTTAATTAATCAAATAACACAATCATAATGTTCCCCCATGTTACAATTATACTAAACAATTCAGGGATCGATCGCACTAGCCATCCACCAAGCTCAATCATGGCTCCAACTGACGGCTGTTCAAAATCACAGTCCAAATTACCATTCTGCCCTTGTGCAGAAAATTACCAAAATGCCCCTCACGCATCCTGACCCGTAACTCGGTCATACGGACTCCGATTGATGCGTGCCGCCTGTCTACGAACTCAGGGCATCGAGACCTTCCTAACGGTCCTCGGTCCTCGGCCATCGGACCTCCATATCAAAAAGTCAACATTTCCCCCTTATTACGTCCAAATTACGAAAATGCCCTTGCACTTCCGTACATCATAACTTTCACCACGAACGTCGGAATCGAACGTGCCACCTGTCTATGAACTCGTGACGTCCCGAACTACGTCACGGTCATCGGTCAAAGTCCATTTGACCATCCGAATTAAAAGTCAACGTTTTGCCCACGCCCAGGGGTAAAACGGTCATTTTGCACAATTCGTCCGAAATCGCCCAACTAATCCCAGATTAGTAAATCACAATTAAATATTATTAAATCCCGATATTCGGGACGGGTCGTTACAACCTTCCCTCCTTAAAGAATTTCGTCCTCGAAATTACCAACAACCTTATTCCACAAACACCTCGTGGAAAACAATTCGATCACACATCTGTGTACACCTGTACACCCACTTACTGGGACAACACCAGTCTCGTTTGTACCCAGACATCCCATCACAGTCATACGTCACAACAACAACACTCGACCACCTCGAGTGGACATAACCACCTGATCCGCGATAAGTTCGCTCAACCATTAAGCTGACTCCTTCAGCTAGATGGTTCCCTTCCATTACCAATATATCCTTACATTTGCTCCCCTTGGGGTCACCAAATCTCATTTGTCAGTCCATGCTGACACCATCAGTCAAACTGTCATCACTAAGCTTTACCACCCTGTAAAGCCCAAACCATCGATTAATCAATGACAACGCCATGTACTACATCACCCTTGATGTAGCGTAAGATCAACCACATGATCTCAATTCGCAGGGCAAGCCCATTCCTGCGACACAAAATACTCTCAATGTCCATAATTGCCGACTCCCTCAGCGAACCAAAACGCTGGGAAATCACGGTGTGATCAAGTCACACAAGGCTACTCGTGGTTACTCAGACCACCAATTCACTCATCCTGAGTGTACGTATACCATCAACTTACTCCATCAAGTGGTGTAACTGGAACACATTGAATACCAGCCCAGCAGTGAACACACATCTCAATACTAGGGTTCCACAAGCCAACCATGGCTAAGAGCACCTGTTCATAAAATCATTGAACCCGACAAGATCAATCTGCCCAGCGCACAGTATCCAATGTCCAGTCCACAATACAGCCAAACAAATGATATCAGAACCAAGCCGATTACCAACACATTAGTTACACACCACTGGTACATCCCATGTACCGCCATTAGGCACCACTCAGCCTAACCAGTATCAATCCTCGTACAACGTACCCTGTACGTACCTCTATCCATCAATCTGACTATAGCCACCAAGGTCATAGCCAAACACGTTCTAGTAATGGAGTACATTTGCCCAAACCAACATGAGACAAAACGAACTCCACCCGTCATCTAGTTCCAATTCCGAATCCGAATTCGCAATTTAGTAAGAAATCCCGAATCCGAACCCAGACATCATGTTTTTAATCCATGTCCAAATCCGAATCCGAAATCATTATTCCGTAAGCTAGCATTGGAATAATCATTCCGCACCCAAATCCAGTAATCCATTTTCGAGCTTCGCAATCGAATCCTGAATCGTCACCCAGAAATTCGATTCCAAAACCCAAAATCTCGTTTACGTCCACCCAGACGTAACATAACCGATCCTATCAGTTACCTGCTCAAAACACTCGATTGACTTCATATGGAAGCCAATCCCAATATCCACACATCGAAGGTTGACAAAATCCGACCACATCGGAAACCTACTCAACCGAGTCACAAACCACATGGACTCACTCCGAAAAGAAGTCAGTCCCGTCATTTACGACTCACATATCAAGGTAAGAGTGATAAGCTCTCCACCCATCTGGATCATCACGACCCAGATCCATCGCTACGTCATCCGACAAGTAACATCACGATCCTAGATCGTCACCATCCCCAAAGTCGACAACATCACAAATCAGATCCACCTAGGATCCACACATGCTCACATAGCAAGCAATCCATTTGAAAGCTGATCGTAGGGTCTTACACCCTCATTGAATCATTCGCCAAATTTCCCTTGGTGGAAAGATGACCTCGCATTTCACCACCAAATCTAAATTCATACACAACTTCTTGTGTCCAATGAACCCAAGCCAAACATGGGTCCACCCACCAATACACGCTCAACATACTGGTAGCAACAATCATCATCTGCCACGGCAGAAAATAAGAAGTCAACCCCAAAGACTTCAGGATACCAATCACCGATGCGGAAACGAGCACTCCCCTCGTTCCCCCAATCACAACTCTCCCCGGATCGGGAGTTCCAACCATGTTGGAAACAGACATGCTCCCAATGAGATGTCAAGTCCAACCACTGGACTGCCCACGTCCATACCTCACTTGGACCACCACGTGTCCAAAATCAATTCATTACTCGGACCACACGTCCGCCAATAATCATGTACGCACACACCCCGATTCCGAACGGGATATCCACAATTTTGCCTGAATGTGCATACCATACAGCCATGTCTCACATCTCAACCCATACAGGTTCAATCCTCAAGTTCCAAGTGATTCACAATCACAAAATCCCACATCAATACCACGAATGGTTTTCCCCGGTTTTTCCAATCTCAACAATTTCCTTGTACTCTCAGGGTATATAAGCAGTACACAACTTACCAATCTCGGAGCTGACCACAACTCCATAAATCCACCAACTCGCATGACATAGGGAACATCGTCCCTAGATTCCTCAAGTTTCAATCATACCATTTTAATCCATTCATCACTTGTCATCATATATCTGTTAGGACTTATCCCAACACGTCACAATCCCCACTGGATCCTATCCAGTCCATGACTCAACCACCACTGAGTCATAGATACCGATCATAAGTCCATCATGACAGAGTCACACCCCAACTGGTGGCTCATCGTCATCACAATTACTGACACCAGCACCAGCGCTAGTACCAGCACCAACGCACCATCATCAACACTAGTATCAGCACACAGGCATCCATACCAGTATTGGCATAAAGGTATCACCATACCAACATCCATACATAGCACTCGAACATCCATGCTAGCACACTGTGTGCAAAGTTGTTACCCTGGATCTCCGTTCATTCCGAACGACGATCCCGTAACACCACTCGTACCCCACGACTATGGGTACCTCCAACTTGTCCACTGGCACATCAGGATAATGGACGTTCCCTGAACATCCCCTGATCCCCAAGTGTGAAAGCCATACAAAATACTCTCGATAGTCAGTCATCTCGACACAACTGTCGACCAACAGTCATCGTTGTCAAGATCCGTATCCACACAACACACTAATATTCGATCCAACACGGAATTCCATATTTTCTCATAACCGTATCCGTAGATCGAACCCATAAGACTCACTAGAGTCATCCACATGGTCCTCCATGACCTCAGCCGCTTGTTGCAGCACAAGTTCTTATTTAAAATTCACCTTTCCTGCCCATCAATTATAAATTAGGGTTCCAAAATCACACACTAGGGTTCCACCGAACCCAACTGCCCTTTTGCAGTAAAATCCACAACCTGACCGACCCCGCGGTCCTGACATCGCATAGACGTCAAATCCAATCCAATCGACAACTCAACGTGGGTTCCATCGTGGGTTCCACCACGAAGGTCATCGGCTAACTCCGATGCACCAACACCCCGTTCACTAGCCAACACTACCTGGGTCCAAAACATAGACCAATACTCAACTGAGTTTCACATTTCCATATCATTATTCCAATGGGGTTCCCTGAACCCGGCTGTGCCCAATAGCACAACCGTCCATCATCACGTGACCGAACCGACGGCCCCACATTACCAGTTAATCGTATACAACCCCACTTGGGTTGAATCGCATCAAGGCACGGCGTATCGGGCCACACACCCAATTCACCATACAAACTCAAACCTATCTATCAGGTTGACAACGGAACTGCAGCCCAAAGAGACATCACACCCTCGTCCTTCGCGCACAAAAGAGCAAAACCTGCTCTGATACCACTTGACACGACCCATCCCAATCCCCCCGGGATTACCATGGAATGTGACGTGCTCCCGTTTGACAAGAGGTGTCGGACAAGGGATAACCTGTTGCCATTGCCCAACCGGGCTTCCAGAGTGCGTAAGGATCGATGGAGGAGGTGTGCGATGCTCAAGTCTCTGCTGCAGTCGCATCCGGAATCAACCTGAAGGGCATTGAAAACAAAAGCTGTGAGTGGACGAAAATAAACAAGTCTGTTTAAAACATTTATAAGACATTTATGCCCCTCAGTAAAACCATATGCATGCGCCAAAAACCAATGATCACACCTTTATTTAGAAATAACCATTAGGGCCTTAGCCCGGAAACCACAGCATAGTTTCAATTTCCAAAAGTCAATCCAAGAGTTATTTCATAAATCCAGTAATATGAACCATAAGGCATATAATATAAACCATAACCATAATTTTAGCCACTGCACTATACACTCCAATCTGACATCCCTGATGTCTGACGTCCCTGACGTCAATAAGGTCACAATCACAAGGCTACGCGTGCCACTCGGGTCTCAATTTCCGAGTTCAATCCCCGAACCCCGTTCGGGTACAGCATCCCCGATGCTTAGCGTCATAGACGCTGGACGTACTAGACGTCCGTGACCTCTCCGGGGTACCTCATCCGGAGGAGACAATATAATGTGGAAGGATTTATACAGTGCAGTACTAAATACATTTTATCGATATCCACATGCAAAACATATAGGTATACATAGGTAAAATCCGAACCGATCGTTACATTTCATCAAACGGGTCTCATGCCCAAAAACCGTGAAACGTGCCATGACCGAAACATCATCAAAACCATTTATAGATTCCAGCATGTGAACATATAAAAAATGTAAACCAGGAAACATTTATTCAATTCCATTTTAGGGTCCCCGACCCGCAATCGTATGTAGAAATCAACTGGGCCCCTGGCCCGATTTCACAAGTTAACTGGGCCCCTGGCCCGATCCACATGTTAACTGGGCCCCTGGCCCGATTTTACATTACTCAAGTCCGTAACCGTTTCATGAAATCATATCCAACCACATTTATGGAAATCGGTGCAAATCCAGAAAACCTCGGTTTACGTGTAAATACGTATTTCACCTCAAAATACGTGAAATCATTTTAAATTCACCGATATCCAAAGTAAATCATTTAATCATAATTATAACAATCATAAAACAGTTATGCATGCATCGAATTTATGAAACCAATGTCCACTCACAGACCGTTTAACCGAGCGCCTCGATATGCGTGCCATAGGCCTCCCCGGGCCACACCACTATCACCGGGACTCCCAATCCTGTTCAAATCACATTAGAGGATTACTAACCTCATCATTAACATCCTATTCAAGTCCCGTAATTTTCCCGAATTTTTAAGTATTTTTAAACTGGATTTAAAACCTTCGGACATCCCGAACAATATCGAGACGGTGTCCGATCGACACGAAACCAATCCCTAAATGTTCGTTACAATGTATAGGATAAAAGTCATGTTGACCTCACCTCGAGATTCGTGCCCACGCGCCGTCACGCGCCGCCGTGAGTTGCTGCGCGTGAAAGCCACGCGCCTGCTACAGTGTCTGCACAGTGATCTCCTTCACTCGAATGACTGGTAAACGGGTTGAAAAACCCGCGATAAGACCCGGTCCAATTCCTAGCAATTCGACACCGATTCCATCAATTCAAAAGTCCATTAGCATCGAATTAGATTCAATTAGGGATCTGTGGGCTAAATTACACACAATCATACCTCAAACCTTAAGATCAAGGATGATCACACGAAGAACAATCCGATCGCTGTTCATCATCCGAAATCCTCCCATGTTAATCGATTCTTTCAATTGATGCATCCATTAGCATCGTGAGGTCATAATGAACTCAATCCCCAGTCCAATTGCATCACTCCAAGCTTCAAATCCCACGACTCAAGCTCAAAATTTCTGAAGCTACAGTAGTTCTGTTCTTCCTCAAACGGGCCTCAAATCGCTTCGTTCCTTCGACGAAAATGATCGTGGCAATCCCAGAAGACTCAAACCAATCTCCAATTTGATCGTCAAGGCCCAAATCTTCCAATTCGATTTTCCCCCCGAATTTCGGAATTTTCGAAATTCCAGCCCCCAGCTCTCAATTAGTCCCTCGTGTTTTCCCAATTCATTCCAGTCTCAATTCTCGCCAATTTCGTTCAAAAATTCAGTGGATAGAGAGGAGATTAAGGGTAGAAGAAAATTGAAGTTTGGTTGTTCACGGTTGAAGAAATCTGAAGAGATTAATGGAGGAATAATTCAGTTAATTAATCAAATAACACAATCATAATGTTCCCCCATGTTACAATTATACTAAACAATTCAGGGATCGATCGCACTAGCCATCCACCAAGCTCAATCATGGCTCCAACTGACGGCTGTTCAAAATCACAGTCCAAATTACCATTCTGCCATTGTGCAGAAAATTACCAAAATGCCCATCACGCATCCTGACCCGTAACTCGGTCATACGGACTCCGATTGATGCGTGCCGCCTGTCTACGAACTCAGGGCATCGAGACCTTCCTAACGGTCCTCGGTCCTCGGCCATCGGACCTCCATATCAAAAAGTCAACATTTCCCCCTTATTACGTCCAAATTACGAAAATGCCCTTGCACTTCCGTACATCATAACTTTCACCACGAACGTCGGAATCGAACGTGCCACCTGTCTATGAACTCGTGACGTCCCGAACTACGTCACGGTCATCGGTCAAAGTCCATTTGACCATCCGAATTAAAAGTCAACGTTTTGCCCACGCCCAGGGGTAAAACGGTCATTTTGCACAATTCGTCCGAAATCGCCCAACTAATCCCAGATTAGTAAATCACAATTAAATATTATTAAATCCCGATATTCGGGACGGGTCGTTACACCTCATCGCACCAGGTGACCACCAGCAGCACCACCATCATCTACTCATCATCACCGTGCATCACCGGCGACCACCGGCCCGTTTTCCCCGTCTAAAAACCCCGTGCAAACTCAGACCCGAAACACAGAGGAATCGGGTCCAAGAAGCAAACCGTGACAGCCACACCACCTCGACGCAGGGGAAGCTCCAGTCCACACCGTGAGGACCCCAGGAGCGTAACTGGACGACGGCGAAGCCTGCGGCGGCGACACAGCGGCGGTAAGGTCGAAAACCCGAAAGCCCCGTTTTTCTGCCCTGTTTCGAACCAACGTATTTTAATGCTAGGAAATCGATTGTTTGGTGATAGAATTGTCCTAGGGTGAGAGACGAGCTGTTTGGGACCAGGTTGGACGACTGAGACGGCGAGGATCGCCGGAGAAGACGATCGGACTTTGACCGTGAGTTTCAACGACAGACTGGTGAGTTTCTCCTAGTTTTCTTTCTATTTTGAGGTTGTAGAACCATAGAACAGACCTAGACGACTCTATAGGGATGAACCCCGTCGAAAATGGTGGCCGGAATAGTACGGTGGAATCGGGTCAAGCCGTGGGTCGACGGCGACCCGATTCCAGTCAAACGGGTCTGACCCGTACTGTAGCATGATGACGTCACTTCTGACGTCATGATGATGTCATCCTGTCAGATGTTGTCAGACCAGGGACCAATCAGAATATGCCACGTGTCACCTGACAAGTGTCAGTGATGACGTCATGCTGACGTCAGCATGACGTCACTGCTGATGTCAGCAGTACTGTAGCAGCGTTGACCCACGCGTTGACCAGGCGCGTGGGGGCGCGTGTGAACAGTGATTTTGGTGGGGCCGGTACCATTTTCAAGGTTTCGACGATACGGATCCAATGGAGGTGGTTTCGTGTCGATCGGAGATCGTTATATTAGTCAAAATGGGGTTTGAAGCACCGGGAGTAGTGCTCGGGATGCGATTTTGAGGCGGATCTGTTCTAGGGTCTTGGCATTGATGTTGTAGGGTCCTTAAGTAACCCTCAGGTATAAAAATACAGGTTTTAGAGATCGTTGAGCAGCAAGGACCGAGTGTGAGTGGGCTGTTTGATTTATAAAAGGCTTGCATGCATAAACTATTTTACTATTTCCACTTATGATTTCGATGAGTCTTATAAACTGTTTATATATGCTATTACAATGTTTTGGGCATGAGACCCGTCTGGATTATATGTGGATTTTGTTTGGGATGTCCGGGGGACATAGGGTAAACTATACTGTTATTGTACTATACTTTCCTACCTGTGTATATTGTCTCCTCCAGGGAGGGTCGTTGGCCTGGGTGGACCCTAGAGTAGTCACGGGGCCCTGACTGAGTGGAGTTGACCCCCGTTGGGCTGCTTACTCTCGGGAAGGCATGTTCGTATACCTCGGGCAGTGACCGGGATACCGGGAGCTGATGTACCTAGAGAGTCTCGGGTGTGAGACCCTGAGTGGCAACGCGTAGCCTTAGAACCGTGACATCATTTGGGTTGGGTTTTACAGTGCATTGATATGTTAGTTTCTCCTTTCGATTATTATTGTAGTTTTATGGTTATGATATTAGGTTTTCACTGCATGCAAGATTTGGAAAACGGAGGGGTAAAACCTTATGATTATTTTATTATTAAATTGATTTCTAAACTGTTATTTTTGGCCCACTCACCCTTGTTTTACTGACCCCTCCAGACCCTGACACAGAAATAGAGGAGGAGGACCCGGAGGAGGAGGCAGAGGTTTAGTTGCTTAGCTGTGCACCTGTACACCCACTTGTGGGTAGGTTGAGCACCGAATAAATGTACTCTGGCTATTGTGCTCACATGTTGTATTTTACTTTCCCTTGTCTGACAGTATCACTTTAAACACTGTGGTTGTACGTTATCTATCTATTTAAGTCTTCGGTTTTTATTTAGGGGTAATTTTGGTATGTTTAGAGTCATTGTCAGACGGGAGCGGGGCACGTCCCCGGGTGGTCCCAGTGGGATTGGGACGGGTCCTGTCAGCTTGGTATCAGAGCATTAGGATTAGTAGTCAGAGTACTAGGTTAGCGGTTTGTACTTTGTACATGGTCGCTTTCGATGTCTTTTAACCTGTTTGCCTCTTAACAGTTGGATATGCCTCCCCGACGTGAACCCCGTGCACGTGTGGACGAGGGCAATGGAGGTAATGGAGACACTGCGAGCATTGAGCGGGCCCAGCGCCTGGGTGCTACGCATTTTAGTGGGGGGACCGACCCCGAGGAAGCACACCAGTGGATTGACCGCTGGGAGAGGATTTTCGAGGTCATGCACTGTCCACCGGAGGAGCGTGTCGTACTGACGACCTTCCTACTGGATGGGAGCGCCTATCGATGGTGGCACAACCTTGTCCTGGCCGGCTGGACTGTTCACACCATTCCATGGGAGACCTTCCGAGAGCGGTTTCTCAACCAGTTCTATCCACGGTCGTTCCGCAACGCCCGTGAGGCGGAGTTTCTGCAACTCCGGCAGGGAGATCAGACTGTAGAAGAGTACGAGGAGACCTTCCTGATGTTGTCTCGTTTTGCTGAGAACTTCGTGATCACCGAGGAGGATCGATGTCGCAGATTTGAGTGGGGCCTGCGACCTGAGATTCAGGCGATGGTGACTGCAACGCCCTTTGCTTCCATGAGGGATCTGACTGATGCGGCGACCAGGGTTGAGAACAGTATCCTGGCACGTCAGCGAGCTGAGGGGGAGACACGGCGACGTGATCGCCCACATTTGGGATTCTCGGGCCGTCGTGGCTCGAAGGGAGGACGTTCTGGTGGATCTTCGTCTTCTGGCAGCCGAGGACGTTCTGGTCAGTTCAGGAGTCCTCAGCGGTCTGGACAGCGTTCTGGAGCTTGGCAGCAGCCGTACTCACCGATGAGCATCTCACCGGGAGGATACTCGGGTCGACCTAGGGAGGTCACATGCTTCGCTTGTGGTGAGCCGGGGCACTATGCTTCTGAGTGTCCACTGATCCGGGGCAGTACTATGCCAGCACAGAGCTCAGCATCTCAGACTGACAGCAGCCGGACACGCGGTGTTGTGCGTGGCCGTGATCGAGGAGCTAGAGGAAGGGGACGACCTGCAGAGTCTATGGCTCGTGTCTATGCTGTTACCCAGCAGCAGGCCAGATCCATTCCGGGAGTGTTGACAGGTACTGTACATATTTCTGGTATGGTTGTTCGTGCATTGATGGATTCGGGGGCAACTCATTCTTTTATTTCACCGCGTTGTGCGAGTCTGTTGGGCCGTGAGGTGACCGCACTTGAGCACGAGATGGGAGTGGGGACACCGATGGGTGTGACCTACCAAGTGAACCAGGAGATACGAGCTTGTCCTGTGGAGATTGAGGGAGTCGAATTTCCGGCAGACTTAATTCTGATGAATGTGCACGACTTTGATGTGATACTTGGAGTTGATTGGTTGTCGGAGTACAATTCACTCATCGACTGTAGTAACATGCGGTTGACTTTGAGAGGTTCGGGATTACCGGAAGTGGTATTTCAGGGGGAGTACAATTTACAGAGGGGGGTGTCAGGGTTATCTTGCTTATGTGGTAGAATCTACAGATGAATCTTTGAGTATTGAGGATATTCCGATTGTGCAGGAATTTCCTGACGTCTTTCCAGGGGATTTACCTGGATTACCACCACCCAGGGAGATCGACTTTACGATCGAGTTACTCCCCGGGACTCGACCGATTTCACAAGCACCGTATCGTATGGCACCGGCAGAGCTACGGGAATTGAAAATCCAATTACAGGAACTAGTGGATCTAGGGTTTATCCGACCCAGTACATCACCATGGGGAGCGCCGGTCTTATTTGTGAAAAAGAAGGAGGGTAGTTTGCGGTTGTGTGTGGATTATCGGCAGTTGAACAAGGCTACGGTAAGGAATCAGTATCCCTTACCCAGGATCGATGATTTGTTCGATCAGTTACAAGGAGCACGATATTTCTCCAAGATAGATCTGAGGTCGGGATACCATCAACTGAGAATAGCCGAGGGGGATGTTCAGAAAACAACTTTTCGAACGAGGTATGGGCATTATGAGTTCTTGGTGATGCCCTTTGGACTGACGAATGCACCAGCTGCATTCATGGACTTGATGAATCGGGTCTTTCGAGCATACTTGGATAAATTTGTGATCGTGTTTATCGACGACATCTTGGTGTATTCCAAGAGTGTCAGGGCTCATGAGGAGCACTTACGAATGGTATTGGGTAAACTACGACAGGAGCAGCTGTATGCTAAGTTAAGAAAATGTTAATTTTGGCTAAATAGTATTGGATTCTTGGGTCACATTATATCACCCGAGGGGATAAGTGTGGATCCTCAGAAAACGGAGGCTGTGACAAATTGGCCAAGACCGACCACGGTGACGGAAGTGCGAAGTTTTGTTGGGTTAGCAGGCTACTATCGGAGATTCGTGGAGGGTTTCTCCCAGATTGCCGCACCATTGACTCGGTTAACCCGGAAAGGGGTGAAGTTTGTGTGGGACGATTCGTGTGAACAGAGTTTTCAGGAATTAAAGTTCAGATTAACCACTGCACCTGTCCTTGCATTACCAGACAGCAGTGGAGAGTTCGTGGTATATAGTGATGCATCGCTGCAGGGCTTGGGTTGTGTATTGATGCAGAATGGAAAAGTGATTGCTTACGCATCCCGGCAGCTGAAGACGCACGAGTTGAACTACCCTACTCATGATTTGGAATTGGCAGCGGTGGTTCATGCCCTAAAGATCTGGAGACATCATTTGTTCGGTGTGACATGCCGAATATTCACCTATCACCAGAGTCTTAAACATCTGTTCACTCAGAAGGAACTCAACATGAGACAGCGGAGATGGTTGGAATTGTTGAAGGATTATGATTGTACCATCGAGTACCATCCTGGCAAGGCAAATGTTGTGGCTGATGCACTTAGTAGGAAGTCGGCGGGATGAGTTGCGCATTTGAGATTGGTATATCTTCCTTTGCTAGTGGAACTTCGGAAGAGCGGAGTTATGTTAGGAATGGACGAGCAGGGAGCCTTGTTGGCTAGCTTTCATGTGCGACCCGTGTTGGTCGACAGGATCATCGAGGCTCAACTACAGGACCAGATACTCTGTGACTACAGAAACGAGGTTGAATCCGGACAGAGACAAGATTTCTCTGTCAGGGGCGATGGAGCATTAGTAAAGCTTGGGAGATTGTGTGTACCTGCGGTACCAGAGTTGAGGAGAGAGATTTTAGACGAGGCCCACAGTTCGGCCTATGCTATGCATCCAGGAGGGACGAAGATGTACCGTACTCTCCGGGACTGTTATTGGTGGCCAGGGATGAAGAGGGAGATAGCTGAGTTTGTCAGCAAATGTTTGATCTGTCAGCAGGTCAAGGCAGAACGGCAGCGTCCGTATGGGGCTATGCAGCCACTTCCAATTCCACAATGGAAGTGGGATCATATTACAATGGACTTTGTCTTCAAGTTACCGAAGACAAGGAGTGGAGTTGATGGGGTCTGGGTAATAGTGGACCGGTTGACTAAATCAGCGCATTTTCTACCTGTACGCTAGACGTACAAGCTCAACAGTTTGGCCCAGCTATTCATTAATGAGATCCTCTGACTACACGGTACCCCATAGTCGATCGTGTCGGATCGGGATCCGCGTTTCACATCCAGGTTTTGGAGGAGTTTACAGACTACTTTGGGTACGAGATTGCACTTCAGTACAGCATTCCACCCACAGACCGACGGACAGTCTGAAAGGACAATACAAACTCTCGAGGACATGATGAGAGCCTGTGTGTTGCAATTTCAGGATTCGTGGGCTGATCGATTGCCATTGATGGAGTTTGCCTACAATAATAGCTACCATGCGAGTATAGGGATGGCGCCCTATGAGGCACTGTATGGTCGACAGTGCAGAACACCGGTATGCTGGATGGAGATCGGAGAAAGAACCGCAGTGGGGCCGGATCTGATGGATATGACCCAGGAGACAGTTCGGGTTATTCGGGAGAGACTGAAGGCGGCCCAGGATCGTCAGCAGGTCAACGCAGAACGGCAGCGTCCGTATGGGGCTATGCAGCCACTTCCAATTCCACAATGGAAGTGGGATCATATTACAATGGACTTTGTCTTCAAGTTACCGAAGACAAGGAGTGGAGTTGATGGGGTCTGGGTAATAGTAGACCGGTTGACTAAATCAGCGCATTTTCTACCTGTACGCGAGACGTACAAGCTCAACAGTTTGGCCCAGCTATTCATTAATGAGATCATCCGACTACACGGTACCCCATAGTCGATCGTGTCGGATCGGGATCCGCGTTTCACATCCAGGTTTTGGAGGAGTTTACAGACTACTTTGGGTACGAGATTGCACTTCAGTACAGCATTCCACCCACAGACCGACGGACAGTCTGAAAGGACAATACAAACTCTCGAGGACATGATGAGAGCCTGTGTGTTGCAATTTCAGGATTCGTGGGCTGATCGATTGCCATTGATGGAGTTTGCCTACAATAATAGCTACCATGCGAGTATAGGGATGGCGCCCTATGAGGCACTGTATGGTCGACAGTGCAGAACACCGGTATGCTGGATGGAGATCGGAGAAAGAACCGCAGTGGGGCCGGATCTGATGGATATGACCCAGGAGACAGTTCGGGTTATTCGGGAGAGACTGAAGGCGGCCCAGGATCGTCAGAAGAGCTATGCGGACCGACGGATCCGAGATTTGGAGTTTGAAGTTGGTGACTTTGTCTTTTTAAAGTTGTCACCGTGGAAAGGAATTCTCCGATTTGGACGACGTGGGAGATTGAGTCCTCGTTATATCAGGCCATATGAGATTGTCGAGAGGATTGGTCCAGTGGCTTATCGTTTAGCACTACCTTCGGAGCTTTCCCGAGTACATGACGTATTTCATGTATCGATGCTACGGAAGTATCTTCGGGATGACTCTCATGCACTGCCAGAGCAACCACTGGAACTGATGACAGATTTGAGTTTCGAGGAACGGCCAGTGCAGATTCTGGATAGGAAGGAAAAGGTCTTAAGGAACAAGACGATTTCTTTGGTTAAGGTGCTATGTCGGAACCACGAGGTGGAGGAAGCGACATGGGAACCCGAGGAATTGATGAGAGGGCAGTACCCACACTTGTTTGAGTAAATTTCGAGGACGAAATTTCTGTAAGGTGGGTAGGTTGTAACGACCCGAACCGAGAATAATAATATTTTAATGTAAAAAGACTATTTTGCCCCTGAAGGGGGGGGGGAACTTTGACTTTTGACCCGGGAAAAAATTTGGACTTTGACCCATGACTATGACGTAGGTCGGGACGTCACGAATCCGTAGACAGGCGGCACGCCGAAATCGGAGTTCGTATGAAGAAGTTATGGTCAAGGAAGCGTTTTAGTGGAATTTACGAACCGAGAACAACGGAATAAAATAATAATTTATTATGGGAATCCATGCCAACTAATATTTAAATCCAACTAGTGGATTGGTGACAAGTGTCACCCATCCAAGCCCATACTATTCCATTAAAGCAACATTTCACTATTTACCTATTTTATATTCATTTATTTTCCCTCCATTTAATCCTAGCCATTGGATTTTCTGCCCAAATGCATCCTAGCCTTCTATTTCCTCTGCTTTTTCTGCTTCATGCACGATCTCACCTCCCTGTTTTCTCTCAAACACACACAAACACATTCAGCCCCCCCTAACCCGTGCATCTCCTTCCATTTTCTCTCAAACCAGGCGATCGAACCAGCACCCCTCATCGCACCAGGTGACCACCAGCAGCACCACCATCATCTACTCTCATCATCACCGTGCATCACCGGCGACCACCGACCCGTTTTCCCCGTTTGAAAACCCCGTGCAAACTCAGACCCGAAACACAGAGGAATCGGGTCCAAGAAGCAAACCGTGACAGCCACACCACCTCGACGCAGGGGAAGCTCCAGTCCACACCATGAGGACCCCAGGAGCGTAACAGGACGACGGCGAAGCCTGCGGCGGCGACACGGCGGCGGTAAGGTCGAAAACCCGAAAGCCCCGTTTTTCTTCCCTGTTTCGAACCAACGTATTTTAATGCTAGGAAATCAATTGTTTGGTGATAGAATTGTCCTAGGGTGAGAGACGAGCTGTTTGGGACCAGGTTGGACGACTGAGACGGCGAGGATCGCCGGAGAAGACGATCGGACTCTGACCGTGAGTTTCAACGACGGACTGGTGAGTTTCTCCTAGTTTTCTTCCTATTTTGAGGTTGTAGAACCATAGAACAGACCTAGACGACCCTATAGGGATGAACCCCGTCGAAAATGGTGGCCGAAATAGTACGGTGGAATCGGGTCAAGCCGTGGGTCGACGGCGACCCGGTTCCAGTCAAACGGGTCTGACCCGGTACTGTAGCATGATGACGTCATCATGTTGACGTCACTTCTGACGTCATGATGACGTCATCTTGTCAGATGTTGTCAGACCAAGGACCAATCAGAACATGCCACGTGTCACCTGACAAGTGTCAGTGATGACGTCATGCTGACGTCAGCATGACGTCACTGCTGACGTCAGCAGTACTGTAGCAGCGTTGACCCACGCGTTGACCAGACGCGTGGGGGCGCGTGTGAACAGTGATTTTGATGGGGCGGGTACCATTTTCAATGTTTCGACGATACGGATCCAATGGAGGTGGTTTCGTGTCGATCGGAGATCGTTATATTAGTCAAAATGGGGTTTGAAGCACCGGGAGTAGTGCCCGGGATGCGATTTTGAGGCGGATCTGTTCTAGGGTCTTGGCATTGATGTTGTAGGGTCCTTAAGTAACCCTCAGGTATAAAAATACAGGTTTTAGAGATCGTTGAGCAGCAAGGACCGAGTGTGAGTGGGCTGTTTGATTTATAAAAGGCTTGCATGCATAAACTGTTTTACTATTTCCACTTATGATTTCGATGAGTCTTATAAACTGTTTATATATGCTATTACAATGTTTTGGGCATGAGACCCGTCTGGATTATATGTGGATTTTGTTTGGGATGTCCGGGGGACATAGGGTAAACTATACTGTTATTGTACTGTACTTTCCTACCTGTGTATATTGTCTCCTCCAGGGAGGGTCGTTGGCCTGGGTGGACCCTAGAGTAGTCACGGGGCCCTGACTGAGTGGAGTTGACCCCCGTTGGGCTGCTTACTCTCAGGAAGGCATGTTCGTATACCTCGGGCAGTGACCGGGATACCGGGAGCTGATGTACCTAGAGAGTCTCGGGTGTGAGACCCTGAGTGGCAACGCGTAGCCTTAGAACCGTGACATCATTTGGGTTGGGTTTTACAGTGCACTGATATGTTAGTTTCTCTTTTCGATTATTATTGTAGTTTTATGGTTATGATATTAGGTTTTCACTGCATGCAAGATTTGGAAAACGGAGGGGTAAAATCTTATGATTATTTTATTATTAAATTGATTTCTAAACTGTTATTTTTGGCCCACTCACCCTTGTTTTACTGACCCCTCCAGACCCTGACACAGAAATAGAGGAGGACGACCCGGAGGAGGAGGCAGAGGTTTAGTTGCTTAGGTGTGCACCTGTACACCCACTTGTGGGTAGGTTGAGCACCGAATAAATGTACTCTGGCTATTGTGCTCATATGTTGTATTTTACTTTCCCTTGTCTGACAGTATCACTTTAAACACTGTGGTTGTACGTTATCTATCTATTTAAGTCTTCGGTTTTTATTTAGGGGTAATTTTGGTATGTTTAGAGTCATTGTCAGACGGGAGCGGGGCACGTCCCCGGGTGGTCCCAGTGGGATTGGGACGGGTCCTGTCACCACAAATTGTTGTAGTTGTGCCTTTCCGATGTGGGACATTTTCCTCGCATCTCAACACGCTCCATCACGTGTGACGAATTTTTCAGCCTATCACGTGATGATTTGAATGGGTACGTGTGACAAGCGCAGCGGTTAAGCCTCCACGTGGGATAACCTCGCTCTGATACCATGTAAGAAGTTGAGGTTTCATCCTAAAACTAATTGCCAATGAGGGGAGTAGCTCAAGATCTTATTAGGCACAAATTGTTATAGTTGTGCTTTTTCGATATGAGACATTTTCCTCATATCTCAACAATTGTTACCCGACAAATACATCAATTTGACCCAATGAATAGCAACATAAACGTGGCCCGACCAACGTGGTTTGTTCATCGGGCATGGACCGCTGACCCAGTGTTACACAATGAAATTTCACTGACAAAATATGCTTCCGGTAAAAGTAATGTTACCTGAAGATTCACGTTCATTCGTCGTTAAAAGATCTAGCCCCACAGCGACAGCTCGACGATGTGTTGCCCGACGGTGGCTTATCGGGTTTTATGTTACCTAACGATTTACATATCTTACCCGACGAATCATTTTCGCCGGATGAAAACTTGTTTCTTGTAGTGTGCTAAAGTGTTACATATCTTTGAGAGACGAAACATTTCAAACCAACTCAAATTTTTTTTTCAGAAAATTCAGAATTCCATAAAATTCCTTGAAATATAATTTTCTCGGTTAAATTAGTGTTAGTGGAATTCAGAATGTGGCATATAAATCCAATTTTAAATTATTTTTAATAACTAAAATTAGATTCACGCATGTGTATATCAAGAGTGAAACAGGTAGGGTGAAGCCTGCCTCCAACCATCCGTACAAATTATTTCCAACAAACACATCCTTACGACGTCCGTACATATTATTTTCCCAACAACCAAATAAAAATCCATACAAATTACAAAGGGTGAAAGCACCATACAAATCATTTCCAACAAACACATCCTTACGACCTTACATATTATTTTCCCAACAACCAATTAAAAATCCATACAAATTACAAAGGGTGAAAGCACGCGGAGCAGGCGCGTGCTAGATAATGATCGTATCGTTTTATTTAAGAAATAATCGTAAGTCTATTAATATTGTGGCTGCCAGATGGTACTGTTAGCAGTGCACCAATCCTAATACAACTGCAATGCAGTAGATAATTCCTTCCTGCACGTATTAGTTAACACATTGTGATTGTTAGCTTCTCAATTCTGTTACACAGTCTGTTAGCTGAGCTTACAGCTAGATAGAAACAGTTAGGCTAATCAAGGGAGATTACTTAGTCTCTAAGATTGCATATAAAGGGTGTACGGTTAATGTAAATTGTAATGCAGTGAGAAAACTGTTGTGTGTACATTGAATTGAATCTTTTTCCTTCTTCTTCCTCATCCTGATCCCTTTCTACTTTCCTCTGAATCTCACTCACTTCCTCTCATCAAATTACTCAAGTCTGAATACCAAACATGGTATCAGAGCTTGGTTTCATGGATATGGCTAACCACCATACATGAACGGTTCTGGAGCTTCCGCAAAGATCAAACAGACCAAGATCCTCTTCTAATCCTTCTTCTATTGAGTTCTTCATCAAATTTCTCTTCTGTCTCTTCTAATCCTTCCTCTATTGAATTCTTCATCGAATTTTTTCTTCCATCTTGCATAATAGCTGTTCTCAAGCCCTCTGTCAATAAGTGCACACTACGTGCTTGTATCTTTACCCCTTACAAATTTTCTCACCTATTTCTTTTCCTTTTCGTCTTCTGATATTGAAGAATCATGGTCACTGCTTCGCAACTTCAGATTCTGCAGTCTTCCATTGCTTCTCTGATTCCAACAGTAGGAAATGCTGTTACTGTCAAGTTAGATGATCATAATTTCATCACATGGAACTTCCAAATGGAATTAATGTTCAATGTCAATAATATTATGAGTTTTGTCAATGGCACACAGAGGTGTCCAGATCGTGTGACTTCTGATTCACCACCCTCTGATGAGTACCTGGTCTAGAAAATGCATGATCAAGCCTTGATGCAACTCATCACATCGACATTGTCACCTACAGCCATCTCTTGCATAATTGGCTGCAAAAGCTCACAAGAAATGTGGTTGTGCCTCAAAGACAGGTTTGCCTCCTCTACTAAAGCTTCAATCTTTCAAATGAAGACTGATCTGCAAAATATCAAGAAAGGATCTGAGAATATGACTCAGTACCTACAGAGAATCAAAGACTCGAGGGATCTTCTTGAGTCATGTAATGTGTTCTTTGATGATGAAGACATTGTAATACTGGCCCTGAGAGGTTTACCTGGAGAATTCAACACCTTCAGATGTGTTATTCGTGGAAGAGAGAATTCAATAAGCCTCAAGGACTTCAGGTCTCAACTCCTTGCTGAAGAAACAATTATTGAACAATCTACTGAACACAGTTTTCTTTCAGCCTTAACTGCTGCAAAACACTCAAGTTCTGGACCTACACAGACAGTACCTGATATTGGTCCATTACACCCTTTCATTGGCAATTCTGGTACCTCAAATGCATCACAGGCTCTTTTTCAACCTGAGCAAAGCACACCGGCATCTGTCAATCAAGGCCAGTTTCAGCAATTTTCTGATAACTTCCAACAGTATGGTTTCAATGGAGGCTACCATCAGAACAATAACAACTATAACAATGGTTATAAGGGAAATGGCTATAAAGGGAAGTATAAAGGGAAGTGGAATCCCAGTTACAACAATAATGGACCTAGACCTTGGAATCACAATAACAGCAATAGGAACAGCCCTGGTATTCTTGGAACACCAAACTCTCAACAGTTCTTCCCATCTCCTATCTGTCAAATCTGTGGAAGGAAAGGTCACATAGCTGCAGATTGTTATCATAGGCATCAAGCTGATTCTTCTCAAAATGGAGAAGGGGAACAATGCCAAATCTGTTGGAAGTTTGGTCATTCAGCACTAAACTGCTACCACAGGGGAAACTACTCCTTCCAAGGGTCTTCACCACCACAGAATCTCACTGCTCTGAATGTGTATGGCCCCTCCTCTTCACAACAACCCGATTACTGGATTGCTGACACTGGTGCCACAGCCCACATGACATCTGAAATGTCACAGCTTCAAAGACCTTGTCCATCTGCATCCACTGATGTCATTACCACTGCAGGAGGCACAGGTTTGAAAGTGGCTCATATTGGACAATCCCAACTTGTCACCACCCAACCTTCACCTCACTGTTTTGCTTTATCTGAAGTTCTCCATGTTCCCAACATATCTGCAAACTTACTGTCTGTTAACCAATTGTGTAAGGACAATCATTGTCGTTTTGTTTGTGATGACTCTACTTTTCTTATACAGGACAGGTTCACAGGGGCAACACTCTTCCAGGGACTGAGTAGGAATGGACTTTACCCTCTTCCTTTCCATTTGCCTTCCACATCTCAGCCAAGTCATCATGTTGCTTTTCTTGGAAAAGCAACTCACATCCAGCTATGGCATAAAAGGTTAGGTCATCCCTCAAACCAGATTGTAACCTGTATCTTGAATAAAGCTCACATCATGCACACTAAAGATTCAACTCAAATCGTCTGTGAATCCTGCCTTGAAGGAAAACTGTCTAAACAGTCATTCTCAAACTCTAAGTCTAAGTCTTCTACCCCCTTTGAAATTTTGCACTCTGATGTATGGGGTCCTTCTCCTACAATCTCCATTGAGGGATTCAGATACTATGTGAATCTTGTAGATGAATGTACACGTTTTACTTGGATTTTTCCAATGAAAAATAAATCAGAAGTTCATTCTATTTTTGTTCACTTCTGTGCTTATGTTTTGAATCAGTTCTCTGTGTCAATTAAAACTCTCCAAAGTGATGGGGGGGGGGGGGGGAATACATTAGTAAGGACTTCCAGAATTTTTTATCTAGTAAAGGGATCACTCATCACCGATCATGTCCCTATACACCAGAACAAAATGGGCTTGCAGAAAGGAAACATAGGCATATTCTTGAAACAGCAATTACTCTCCTTCAAACTGCCAAACTTCCTGCTAAATTTTGGTTTCATGCTGCAGCCACAGCCTCCTATCTCATTAACAGAATGCCTTGTCCCATCCTTGATATGAAATCACCCTTTGAAACCTTATTCAGAACACTGCCTCTCATAGATCATTTCAAAGTGTTTGGTTGCTCATGTTTCCCCTTGCTTCGACCATATAATAACACTAAGTTGCAACCTAAAACTAAGAAGTGCATATTCCTTGGTTATGCTGAAAAATATAAAGGATACATCTGTCATGATCCTGTGTCACAGAAAACTTTTGTTTCTAGACATGTGCTTTTTGATGAATCTCTTTTTCCCTACTCGAGTATTGTGTCATTATCTCAATCCACTCTTTCTTCCCAGAAACCTGTTCTCTTGCCTGTTTCCATCCCTTGTTCTATATTTCCTTCCTTGTTTCAAGTCCACTGCACTCCTACTCAGTCTACTCAGGCTCCTGTGAACTCTGTCCCTGCTGAAGACAGTGAGGTACACTCCTCCCCAACATCACTCTCAGGCTCTTCTATGCAAAACCCCAGTTTGCCAGCAACTCAACCGGGTGACTCAGATCCTGAGCCTTCAACAGGATCAGCTCAACCAGATCTCCCTAATCATCTACCTATAGTCTCCTCTATGCATCCCAGCAACAACATAGACAATGACTTTCAGCCCCAATTTCTTGAAGTTGTGTTACCAATTACAGGTGTCAACATGCATCCAATGCAGACAAGATCCAAAAATGGAATTTTCAAGACTAAGGCCCTTCTGTCTGCCTATACTCCTTCCCTTGAGGTTGATCTCACTCTGGTAGAACCCTCCTCTTTTAAAACAGCCTCAACAAGTCCAGTTTGGCAACAGGCAATGCAGGAGGAAATGAATGCCCTTTACAGCCAGGATACTTGGATCCTGGCTCCTCTTCCTTTCTCCAAAAACTTGGTTGGGTGTAAGTGGGTATACAGAATTAAGAAGAACTCTGATGGTACAGTTGCAAGACACAAAGCCAGGCTCGTAGCCAAAGGCTTTAGTCAAGAAGAGGGGCTAGATTATGGTGAAACATTCAGTCCAGTTGTCAAGACTACCACTGTCAGATTGGTTCTTTCCTTGGCTGCTCATTTTCAGTGGCATCTAAGACAGTTGGATGTTAAAAATGCCTTCCTCCATGGTGAACTCAAGGAGGAGGTTTATATGTCTCAACCCCCTGGTTTTGAGGATCCCAAGCACCCAGACTATGTGTGCAAACTTCAAAAATCCCTCTATGGCCTGAAACAGGCTCCTCGAGCATGGAATGAGAAATTCACTACTTTCTTACCTGAACTAGGATTTCAGACCACCTGGGCAGATTCCTCACTGTTTGTCAAACAAACCTCTTCTGCTCTGATTATTCTCCTACTGTACGTAGATGATATCATCATTACAGGGAGCAGTGATGGTGCAATCACAGAAGTGGTTTCAGCACTAACTGCTGTTTTTGATATGAAGGACCTAGGAAAACTGCATTATTTTCTAGGTCTTCAGATTGACTACACTCCTACTGGACTTTTCATATCACAGTCCAAGTATATACATGATCTTCTCATCAAAACTTCAATGCTTGACAGTTCTGCAGTTGAGACACCAAGTGTGCCTGGTTCCAGATTGAAGAAAGATGATGGTCCCGTATACAGTAATCCCACAAACTATAGAAGCATTGTAGGTGCCCTGCAGTACCTAACCTTCACCAGACCCGATATTGTTTTCTCTGTGAATCAAGTCTGCCAGTATATGCACACTCCCTCAGAATCTCACTTTATGGCTGTTAAACGCATCCTTCGATTTCTAAAGGGTACACCCCGTCATGGGATCTCCTACAAAGCTGGTTCCTTGGACCTCATTGCTTACACTGATGCAGACTGGGCAGGCGATCCAAATGACAGGAGGTCTACAACAGGAGTAGTGGTTTATCTTGGTGAAAACCCCATTTCGTGGATGTCCAAGAAACAGACTACTGTCTCCCGATCCAGCACAGAATCCGAGTACCGTGCTCTAGCTATTACAGCAGCTGAAGTCTCCTGGATTCGACAACTTCTGTGTGCTCTACACATTCCTCTTCTTAAGCCTCCCCTGATATATTGTGACAGCACTTCAGCTACCAGTCTATGTGCCAACCCGATCTTCCACTCTCGAGCAAAGCACATCGAAATCGACTATCACTTTGTGCGAGAGAAGGTGATTCGAGGGGATCTCAATGTTCAGCATATCCCATCCGGTGACCAGGTTGCGGACATTTTCACAAAAGCCTTGCCTGATGACTTGTTCTACCTGCACTCTTCCAACCTGATGCTCGAAGTAACTCCTTCATCAGCTTGCGGGGGGATGTTAGCAGTGCACCAATCCTAATACAACTGCAATGCAGTAGATAATTCCTTCCTGCACGTATTAGTTAACACATTGTGATTGTTAGCTTCTCAATTCTGTTACACAGTCTGTTAGCTGAGCTTACAGCTAGATAGAAACAGTTAGGCTAATCAAGGGAGATTACTTAGTCTCTAAGATTGCATATAAAGGGTGTACGGTTAATGTAAATTGTAATGCAGTGAGAAAACTGTTGTGTGTACATTGAATTGAATCTTTTTCCTTCTTCTTCCTCATCCTGATCCCTTTCTACTTTCCTCTGAATCTCACTCACTTCCTCTCATCAAATTACTCAAGTCTGAATACCAAACAGGTACGTGGATGGATGAAGACATGAGGTGGATCGATCACAGCAGCAGGGGTTCAATGAAGACTAAAGCGACACTATCTCTCGTGGCCTTGCCGACACATGTGAAGCCATCTTCCCCTTTGTAAAGAAGATCACTCACTCTTGTTAAATTCAGCACACGCTTAAGCACACCCATTGGCACCGCAGTTGGTCTCAAAAACTCCTCGTTTATATCCTTCCACAAATCCATTATTTGTTTCTTGAAGACGTCTACCGCCTCTTCCTCCGACACCCCATATTGCTTCATGTAGCAATCAACACTGGAAGGTGCATGTCCTCTCTCCTTCTCAAACTGCTCGTAACAAAATTATAAATAAATTAAAACTCGAAATTAACTAATTATATATTGACGCCACAAAAATTAAAAATATGAACTTACTTTGGTGGAAACAATGTCATCCATGAGCCTGAAAATGGTGTTTGCAGCCCTAACAATTTTGGGGTCGTTAGACAGCCACTCAAATGCGTCCTTGGTTACAAGGTCACCCATGCCAAGTAAAGATATGGTCGTAAGTATAGTGTAACCAATAGAAACCGTTGCAACGCTCATGTACTCCTCCATGCTCGGAATGCGTCCTTCGTGCAACCACCGCGCCTCGTTGAAATATGATCGGGCCAGATTTTTCATCTGATCATGTTCACCCATATGAATTATAAATATGTGAAGCAAATTTTATATGTGGACCAAAAGTTAACTATACATACAGCTTGTATTGCGTAGGGGACTCGGTATGATCTTCCTTCCTTCACCATCTCTTCCTCAATTTCATTGAAAAGATTCAAAAGTGCTCCATAAAATATTTGCATGTAATCAGCTGGCAGTTCCTCCATGCAATTCAAATCCCACCTGAAATATGCATGTATTTTAGATCATTAGTGTCAAAATCAATGAAAATAATTAATCAATATATCTAAAATTTTAAGCAACCAGACCTGTCAATTGCTTCAGTAAACACCACGAGTTCTTCGAATGTGCCAAATGCGTCGTAGATATCATCCAATATTGTTAGGAACATACTCACTTTGGTCATAATTGCTCTTCCGACAGAGAATTGGGGTTCAAAATAGACTCCCACCATGCAAAAGTACAACTCTACCATCCTATCTCTTGCAAATGGCAGCTTCCTTTCAATGTCTAGAGCTCTCCACGACCTGGTAATCTCTTGGAGTTCCTTCTTGTGCAAATGCTGGACAAGGTCGAAATCCAACCTTGCGAGTTTCAACAAATCCTCATTGCGAGAAGCTTCATCTTGGTATATTGGAATGTAACGCGCCGCGCCAAATCTCTCTAGACTTTTTCGGAGAGGTCTCTCTAAGGCTTGAGTGATTTGTGGTGCTAATGGATTGCCTGCATCATGGGTTGCTGCCGACTCAAGGTGAGTGGTGGTGAAATGAAGAGCCTCTTCCAGTATATCTTCTCCATGCACCCTTAGATGCGATGCTTCATATAAGCTAAGTATACCTCCAATATCACCCATTAAGGTTTCCTTGAAGCCGCTACAATTTTCATCCTTGAACTTGTTGAACACATCTGTTTCATTGACAATGAAGCACTAAAACATTACGTACTATTGTTAAATAAATGTGATATGATATCTAGAAATATATGTAACTAAATATATTACATACCACAGGAAACGTTAAATCCATGTTGTCTTAGTAGCCGGAAACCAAGAGCAACATTGTACAGATCAGCACTGGCATGGTCATCCTGAAATGTGGCATGCACACGTTGGAGTGCCTCTTCGATTTCTTTTTCAAAATGGTAGTCCAGGCCGAGGCGTTGGATTGCGTCGATCAGCTTCAACTGATGCGAACAATCCCCAGCTGCCTTACTTTGGAATACTTCCCTCCTCACTGTTTCTTTCAGTTCATCAACCTCCTTTTCCCTCATTGTAAGAGTCATCTGCCACAACAAAAGTAAGTATACATGCACAATTAAATTAGGTAAATATATACAATATTATCTAGTATAAAAGTATATACGTACTATGTGTTGGGAATGATCATAATTGATGAACTGATCTCCCCAAATGCTTGGGTGAAAATTTGCCGTCCGGCGAACAACTTCTTCAGCTGGCCTAGCATTTGGTGATTGGGCTACTGAAGCTAGGATTGGAAGGGTTTCCATTTTTTTTTTTGGGTTTGAAAATTTAGGGTTGTTGCTTAATTATAAACCTTTGAGCTTCTTAATTCTGTGAAGCCTGAAGACTTGAGCAACAATGTTGCCTATACCATCCTGTATATATAGGTAAGCAAATATCTTCATTTCTTTGGTGGAATAAAGCAACAATCCTTATTTTTTCATTTCTTTGGTGGAATAAAGTTTCTATTTTTTAATGGACGAGAAGGTGGGTGCTTAATATCTTCATTTTATTACCGTCCCTTTCACGTGTTTTTCCTGAATGGCATGGTTTTTAATTCTTGCCCCCTCAAAAGACGTCACTATTAATATTGTGGCTGCCAGATGGTATGTGGATGGATGAAGACATGAGGTGGATCGATCACAGCAGCAGGGGTTCAATGAAGACTAAAGCGGCACTATCTCTCGTGGCCTTGCCGACACATGTGAAGCCATCTTCCCTTTTGTAAAGAAGATCACTCACTCTTGTTAAATTCAGCACACGCTTAAGCACGCCCATTGACACCGCAGTTGGTCTCAAAAACTCCTCGTTTATATCCTTCCACAAATCCATTATTTGTTTCTTGAAGACGTCTACCGCATCTTCCTCCGACACCCCATATTGCTTCATGTAGCAATCAACACTGGAAGGTGCATGTCCTCTCTCCTTCTCAAACTGCTCGTAGCAAAATTATAAATAAATTAAAACTCGAAATTAACTAATTATATATTGACGCCACAGAAATTAAAAATATGAACTTACTTTGGTGGAAACAATGTCATTCATGAGCCTGAAAATGGTGTTTGCAGCCCTAACAATTTTGGGGTCTTTAGACACCCACTCAAATGCGTCCTTGGTTACAAGGTCACCCATGCCAAGTAAAGATATGGTCGTAAGTAAAGTGTAGCTAATAGAAACCGTTGCAACACTCATATACTCCTCCATGCTCGGAATGCGTCCTTCGTGCAACCACCGCGCCTCGTTGAAATATGATCGGGCCTGATTTTTCATCTGATCATGTTCACCCATATGAATTATAAATATGTGAAGCAAATTTTATATGTGGACCAAAAGTTAACTATACATACAGCTTGTATTGCATAGGGGACTCGGTATGATCTTCCTTCCTTCACCATCTCTTCCTCAATTTCATTGAAAAGATTCAAAAGTGCTCCATAAAATATTTGCATGTAATCAGCTGGCAGTTCCTCCATGCAATTCAAATCCCACCTGAAATATGCATGTATTTTAGATCATCAGTGTCAAAATCAATGAAAATAATTAATCAATATATCTAAAATTTTAAGCAACCGCAGACCTATCAATTGCTTCAGTAAACACCACGAGTTCTTCGAATGTGCCAAATGCGTCGTAGATATCATCCAATATTGTTAGGAACATACTCACTTTGGTCATAATTGCTCTTCCGACAGAGAATTGGAGTTCAAAATAGACTCCCACCATCGCAAAGTACACCTCTACCATCCTATCTCTTGCAAATGGCAGCTTCCTTTCAAAGTCTAGAGCTCTCCACCACCTGGTAATCTCTTGGAGTTCCTTCTTGTGCAAATGCTGGACAAGGTCGAAATCCAACTTTGCGAGTTTCAACAAATCCTCATTGCGAGAAGCTTCATCTTGGTATATTGGAATGTAACGTGCCGAGCCTAATCTCTCTAGACTTTTTCGGAAAGGTCTCTCTAAGGCTTGAGTGATTTGTGGTGTTAATGGATTGCATACATCATGGGTTGCTGCCGACTCAAGGTGAGTGGTGGTGAAATGAAGAGCCTCTTCCAGTATATCTTCTCCATGCACCCTTAGATGCGATGCTTCATATAAGCTAAGTATACCTCCAATATCACCCATTAGGGTTTCCTTGAAGCCGCTACAATTTTCATCCTTGAACTTGTTGAACACATCTGTTTCATTGACAATGAAGCACTAAAACATTACGTACTATTGTTAAATAAATGTGATATGATATCTAGAAATATATGTAACTAAATATATTACATACCACATGAAACGTTAAATCCATGTTGTCTTAGTAGCCGGAAACCAAGAGCAACATTGTACAGATCAGCACTGGCATGGTCATCCTGAAATGTGGCATGCACACGTTGGAGTGTAGTAACGACCCGTCCCAAATTCCTAGATTATATTAGTGACTAATCACAATTAGTGAGGTTAATCCGTGATTAGTTGGGCGAAATCGGACGAACGAAGCAAAATGACCGTTTTGCCCCTAGCATGGGTAAAACGTTGACTTTTCGTTCGGGCGGTCAAATGGACTTTGACCGATGACCGTGACGTAGTTCGTGACGTCACGAGTTCGAGAAGGAAGTTGTGACGTTCGGAAGTTTAGGGGCATTTTGGTAATTTTGGTTAAATGAGGTCAAAAGTTGAGTTTCTGACCGGGATGTCCGATGGCCGAGAGCCGAGGACTATTACGTAGGTAAGGACGATACGAATCCATAGGCAGGCGGCACGCTGAAATCGAACTTCGAACGGGAGAGTTATAGGTCACGGAAGTTCGATTTCACTATGCACGTACTTCGAGACGGGGCTGAGTTGGCAAATTTTGATTGGCCAAGATATTTTAGTGCGCCCCATGGATGAGTGACAAGTGTCACTCATCCCATTGGCTAGATCCCTTAAATTGTGGATCTAAATAATTAAATATTATTATATCTATTATTATATAATTAATCCTAACCACACTAAATCATATCCATCCATTTCACTTAATCTCTCAAATCCTCACCATCCATTATTTCTCTCATCTCTCATCTGATCAATCATCATCATCTTCATCAAACTTCATTTCTTCTTTCTTCATGCTAAAACCCGAAACCTCCCCCTCCATATTTCTTCATTTTCTTCAAACACACCCCACATCTTACCACCATGACCCTAGAAGCTGAACAAGACCATGAGGGAATTAGAGGAAGGACTGTGAGACTGAGGACGGCGGAGGACGATGCGGTTCACGGCGGGAGGAGCTCGGCTGTGAGGTAAGAAAACTTTGAAAATCCAAATTTGAGTTTTAATGGTTTTTAATCGATTTCTTTAATTAGGTTAGGTTTTTGGGGACCCTAGGAGTGGAATGGGATTAGTTTTGGGGCTTGGGATGGCCGGAAATGGCCGTGAACGGGCGGAGAAAATTCGGCCACCATTAATGGCGGATGGAAGCTCGGTTTCGGGTGGTTTTTCTTAGTTTTAGGGATTGGGTTAGATAGGAAATGAAGAAATAGGAATTTAGGGATTAAAATGGGACCAAACGGACCCCGAATCAGTCCAGAAACCAGAGAAAAACCGAGATGAACAGTGTTTTGCTACAGTAAACTGGTTCAATTCTGAGGTTGATGACGATGAACAGTATTTTCGACTTTCTAGGGGCTCGTGAGGGCCCGTGGGCCATAATTTGGGAAAGTGTTCAACACGGGAAATCTTCTATTCGATGTAACAAAGATTTTGGGACTGGTCTCGCATCAATCGGACATCGTTTCGATAGTTTTCGGGGTGTCAGAAGGTTTAGGGTTGGTTTAAAAATAGTTAAAAGTTCGGAAAAATTACGAGGCTTTAATGAGAGGTTAATTAAGTAGTTAGTAACCTTATATTATAATTTGGACAGGTTTGGGAGTCCTGGGGATGGTGATCGGCTCGGGAGAGCCTATGGCACGCAAATCGATGCGGCAGCTCGGACGGTCTGTGAGTGGACCTTGTTTTCTAAATTGGTGCATGCATAAATGTTTATTATATGTTTTAAATACTTGTTTGTGATGCCATGAGTGCATTTGTATGTGGTTATGTATAGGCACGTATTTCGAGGTTTCGGCCCTCTACGGTGCCTATACGGGTCTGTATTTCTTTATTGGTTTAAATGAAAAGGTTTTGGATTTCCAAAAGGATAAACTCGGGTATGAGACCCATTTGGTTTGGTCTCGGGCATATGACACTATTTATGTCAGGACCCACCTCGGTGTCACCCCGAAAACCGAGGTAAATCCTGCTCCCGTCTGACACCCTTACACACATACAGTCAGACGCAGGAGAAATTATAAACATCCTGAAGTTAACAGTTTACAGAGTATAGTCCCAAATACACAGGAAAGAAAACTAGTAAATTGAATACACGCACACGGAAATTAAAACAAAATACTCCGGGATCCCTCTCGTGACTTCTATGCCTCAGACGTTGCCTCGACACCGGAACCCCGCGCTAGCTCCACAACCTGGAGGGCAGTTAAAAACAGAAGGTGTGAGTGGACCATAATAACAGAAAAGTTTCTAAAACCATTTATAAGAAAACCGGGTTTAGCCCTCCGTTTTGAAACCACATGCATAACCGAGTTATCAAAACGGTTATAAATCAATCATCATAAAACATCATAAGAAACAGAAACACTATAAAGCGGTTATAAAAATTAGATCATAAGCATCATAAAACCGGAACGTAAAACATAAAGTTCAACCAGTCATTTGCCGATCAAACCTGCTGGACTTATCCGAGTCTTTAAACTCCCGAGTCTTTAAACTCAATCCAGGCCTCAATAATATCCGAGTCTTTAAACTCCCGAGTCTTTAAACTCAACAGGCCTACGGGGGAATATCAATATATATCCGAGTCTTTAAACTCCCGAGTCTTTAAACTCAATCTGGGCCCGTCCCCCGTCAATCAGAATCCGGGTCTTTAAACCCAATATCCAGATCCAGCAAATCCAATCCAAAACCAATTTAACAATCAATTCTAAATCCACATCCAAACTCGAATCTGAAATCCCCGGTTCGAAGCCCTTCCGGCGTTCAGAACCGTCATTCCGAACCTAAATCCGGAAATCCACTTTCCAACTTTAAAACCAAATCTCGATTCTCGAAATCCGATTTCAAAACCGAAAATCATTGATCATCAAATCGCGTTCCAAAATTCACTTATAATCATTGAAAATAATTGAACATTTGAAACCCCAAAACTATAGCCTCATATTCGGAAATCACATTTTTTCGTAAAACGTGCTAAATAGTTATTTCTCGAAAGCCGTGCAATTATGTAAACCCGCATCATAAAGTCAACATTCATGAAATCACATATATAAATAATTATAGAAAAGCAGTTATGCATGTTCGAGTTTAAGGAAAGGGTCCACTCACAGTACCGAGTCCTCAATCGCATCCTGAACGTCCCGTACGTTCCACAGCTTCCTCGAGAACTCCCGATCCTGTCAACAACCACCAAAACACGTTACTAACACGTCTACGAGGATCCACCTAAATTCCCTCAAAAACCCCCGGGTCCTAAACGTAACGAATCGGAACCCTAAACCTTCACCCTCGCGGAACTACTTCAGTTCGACGTCCGATTAATCCGAAACCACCTCCAATAGACTCGTCACAACACCTAGACCAAAAACCATGTTGACAACTTTCCCAACCGCCGCCGCACCCGCCCCCACGCGCCGCCCAAAGTGGCTGCGCGTGGCCCTCACGCGCCTGCTACAGTGTCACCGTTTACCTCAAACAGACCCGGTTCGGCACAGTGTCTGCAACTTGTGACAGGACCGCCCCCGGAAGGGGCATCGATAACCGTGCCCGATCCTGCTCCCGTCTGGCAAGTCGACTGAAATACCCAAGTTACCCTCAGTACGTGCCAGATCAGGGATAGCCACATATGTTTACTCATGCCTCCGCCCCTCGTACAGCCTCGAACAACGCGCCACGACCTGGAGGGTCAATAAAAAAACCAAAAGGTGTGAGTGGATAAAAATAAATCAGTTTAGCAAAACAGTTACAACAAACATTTTTACCCTCCGCGTAAAAACCAATGCATGCATACAAAAACCATTTCGCAATCGGTCAAGATTTCCCACATAAGAAAAACTGTGTATCAAATTTCAACATAAGGAAAAACTCGTATGAACCTCAAAATCATTTTTCCTTCCTCAACCATTGGGTCTTAGCCCGCAATCATAATCACCGGGCCGCAGCCCAAAACCACGAATCAAAACCAAATGCACAACATGATCCAAACCAACAACCATATACCGGGCCACTACCCAACTCAACTGAAACATCAGAAATCATCAATAAATCACAAGTCAATCATTTTGCTGGATATCAAGTGCGCCCGAGTCTTTAAACTCAAAACCATGCGCATAAACAGGCCTTCCCGGGATATCAACGAGTCTTTAAACTCAGAACATAATCAATAGGCCTCGGGGGTATCACAGTAACCGAGTCTTTAAACTCACGAGTCTTTAAACTCATTAAGGGCCCTCCCCCGTCATCAATTAACCGAGTCTTTAAACTCAAAACGTGCTCCAGCAATAGCACCCGGGTCTTTAAACCCAAAACAGTTTTCAATGGGTCTTTAAACCCCAAAACATTTATCAATCACGACAACGTGGGATCCAACCCAAAATCACATTTTTCACAACAGGACCCATGGTCCGAGTTTCCACATTCAAATTCCCAAAACATGTTCAAATCATCCTTACACACGGGGCATGCACAATCATACCAAATCACTTTATTAAATCCTTTTCCATTCCCGAATTCGAATTCGAAACAATGATTCCGTAAGCCGGCATCCGGAAGCATCATCCCGAACCCAAACCAAGAATCCACTTAAAATTTCCGAAAACCGAATCTCGTTAATCAAATTACTTTAATGCCCCGAGCATCAAGCTCGAAATCACCTTTTCCAAATCCATTTAATTCTTAGAAATCACATCTTTCTCAATTCTCATTTTCAACACATCAAACCACAATCATAATCACCAAAATCACGATCCAATCAAACATACTCAATACCCATTTTTAAAATCCTCAAAATCACAAGTCTCATTTCAATTCCAGATTCAAACATCAACAGTGATCAAATCACAATAACTCGAAATCTCGTAAAACGTGCAAATTCGGAACGTTCTCGAAAAACGTATCAAAATCGTAAGTCACACTCGCAAATCATAAACAACCTTCTTAAATCACTTTACACCCATTTCATATAACTTCTTTTATTAAACCATCATTAAGCACACGAGTGATCATAGTCTCGAAATACGTGTAATTTCACATGTATAGTAAAAATACGTATAAATACGGAAATCAAAATCAATCACAACTTATAATCATAATCATAAAATCATAGAAATAATTTATGCATGCATTAAATTTGAAAGCAACGTCCACTCACACACCATTCTTAAGGCTCGGTTTCGCGTCGCACGCATGCCCGTAATTTCCGATATTTTCCAGAAATTCCAAATCCTGTCCGAAAACATACTTTAGTGTCACTAAGGGCTTAGATAGCAACATACTAATTTCCCATAATTTTCCGGGAATTAATCGTTAATTACAAACATAACATAAATCTTCGGACCCTCGGAATAACATCGAAACGGTGTCCGATAAATTCGATATCAACGTTAAAATGTTCATTACAATGTGTAGGACAAAAGTCATTTTGAACTCACCTTGAAATTCAGGTCCACGCGCCCTCACGCGCCGCCGTGAGTGGCTGTACGTGAGCCCACGCGCCTGCTACAGTACCCCTGCACAGTTCACCTTCCTCACCCGATTTCACTGTCAAACGGGTATGCGACCCGCGACTGGACCCGTTCCAATTCCTGTCAAGCACAACCCAATTACCTCAATTGATCCATCAAGTAGACTCGCAAGGGACTCAATTAAAGGTATGTATCAATTAATCCACTCGATACGGCCTCAAACCAACTTAATTGAACTCGAGTCGAACTCGGAGTTCATCGTCCCAGTTCATCACACTGTCACTGTTTCCTTCAATTGATTTGTTAGGAAGCATCAGAGACTTATTCTAAGGATGATTGTGAAATCAATTTCACAAGAACTTACCTCCATGACCACGACTCCAAGCTCGACTATCTCTGAAACCAGGGGCCTCCGATCATGGCCATACGGTGATCAGTTCCCTTCAATTTCTGTATGGTCGAGTTCGAAATGAACTCAGAAGACTAATATTTACCTCTGTTTGGCTCAACTCAGCTCACAGATTAAATTTGGAATTTCCCTCCATTTTTTGAGTTTTTTCCCAAAACTGGTTCTCCCAACTCCCAGCCCACTTCCTGGTTCCAAAATGAATCAGAGCAACACTCTCCGCACTCTGATAATCGAACAAGCCCCCAACACCCGTGGGAACTCGTTCAGGCTCCTCTGCGAATCGTCCCCCGCACTGTCCCGGAAATGAAGAAGAAAATGGTTGCCCGTGCCCGCAATTCTCCAGTCCACTGTCCCAATGTCACTCACCAGCACAAACAAATCTCCCTCAGTGCTCTGTGATCCTCCACTCAAGGGTATAAACAAACCCAACCCGTGCACGCTCAAATCGAAACTCTGTTTTTCAATTCCGCACACCATCACTTGTTTCCCACACACACACCACCTGTGCACGCCCAGCACACGCACAATCCTCAATGTCACTAAATAAATCTCCCCAATGACACTAACCGTTTAAACAATTCATTGGGAAAAAATTGAACACTTCCCTCAGCCCATGCTCTGTTTCTGAAAGGGGAAACCACGCCGCACACGGCTGTCCCAACAACAGTGGCCAATTTAACATTTTGCCCTCACTTGGAAAATTACCAAAATGCCCCTCACCTTCTGTGACCCATAACTTGGTCACCCGACATCCGTTTCAAGCGTGCCGCCTGTCGTTGTACTCGGGGCTTCGAGACGAACGTAATGGTCCTTGGCCCTAGGCCATTGGACCCCCCGATCAAAAGTCAACATTTTTCCCCTATTTCATCCAAATTACGGAAATGCCCCTGAACTTCCTAACGTCGTAACTTTCACCACGAACGTCGGAATCGAACGTGCCACTCGTCTATGAACTCGTGACGACCCAAACTACGTCACGGTCATTGGGAAAGGTCCATTTGACAGCCCGAATAAAAAGTCAACGTTTCACCCACGACTAGGGGCAAAACGGTCATTTTGCCACGTTCGTCCGATTCCACCCAACTAACCACCGATTAACCCTCATTAATCATGGTTAGTTACTAATCTAATCCCGAATTCCGGGACGGGGTCGTTACAACTTGAACCGGCGTCCACGGTTCTCCGTTGTACCTGCACCAAATCGACTCATCTCTTCGCCCACGGCTTCGTCCCATCCTAAGGAACTCATCCCCTTCACTCCTATACCTCGACACGGCCTAAAACCTGTCGACTCTAACTCGAATTACAAACCCGATAAACCCCTGTTTCCTTCTCCGGCCACCCAGGTCTTCCCCCGTCACGGTGTCGACCCTAAACTCTTCCTAGGACCTCACTGAGTCACACCTAACTCACAGAAACCCTCGACTCACTCCCTGAGTCCACGACTCTTGGTTTGAAACAAAACGGAAAAACAGAGAACAGTGGGTACTCTCCATCGTTCTAGACTCCACCGTGCTCTCCTCAGTCACGTCAACCACCGTAGACGGTTTCTAGGAGCTCACTGATCCTCATCCAAGTCACCAAAACTCTCGACTCAACCCCTAAAGCTACGACTTTCGATTTGAAAATCGACGGTAAAACAGAGCATATACACAGGGAGAAGGAATTACCTGCCGTCGAGCGCCGCCGTGCTCACCACCGCACTCCCTGAAGTCCCCTAAATCGTCCTGGTTCCCAGTCGAGTCCAATTTCGCCACACACGGCCGCACCACCACCAAAATCTCCCACTTCTTCTCTATTTGCCCTGATTTTCCCGTGGCTCACCTCTCATCCACGTACAACCACAGCACCACCAAACCTCCTCCTCGTCTCCTTCTCACTTCCCCGATCACTCCTCACTCACTAATTCACACAACACACACAGCACCACCGCCCAACTCTCTCAATTCTCCCCCTCTGTTTCTCTCTGGATCAACGAAGAACACACACACACGGGCACCCCAAATAATTGGGACCGTGCACACGCCTAGAAACTACTAGGCCCTTGCCACGCGTCACCATCCTCTCCTCTCCCTCACATCTGTTTCAATCTCAGCCCTCCATCTGTCCCTATCTGTTGCACACATCCCAGGGCACAAAGACCAAAATACTCTTCCGTTTTAACCAAAATTACAACTTTGCCACTACCTTTCTAGACCCGTAACTCTCACCTCGTAAGTCCGATGAATACGTGATGCCTGTCATCGAACTCAGGACGACGAGATCTATCTAACGGTCCTAGGTCAACATACCAAAACCCATTCGTACAAAAAGTCAATTTCCCCCCCTTAATTTAGCCAAATTATGGTTATGCCCTCAACCTTCCGAACATCATAACTTCCTCCTCGGATGTCGGAATCGGGCGTGCCACCTGCCTACGGGTTCGTGACGTCCTACCCTACGTCCTGGTCACCGGTAAAAGTCCATTTGACCACCCGAGCTAAAAGTCAACTTTTTGCCCAAACTAGGGGCAAAATCGTCATTTACCCACGAGTAACCGATTATACTCACTGATCCCATCTTAATCATTTTCTTAACCCTAATCCCTGGGACGGGTCGTTACAATTTACTACCTTCGGGTCTAAATCGTGGTCTCGACGAGTGCTATGTGCACGGTGATCGACGATACGACGCTCGCCTCCGGATTGAGATGTGTTCCTTCCGGAGAGGTCACGATGCACGATTCGTGGTCGGGCAGCCTGGGGAGGCTCGACTTCGGAGTGCTGACGGTTCAGGATATCGATCGGTGATGAGTGCACCATGATCTTGTGGTGGTCGCGTCGGTTGATACGTTCACGGCGACATACCAGGATTGAGGGCGGTCCTGGATGGATGGTTGCACGCATCACTATGATCGGAGTCGTGACTGACCCATAGATATCGGCACGGTGCTCAGTTGAGTCATATGTTCGGGTACGAGACCCAGTTGTTTTACACTGATGATTTGGGTCTGGGACCCTAGATAGATTTCCAAGTTCATGAAGGTTTATGGGAACCGGCATGAACCTTTGTCAGGTCATTCTGGTTCATGACGGTTTATGGGAACCGGCATGAACCCTGGTTAATGGATGTTATGGATCATGACAGTTCAGGGGAACCGGGCATGAGTGTTTATGACAGGACCCGCCCCGATCCTCTCTGGAACCATATGGGGACGTGCCCTGCTCCCGTCTGACACCCAATAATTCATACCAATTTTGACCTCAAAACCTCAAATGCATAAATAATCAAATTAAAGTCATACAACAAATCCGAATTAAACAAATGTCAGACAAGGGATGAAATCCAAAATTACAAGTTGCGAGCACGACTCTAACAATACCCTGCGGGTACACCACCCAGCAGGGGTTCAGGTACGCAGAAGTAGATCTATGCCTCAGCCTCGGGTTCCTCCTCTACCTCAGTATCACGACCTGGAGGGGTTACCAAAAACATTAAGGGTGAGTGGACCGAAACTCAAGTTTATAAAATCATTTGATAAGTAAAACGTATAATTTACCCCTCCGTTTTCCAAACATGCATGCATCCGTAATTAAAACCATCAATCATATAGTATGAACCATAAGGCATATAATAAAACCATAAGTATAATTTTAGTTGCTGCACTATACACTCCAATCCCGACATCCCTGATGTCTGACGTCCCTGACGTCCAATAAGGTCACAATCACAAGGCTACGCGTGCCACTCGGGTCTCAATTCCGAGTTCAATCCCCGAACCCCGTTCGGGTACAGCATCCCCGATGCTTAGCGTCATAGACGCTGGACGTTCTAGACGTCCATGACCTCTCCGGGGTACCTCATCCGGAGGAGACAGTATCATATGAATGGATCTATACAGTGCAGTACCAAATACATTTTATTGATATCCACATGCAAGCATATATATACATAGATAGAATCCGAACCAATCATTAAGTTTAATCGGACGGGTCTCAAGCCCAAATACCGTGAAACGTGCCATAACCATATTTTCCATATCATCAAAACCATTATTGTTTTTAGCATGTGAATAAGTATAATAAACCAGAAAACATTTATGCTCGCAAGGGTTTAAGAAAATGGCCCACTCACTGTACGATCCCGCGGTGAACCTGCGCGTACGAACTTGTACCGGGATTATCGTACAATTCCTGTCAGTCCAAATCACATGTAAGTGTCACTACAAGCCTTAAACGTTTAACCACAAAGTCAGAAATAGAAACCGGCTCGGGGAAGCCGTTCAACACGTTTCCCGAGGCACCCGGCCCTAACCTGACCCATCAAAAACTATCTCAGATCAACATGGTTAATTCACCAAAAATGTTCAGAATGATGAGAGGAATAAAAGTCATGTTGATCGTGATCGGAGATAAGCCCCAACGCGCCCTCACGCGCCGCCCAAAGTGGCTGCGCGTGAAAGTCACGCGCTTGACACTGTAGCTACAGTGTCAGCACCTTCACCCGTTTGTCTGTAATTCGGGCCTGCCACCCGCGGCTTGACCCGGTTAATTACCCATCAATTCCTTCTCGATTTCAATCCAATTTGATCCTAACATGTTATTTAAACATCTAATTTAAGTTCTGGGTTATTAATTAGCCAAATCGAATCCTTAAATGGCCCTTCGACCCGTGATCATCCAAACGGGTTGATCACCCCAACTCACTAGTTTCTAAACCAAAATCAAATTAACTTTACATGAAGTATAATAGGATCAAAACGAACCAAAATGAACAATCAATTGCGTCTGAAAGTACCTGAAGGTCGTCGTCCCAAGCTCTGCGATTTCCCTGAAAACAACAGTCACCGTCCCAGCTCAGCCGTGGCTGATGGCCTTCGATTTCGATGCGGTTGAGTTCCAACCACTCCCAGAAGACTAAAACAGGCCTTGGTTTGGTCCAACAGTCACCAGAAATCAAAACCCGATTTTCCCTCCAATTTTTCCAGAAAAGGCTTCTCTGGTTTTCCTCACCCGTTCTCAGCTATCTCTGCATCAGAGTGATGCTCACACATGTCCTAATCAGTTTTAAACAAATTCAAGCCGTCCCAGAGGCTCGTGGGTGTCCAATTTGTCCACTGAAATTTGTCCCCCGAAAGCTTCGAATTTCGATTAATCAATTTGATCGTGTAGCTGGAAGAATCAGACCACGTTTGATGCTTCAAAAAGGTTTAAACAATCAATACTTCCCAACCCACACTCACCAGTAAACAAATCGCACTCAGAGCCACCGCACATGGTGGTGCCGCCCATGTCCCCCGCGGTTTGCTACAGTAACCAGGGCAAAAAGACCAAAATGCCCCTGGTTCAAATAATTACCAAACTGCCCTTCACTTTCTAGACCCGTAACTCAGCCATACGAAGTCCGATTTCGGCGTGCCGCCTGTCTACGGACTCAGGACGTCGAGACCTACCTATCGGTCCTGGAGTCGTGTGAAAATTAATTGTTAAACGAAAAGTCAACATTTTCGCCCCAACCATCACAATTACGGTAATGCCCCTGAACTTCCGATAGTCATAACTTTTTCCCTGATCGTCCGAAATGGACGTGCCACCTGTCTATGAACTCGTGACGTCCTGAACTACGTCACGGTCATTGGTCAAAGTCCATTTGACCCACCAATCAAAAAGTCAACAATTTGGCCATACCATTCACAAGGGTAAAAACGTCAATTGATACATTAAATTACAATATTAAAGTCCTCGAATGTCCGGGGTGTTACAGTTTATGTTATGTATATATATGTTCATATACCTTCCTTTACTTGTTCTTCTATCTCCTCCGGGGAGGGTCGTTAGCCTGGGTGGACCCTGGAGTAGTCACGGAGCACCGACTGAGTGGAGTCACCCCCCAGTTGGGTTCCTTACTCTCAGGAAGGCTATGGTTACTATTACCTCGGGTAGGGTTAGTGGTCTGCGGACATTGATCTTGACTTTGAGAAGACTCGGATTGAGACCTGGGTAGCACGCGCGTAGCTTTGGATACCGTGACAGGATTGGTTGTGTGAATTATATGTATATGTGATGTATGCTATATGTGATATATGACGTGTGTTTACACAGGTTTTGGGCAGTGGCCCGTATGGTTGGTTTCTTATGATTTGGGCCGAGTCCCTTATGGATTTGGGCAGTGGCCCGTATGGTCGTTTTCATGATGGTTCTTTCAACCTTGGTTTTGGGCTTAGTTCCCACATATGGTTTATTTCGGATAAATGGTTTTCGAATGCATGCATGCTTTTTAGTGAAGGGTACAAATATCTTATAAAATATTTTTATAAACTCTTGTTTTGTCCACTCACAGCTTTTAATGTTTTGACTGCCCTTCAGGTTGACATCGGATGTGGATTGTAGCAGAGACTGAGATATCACATACCTCCTCCGGATCCTGGCGTACTCTGATAGCCCGGGAGGGCGAAGGTTGGAAATATCCCTTGTCTGACACTTCGTGTCAGACGGGAGCAGGGTCATCCCGCACTAATCCCGGGAGGATTGGGATGGGTCCTGTCAACCTCTTCGATTTCTTTTTCAAAATGGTAGTCCAGGCCGAGGCGTTGGATTGCGTCGATCAGCTTCAACTGATGCGAACAATCCCCAGCTGCCTTACTTTGGAAAACTTCCCTCCTCACTGATTCTTTCAGTTCATCAACCTCATTTTCCTTCATTGTAAGAGTCATCTGCCACAACAAAAGTAAGTATACATGCACAATTAAATTAGGTAAATATATACAATATTATCTAGTATAAAAGTATATACGTACTATGTGTTGGGAATGATCATAATTGATGAACTGATCTCCCTAAATGCTTAGGTGAAAATTTGTCGTCCGGCGAACAACTTCTTCAGCTGGCCTAGCATTTGGTGATTGGGCTACTGAAGCTAGGATTGGAAGGGTTTCCATGGTTTTTTTTTGGAAGTGATTATTGAAAGCAATTTGATGTCGTTTTTATTTAGATATCACGTGCATCTCATTTTATTAATACTTTTTTATATCAGCATCTCTATCAAATTATATTTGTATAAGTATCGTAATTGAGTTCAAAATTATTTATTTTGTAATTAATCATCATGTCAAAATATTTTCGTAAAAAAATATAAAAAACAAAAAAGTTATTTAGTATTCAAATTTGCAAAATATTTGGGGTTTTGACATCTCGTTCTATGCTTTAGAAAAAGTAAGTGATAAAGCATAATTTGCTATCTTTCTTTTATTTGGTCCTTAATTATAAACCTTGAAGCTTCCTGATGGTGTGAGGAACAATGTTGTTGTTTACACCCGAAAAATTCTCTCTGGGCCCAAGTCATCAGCTCACGGAATTAAAGCCCTAAAGATACACAAAACCAGCTCAGCGAGCTCGAATGTAGATATGAAGTAAGTTTGGGAGATGCTGATAGAGAAAACGAAGAAAATGAGGCAAGGGGGAGTGTTCCAATGGGAAAAATATCAAAGCGAGGCCTACTGGGAAATCCTAATTTGCAAGTGGCAAGCTCCTTCACTACCTACAAATAGAGAGCAACCCAGCTTTTCAAAGCACATCTAATCAACCAATCAACCTCAACAAATTGATCTCCATCAATTTCTGAACCTATGAACACCTTTAACTAAGGTTTCATGGCTTAAAAACAGCTCGCCCTTGTGGAAAAAACTACTCATTCGAGCTACGAAATTAGAATGCAGCTTCTCTTCTTACCCATTCGAGGCATTTATGCACTTTCCTAACCGTCTTTCTGACCAAATAACATCATAATGGTGCACTTCTCATCCTTGCACAAACCTTCTTTCTAATCGCTAAAATTTCATAAGGTCACCCTCTTCTTGACTGATTAGTTCTTGGACTTTCGGTGGAGGTTTACGGAAGATCAACCTTCTTTCTGACCACTCAGTGTCATAAGGGTTGATATTATTAACTACCATGTCACGGACAGTCATTCCGACTACCGATTTCATAGACAGTCTCTGGCCATTGATTACACGGATAGCCATCCCAGCTACCGACATAAGAAAGGTCACCCCGACTACCGATACATGGACAGTCATCTCGACCACAGGCTCACGGACAGTCACTCAGACTACCGGTTCATGGATAGTCTCCGGCTACCGTCTTACAGATAGCCATCCCGACTACCGATATACGAAAGGTCATTGAGGAACTCAAACCTCCATTTTTTACATCTCGTCGTTGCATTTGAGTGTTTTGCTGTCAGGACCCGTCCCAAATATCGCCTCGATACCCGGGACGAACCCTGCTCCCGTCTGACAATCACACTTAAAGTACCAAATAACCCTAACACCACAATAAGCATAACTATCAGACGAAGGAGTAAATATATACAACTATCAGTCAGAGCATAGTTCTACAAAATGGGCACAAAATCCTACTATGCTAGTCTCGCAACGGAAGAACGTTGTAAGCTCTATGCCTCGATTCCTGCCTCAACGTTCACCCAGCGCTATCACCACGACCTGGAGGGAAAATTTAAACCAAAAGTATGAGTGGACTAGAATAAATAAAAGTTTTAAAATCAGTTTATCACCAAATCGAAGTTAAGGAAAAATAATAAGAATTGTTCCTTCCGTTTTAAAAACAGGCATGCCCAACTAAGTATTAGAAAATCATAACATGAAACATCATAAGAAACAGAAACACTATAAAACGGATATAGAAATCATAGTATGTGCATCATAAAACCATATCATAACTATGAACGTCAAACCATCATTTTCCGATCAAACCTGCTGGACCTATCCGAGTCTTTAAACTCAACCAGGCCTCAAATATAATTCTGAGTCTTTAAACTCCCGAGTCTTTAAACTCAATAGGCCTAAGGGGTAATATCATAAATGTCCGAGTCTTTAAACTCCCGAGTCTTTAAACTCAATCCGGGCCCTTCCCCCGTCAATCAATATCCGGGTCTTTAAACCCATATCCAGATCCAGCAAATCCAATCCAAATTCAAAGTAAAAACCAATTCGAAATCCATCGCCAAACTCGAATTCGAAATCCCCGGTCCGAAGCCCATCCGGCGTTCAGAACCGTCATTCCGAACCCAAATCCGGAAATCCATTATTATACCAAAAACCACATGTAATCACAAATCATATTTCATAACCCATTTATCATCATCAGAAAACATTTATAGGTTGAAATCCTCAAATATGGCATCAGAATCCGAAAATCAGCTTTTTCTCGAAAAACGTGCAAAATCCCGAAAATGTCTCGAAAAACGTGCAAACACATCAATCACATATAATCATCATTAGAAAGAATAAAAACATATTTAGTATCATAAAACATCCATAAAACAGTTAGGCATGCTCGAGTTTAAAGAAAGAGTCCACTCACAAATCAGAACGAGTCAATCGCGCTCCGTGAGCTCCTCGACCGTCTCAGGTGCCTCCCGTCTTGTCAATATGCACCAAATAGGGTCACAAATACATCAAGGATGCTAACCCTAATTTTCCCAATTTTTCGGGAATTTATTAATATTTTAATCCTAGACCCTAAACCGTCTGGATTCCCGAACCATCCCGTAACATCGTCCGATTCACCCGAAAATCACACCAATGACTTCCTTAGGACGTTTAGAACCAAAACCATGTTGAAAGCTTGGCCGGAATCCTCCCCACGCGCCGCCCAAAGTGGCTGGGCGTGGGCCTCACGCGCCGCCCAAAGTGGCTGCGCGTGGGCCTCACGCGCCTGCTACAGTGTTTCTCCTTCCTCGAGCCACCCGGTTCAACACAGTTGAACCGGCGTGACCGGTTCTCCTCCGTTCCTCCACCGTTTCCGTCCAAACCAATCCCAGGAGCTTCGTCCCATCCTAAGAAATCTAACCCAGTCCTAACATCGAAGAACCACGGCCTAAAACCCACCGTTCACGGCCTCGAAACAGACGGCCCGTGGCCCCTGTTTTGGCCGCCGGCCGCCCAGGTCCTCCCCCGGCACGGCACCACCACCAAACGACGCTTGGGACCTCCAGGAGTCTCACCCTGGCCTCCAAATCCCTCGACTCTAAGCCCAACTCCACGACTTTCAAATTGAAATTCACGGGAAAAACAGAGGAAATAAACTTACCCTTCGATTCCGTCTCCGCCGTGTGCACCGCCGCGTACCACGGTGCTCGTTGGGTTCCCTGCAGCCACCTGAACCTCCCACAGTCTTGGTTTGAGCCACCACACGGCACAACTACCGCCCCTGTCTCACAACCTCCCTGTTTTCCTCAGAACTCCGCCGCACCACCGCCGTGTCCCCGTGCACGATTCCTCCACCAAAACACGATCACCAGCACCGCCTTGTCTCTCTGTCACTCTCTCAATCCACTCTTCACTCACCCTTGCACTGAATCGATCGCTGTCTCCCTAAGCTTTCCCCTCTGTTTCTCTGTGTTCAAGCAAAATGCACGGTTTGAAATCGTGCAAAGTGTGGTCGTGCACACTTTAGTAATCCCTAGAACCATCTAGTGTCCCCCACGTGTCCACCCTTCCTTGGTTAAGCACAAAATATCCCTGCCACTTGCCCTTATCTGATTGGGCTGAGGGAAACGACTAAAATACCCCTAGTGTACAAATTACCATTTTACCCTCGTACTTTCCAAAACCGTAAATATTCCGTCCTGTCGTTGTACTCAGGACATCGAGACCTATCTAACGGTCCTCGGTCTACGTGAAAATCACAAGTCCACCAAAAAGTCAACATTTTCCTCAATTAGTCAAAATTACGATAATGCCCTCAATCTTCTGAACGTCATAACTTTTCCTCCATTGTCTGAATCGAACCTGCCACCTGTCTACGGACTCGTGACATCCTAAACTACGTCATGGTCAAGGGTTAACACTCATCCAACCTGTAATTCAAAAAGTCAACTTTTAACGCACTATTCACAAGGGCAAAATCGTCATTTCATACAAATATTTACAAAATTACATTTATACCCTTCCCGAAGGTACGGGTTGTTACATTTGCTATCTCATGGCATGATTTCCAACTGATATTCATCTTAGTTGAAGATTCCCCGGATTTCCTGCTCCTTACGGGCTTGAAATGCTAAGGAAATAATTTAATGTTTATGCCCTTGTAATTTTAGTTGTTATTCAATTCCAGTACTTTTACACTCATGTACTCGTACTTCTATTTCCATTTTAATACAACCATATTTACTTAAGTAGTGATTGGTGCTTGGAATATACCATCCAAGTGTAGTTCAGGACTCACCAAGTCGAGACACCATCTTTGTGCATTGGTTAGAGTACTTGATCTCGACTTGAGGGAACCTAGGACCATCTCCTACTTAACTGCTGAAATAACAACGTCATCAGGTTTGAATATTATAGCAGAATAACTTCTGATTTGGGCATTGCTGGAAAGAAAATATGTAACGACCTAACCCAGAATTTTGTGATTTATGAGAATTAATCAAAATAGCCTGGGACCTACCAAATACACATGTCATGACCACAAGTAATAAACATCTAGGTCATCACTCCAGGGGCCACTCAAGCCTCCTGCTCAGAATTTATCTATCCTCAGGTACAAGGTCCCAACTCTGACCATGCCTCAATGGTCCATCATGGGTCATACCAACTCCTTCCATCGCCTGTCACATCAGCAGTCAATCCATGTGCTAATCTTTGCTCTATTGCACTACAACCAGTACCTCTATCACTTTTCCAGTTTATATAGCCATTTCTTTAGGATGTGACCAGACGACCCACAATCAAGAGCATCACCGTGGAATTAACTTTATCAATTAATCCCCCAGTAGACCCAACTGGCGTTCCACTGAACCGGACTACCTCTAAGTCCCAATCTCTGTGTACTACGGGTCTCTACCCCGAACCTTTAAGCACTAAGTGAAACCGACACGACCCATCCAAATCCAGAAATTCAAGACACAGGGTTAAGCAATACCAATTCATAAACCCATACCCCATCAATGTCTAACTTTACACTAATCCTTGGCATCCCAGGTGCCAAACATTTCGCAATCACATGGGTCGGTTGTTCTAGAAACCATATCATGTTCAACCTTTCCGGCTCTTCCCAAGCCCTAATACATTACCATGACTCGTCTCGAGTCCTAACCAAAATCCTGACTCATTTTGAGTCCAATCATGACTCCTTCTGAGTCCAATCTTATCTCAATCATCCATGCCATCCTTGGCATACCCGGTCACCTAGCAATTACCGCTGGTGAACCACATCTTATACCACTTACAAAGCCTAAGGGATACCCCATCACACCCTAGACTCTGGAACACACATTCCACTTAAGGAATTTACTGAGAATCATCTCATCCCGGGTCCAAACTACCCAATTTTGCTACCTTTCTAGCCTCTGGGTTCAATCATTCATGGGACCCACAAAAATCCGGGTTCAACAGTTAGTAATTCACTTTCACAGTGTACACTGATTAACATCCGACCCCCAAACCAGGGTCAATTTCATTCCGAGATCTATCACGAGGTCTCAAGTACCCTAATACCCTAGTCTCACTAACAGGTCGCGCACGAGGCTTACGTTTCGGAGGTATGGCGTGGCAACAGAATTCAGCAACCTAGTGCCCTGATACCAATTTGACAGGACCCGTCCCCGAGGGACATAGATAACCATGTCCGGTCCTGCTCCCATCTGACAAGTCAACAGAAGGTACGAAATTACCCTCCAAGACTTGCCAAACAAGGGATAAGTGCACATGTACCCACTCATACCTCCACCTCTCGAATAGCCTCGATCAACGCGCCACGACCTGAAGGGTTAATAAAACAGAAAATGTGTGAGTGGACAAAAATGACCTCTTATAAAAACATTTGCCAAAATACATTCTTACCCTCCAGTTTTCACAAACGTGCATGCATATCGTAAAACATGAGTAATATTATGAAATCTTTCAAGTATGAACAGTGGACCGATAAAATATAAACATATTTTCCCAAGGTCCGTAAAACTCATGTTCACCAAATCAGTTCAAGTTATAAAACATCAAATCCCGGCTCTCAGGCCAAAACATGTGAACACCATCACCTGGCCACAAAGACCAAAAACCCGTACTCAAAACCTGTACGTAATCACAAACAACATGTTTCTAAATTTCATGTCCACATTTTCCTTGAAACTCATTTTCATCAAATCAATTTAAATCTCAATAAACTCACGCTTTCCTTAAAATCATTTTTCATAAAACCACGGTTTCCTCAAAATCATTTTCCATAAAACCACGGTTTCCTCAAAATCATTTTCCATAAAACCACGGGACTTATTTCCATATCATGTTGCTTATAGTCACGTTTATCCCTGCAACGCGTGCAAATCAAATAGGCTCAAAGACCGCTCAAAAGCCGAGCATCTGTCGCTGTGAAAACCTCACCAACCGACAATCCAGATCTCGTGAACACATCACTTACCGATCTATATATAATCTAGCACATCTCTGGTCCGAGTCGAGCCTCCCTCGGCTGCTCGACAACAGACCGTGCTATGTGACCTCTTCGGGGTAAACACTTTCCTCCCGAAGGCGAGCGTTATCTCCAGGGTGCACTCCGGGGAAAAACATATTTCCACCTGAAAGCCCTAAATATCCGCAATACATCACCATTATGAAAACTAGTGAAAAACAGTTGCATTGAAACCAAATCATTTATCAACACAGGGTCTCCGCCCCAAAATATAGTTTCCTCAAATTCGGAAAACTAAAGTCCCGATTTATTTTATAACTCCGAAAATCATCAATATCATCATGTAATCACATGGAAATACAAATCCAATCAAAATCACAATTCCACTGGGTTTCAAGCCCAAAATATCATTTTCACGCAAATCCGTGCAACTGTAAACCTGAGTTGCCACTTTCACGTAAATCCATGAAATCAATTCCTGACTCATAATCCGAGTCCAAATATCATTTTCAATTTCTGACTCATAACCCGAGTCAAAACATCATTTTCAATCCCGAGCCTACGCCCAAAACATCAATTTCATCATTTCTCGAAAATCGTGCCAAAATATAATATAATAATCCATAAAATCGTTAAATCACCGGATTGAAACATCAATCATGCCAAAGCATATCAAATCATATAATAAAGCATTTAAATCATATATGCATGCATCACGGTTAGAAAACAAAGTCCACTCACACACACCGTCCAAAAGGCCCGCTTCCGAACTACGCGTTTTTCCGTAATTTCTGGAAATCACAATTCCTGTCCAAAATCATTAATGAGGGTCACTAACATCTCAAAATACCTCATATAATTTTCCCCAATTTTTCTAGAATTTAAATACGTATTTAACACATATAACAAAACTTCGGATACGCGGAACTTTACCGAAACGATATCCAATTTCCTCGAAACCAGTGTCAAAATGTTCGTTACACTGAGAGGATTAAAAGTTGACAGGACCCATCCCATTCCCCCCGGGATTAGTGCGGGATGACCCTGCTCCCGTCTGATACGAAGTGTCAGACAAGGGATATTTCCGACTTTTGCCCTCTCGGGCTATCAGAGTACGCCAGGATCCGGAGGAGGTATGTGATATCTCAGTCTCTGCTACGGTCCACATCCGATGTCAACCTGAAAGGCAGTAAAAACATTAAAAACTGTGAGTGGACAAAACCAAGAGTTTATAAAAACAGTTTATAAGAGAAGACATTTGTACCCTTCACTAAAAAGCATGCATGCATTCGAAAACCATTTATCCGAAAGAAAACATATGTGGGACTAAGCCCAAAACCATAATGAATTAGACCATACGGGCCACTGCCCAAAACCAGTGTAAACACACATCATACATCATATCATATATCTCATATAGCATACATCATATATACATATAATTCACATAACCAATCCTGTCACAGTTTCCAAAGCTACGCGGGTGCTACCCAGGGTCTCAAACCCAAGTCTTTCAGGTACCAAGTCAATGTCCGAAGACCACTGACCCGCCCTAAGGTTATAGTACAAGCCTTCCTGAGAGTAAGGAACCCAACTGAGGGGTGACTCCACTCAGTCGGTGCTCCGTGACTACTCCTGGGTCCACCCAGGCCAACGACACTCCTCGGAGGAGATAGAACAAGTAAAGGAAGGTATATGAACATATATATATATACATAACATAAACATTCATGCTCGGTTCCCCTGAGCCGTCATGATCCATAATATCCATTATATTCATATACATATAGACAACATCCTCCATGACCGGTTCCCATAAACCGGCATGTACCATAATAACATAACCAGGGTTCATGCCGGTTTACCATAATAACATAACCAGGGTTCATGCCGGTTCCCATAAACCGTCATGTACCATAACGACCAACAAGGGTTCATGCCGGTTCCCATAAACCGTCATGAACCACGATACCATAACAAGGGTTCATACCGGTTCCCATAAACCGTCATGAACCTGGAAATCCATTTAAGGTTCCCTGATCTGAAATCAAAACCGTAAAGTAACCTGGGTCTCGTGCCCGAACATAGGACATCAGCTGGGCACCGTGCCCGAAAACTGAGGTCATATGCCTAAGACAAAACCAAATGGGTCTCATACCCGATTTTATCCTTTTAGAAATCCAAAACCAGTTCATTTAGACCAATAAAGAAATACAGACCCGTATAAGCACCGTATAAGGTCGAAACCTCGAAATACGTGCTTATACGTAACCACATACAAATGCACCCATGGCATCATCAAACATGTAATAAAACATATAATAAACATTTATGCATGCACCAATTTAGAAAACAAGGTCCACTCACAGACCGTCCGAGCTGTCGCCTCGATTTGCGTGCCATATGACTCCCCGAGCCAATCACCATCACCGGGACTCCCAAACCTGTCCAAATTTTAATATAAGGTTACTAACTACTTAATTAACCTCCCATTAAAGCCCCGTAATTTTCTCGAACTTTTAACTATTTTTAAACCTGCCATAAACATTCTGACACCCAGTAATCTATCGAAACGATATACGATTGACACGAGACCAGTCCCAAAATCTTCGTTACATCGAATAGAAGATTTCCCGCGTTTAACACTTTCCAAAATTATGGTCCACGCGCCCTCCTGCGCCCCTAGAAGGTCGAAAATACTGTTCTCCGGGTTTCGGACCCATTTTAGGTCCATTTCATCTCTTTTTAATCCTAATATCATCCTAATTCTATTTCCTATCATTTAGACATTAAAACCCAAGCAAAAACCACTCAAAACCGTGCTTTTCCGATCATCAATGGTGGCCGGATTTTCTCCCGCCGTTCACGGCCATTTCCGGTCATCACAAGCCCCAAAACTAATCCTATTAGCTTCCTAGAGTCCCCAGAAATGTTTCCCAATCCTTAGAATCGAACAAAAACTAACAAAACCGAAATTTGAATTTTTGAATAATTACCTAAGGTTTTCGGGTATCCCCGCCGTGACCCGCCGCCGTCCCCAGCCGTGGCTCGCTGTCCTCAGCCTTTCACCACTTCCTCACGGTCACACACAAGATGAATAATGGTGAGGTGTGGTGGTATGTGTGTGGTGTGGTGTTTGAAAATGGAGGATGAAGAAAATGGTGGGGGGTGCGGGTTTGAAGAAGAAAAGAAGAAGATATCTGATGGGAGAGGGAATTAATGGATGGTTGGGATTTAGAGATTAGATGAGAGATGGATAGCTAGGATTGAATGATAATTGGATTAATTATAAAATAATCAAAATAATAATATTTTATTAAGTAGATCCACTTTTTAGGGATTTTAGCCAATGGGATGAGTGACACTTCCATGAGACCCACTCAAAATATCTTGCCCAATCAGAAATTGCCAAATCATCCCCATCTCGAAGTACGTGCATAGTGAAATCGAACTTCCGTGACCTATAACTTCCCCGTTCGAAGTCCGATTTCAACGTGCCGCCTGTCTATGGATTCGTATCTTCCCGATCTACATAACAGTCCTCGGCTCTCGGCCATCGGACCTCTCGGTCAAAAAGTCAACATTTGCCCCTTTTTAACCATAATTACCAAAATGCCCCTAAACTTCCGAACGTCATAACTTCTTCCTCGAATGTCGGAATTGAACGTGTCACCTGTCTATGAACTCGTGACGTCACGAAATATGTCACGGTCATCGGTCAAAGTCCATTTGACAGCCTGAACGAAAAGTCAACGTTTTACCCACGCTAGGGGCAAAACGGTCATTTTGCATCGTACCTCCGATTTCGCCCTACTAGTACGGATTAATCTCACTAATCGTGATTAGTCACTAATCTAATCCTGGAATTTGGGACGGGTCGTTACAACCTTCCCTCCTTAATTAATTTCGTCCTTGAAATTCCAACCTACCTAACTCTAACAGTTCTTCCCTCCTTAATTAGTTCCGTTCTTGAAACTCCAACTATTCTGATTCCACAACCACCACGTGAAAATAATTCAATCTCACGACAGGTGTACACTAGTACACCAACTAACCAGAACAATACTTACTCGTCTGCAACTAGACGTACCATTAATACTCACGTCGCATCGACTACATTCGACCACGTCGAATGACCGTATCCATACGTTCCGAATTGACACCACAACTCAACGGTTCATTTCTCAATCTCAATCTATCCTAACGTCTGCTACCCCTGGGAGTCACCAACTCACCTACCAATCCGCGCTGACACCTCCGACAAACCGTCACCACTTGACAGTCGCCAGTCAAAAACTGACACTATACCCATTTGTGGTTACACTAACCACCAACTTACTCAACTTGAGTATACATCTACCAACAAACACTCGACTTGTGTGTAACTAGACCCATCAGAAATACCATGACCCAATGGACAGTATCCAATGTCAAGTTCACGACCTCCACTAATCCGATGGTATCGGAACTAATCCGACTACCAGCACGCTCACCAACCTACATATGGTATAACCTATATACCGTCACTAGACACCAAAAGTATGCCCAGTATCGTACCTCGAACAACGTACAAGGTACGCACATCTACCCATCAATCAGCCTACAACCACCTAGGTTGTAGTCAATCACTTTTCAATTATGGAGTTCATATGTCCAATCTAGCATTAGACAAATTGAACTCCAACCCAACATCCATTTCCAATTCCGAATCCGAATCCGAATCCGCAATTTTTTAAGGAATCCCGAATCCAGACCCAGAAATCATATCCATAACCATGTCCAAATCCGAATCCGAAATAATTATTCCGTAAGCTAGCATTAGGAATAACCATTTCGAACCCAAATCCATAAAAGGAAATCCACTGTCAAGCTCCAGAATCAAATCCTGAATCGTCACCCAGAATCCGATTCCAAACCCAAATCCAGAAATCCTCTTTCAAGTTCCAAAATCAAATCCTGAATCGTCGTCCAGAAATCCGATTCCAAAACCTGAAATCTCGTTCTCGTCTACCGAGACACACTATATCCGAACCTATCAGATACCTGCTTAAACAATTACCTCGACATACATTAGATTGACTTCATAGGGAAGCCAATCCCAACATCAACACAACACTAAGTCTGACAAAATCTGACCTCGTCAGACTCCTACTCGCTCGAGTAACAAGCCATATGGGATTTACCTCGAAAGAAGTTCAGTCCCAACATCCTCAACCATTTCCCACATCTAAACAGATTAGTCAACGATGAGACTGTGGGTTTTCATTGATTACCTCGTATCAATCCTTGGCATTCCACCTAGGAAAATCCAAAGATGATCCGAAACGATGACACCAAAATTCATCCTACGTGAATGCAACCAAAACTCATTGCATTCACCACGCCACATAATCTAACATCGTCTGCTACCCATCAGAAAATGAGAAATCTCAGTCACCAAACTTCGATATACTCATCACCTCCTGATGACCCAAGACAAATCCCGGGTCTACCAACCAATACACGATCAGTATACTAGTGACAACAACCATCACCTACACCATATACCATGGCAGAACCTGAGAAGTCACCCAAAATGACTTCGAAATACCCGATACCAATGTGGAAAACCCGCATTCCACTTGTCACCTCAATCGCAATCTCTCGTGATTCCAAAATTCCAACAAGATTGGAAACAACATACTCGGACATCAATCACGTGTCCCCTAACCAATTTAACTCTATCTGAGATCCACTCTGGGACCACAGTTACTGAACATATGCCCATTCAACGGAGTCACATCCCGACTCGTGACTCACCGTCATCACAATCACCAGCACTAGCACTAGTGCTAGTATCATCACCTGTCAGCATCAGTACACGAGCATCCACACTAGCATCAGCACTAACACTAGCACACCGTGTGCAAAACTGACAACCCTGGATCTCCGCTCATACCGAGCGACGACCCTGTACCTCTGCTCGAATAGGAGAAACTCTGCCTCCCTCGTACCCGACAAATCTGGGTACAGCCACCCTGACAACTCATAGGAGAAAAGGAAACGTCCCCCGAACGTCCCTGATTCCCAACAACCGTAACTACTCTGTATCCCCGCTCTGGGATCCCATCGACAAGTACCAATCCTGATAACTTGTCCAACCGAACTCTAACTAGTCGTAACTCGACTCAACCAATGTCGTCTACCAGGTCGCCCATAACCTTAGTTGCACCAAACCACAACTGAGTAGCACGACAACCAACTCGGTCTAACCGATAAGTACAACCCCGACTGCAGAGTGCAGTCCCATCACAAGCTGACATGACTAGACCGACCAACGAATCCAAATCCGAATAGTCATCCAAGTCAAACCACTCGTCAACTCGCATTTTCGAACCATACACCCAAGGTAGGGTTCCACAATCACGCCCAGAGTTCCCTGAACCCAACTGCGAAAAGCAGTAAAATCAACAATCGGACCGACTCCGCGGTCTTGACATCGTAAGGATGTCAATCCAATCTTACCGGCAAATCAACTAGGATTCCACGAATCTGGCTGCTCCCAATAGCATATCCACCAAAAACAACAAGATCCGACCATCGAATGGTCACAACACCAAACTACCGTCAAAACGATCCTACGACGTAGTGAAGACGATCCCAACTAACCGTCTCACGATTACAATCTAACATACGAATACGTTCATCCCTCCGTAGGGTCCCACACTGTCAACCCCGACAGAACTATGGTAACCCCGACATCAAATGTCGAACCAAGACATCCCACGATACAGTCCTACTAACTATCGTCCCGGCACCCCAATTATCAGGTTGACCACGAACTACAGCCCATTGAGATATCACATCCTCGACCTGCGTACATACTCCAAGAGCTACACGGTTGCTCGAATAGAGACAACCCCGCTCTGATACCACGTTGACAGGACCCATCCCATTCCCCCCAGGATTAGTGCGGGATGACCCTGCTCCCGTCTGACACGAAATGTCAGACAAGGGATATTTCCGACTTTTGCCCTCCCGGGCTATCAGAGTACGCCAGGATCTGGAGAAGGTATGTGATATCTCGGTCTCTACTACAGTTCACATCCGACGTCAACCTGAAGGGCAGCCAAAACATTAAAAACTGTGAGTGGACAAAACCAAGAGTTTATAAAAACAGTTTATAAGAGAAGGCATTTGTACCCTTCACTAAAAAGCATGCATGCATTCGAAAACCATTTATCCGAAAGAAACCATATGTGGGACTAAGCCCAAAACCATAATGAATTAGACCATACGGGCCACTGTCCAAAACCAGTGTAAACACACATCATACATCATACAATATATCTCATATAGCATACATCATATATACATATAATTCACACAACCAATCCTGTCACAGTTTCCAAAGCTACGCGCATGCTACCCGGGGTCTCAAACCCAAGTCTTTCAGGTACCAAGTCAATGTTCGAAGACCACTGACCCACCCTAAGGTTATAGTACAAGCCTTCCTGAGAGTAAAGAACCCAACTGGGGGGTGACTCCATTCAGTCGGTGCTCCGTGACTACTCCGGGGTCCACTCAGGCCAACGACCCTCCCCGGAGGAGATAGAACAAGTAAAGGAAGGTATATGAACATATATATACATAACATAAACATTCATACTCGGTTCCCCTGAGCCGTCATGATCCATAATATCCATTATATTCATATACATATAGACAACATCCTCCATGACTGGTTCCCATAAACCGTCATGTACCATAATAACATAACCAGGGTTCATGCCGGTTTACCATAATAACATAACCAGGGTTCATGCTGGTTCCCATAAACCGTCATGTACCATAACGACCAACAAGGGTTCATGCCGGTTCCCATAAACCGTCATGAACCACGATACCATAACAAGGGTTCATACCGGTTCCCATAAACCGTCATGAACCTGGAAATCCATTTAAGGTTCCCTGACCTGAAATCAAAACTGTAAAGTAACCTGGGTCTCGTGCCCGAACATAGGACATCAGCTGGGCACCGTGCCAGAAATCTGAGGTCATATGCCCGAGACAAAACCAAATGGGTCTCATACCCGAGTTTATCCTTTTAGAAATCCAAAACCAATTCATTTAGACCAATAAAGAAATACAGACCCGTATAAGCACCGTATAAGGTCGAAACCTCGAAATACGTGCTTATACGTAACCACATACAAATGCTGTCAGGACCCACCCCGGTTTCACCCCGAAACCCGAGGTAAATCCCGCTCCCGTCTGACTCCCCGACACAACACCTAAGGAACACTCACACGAACCCAGTCAAACGCAGGAGTAATTAGACACAATGTCCCGAAGGTAGCATTTACAGAACATAGTACGAACATACAAAGAAAATAAAACCGATAACTACACGCACACGGAAGCCTTTACTCTACTCTGGGAGCTCTCACGTCACTTCTATGCCTCGGACACTGCCTCGACGTCAAGACCTCGCGCTCGCTCCACAACCTGGAGGGCAATTAAAACAGAAAATGTGAGTGGACCAGAAAGTACAAAAGTTCAAAAACCATTTTATACGAAAACCGAGTGAAACCCTCCGTTTTGAAACCACATGCATAACCAACAGTTATAAACACATTTATAAAAGAATCATTCTTAAACATCATAAGAAATAGAAACACTATAAAATACCATAAGAAACCATAACATGAGTATCAGAAACCGTATCAAAACCATAATCACCAAATCATCATTTTCCCGATCAAACCTGCTGGATCTATCCGAGTCTTTAAACTCCCGAGTCTTTAAACTCAATCCAGGCCTTAATCATATCCGAGTCTTTAAACTCCCGAGTCTTTAAACTCAAGGCCTACGGGGGAAAATCAATATATATCCGAGTCTTTAAACTCCCGAGTCTTTAAACTCAATCCGAGTCTTTAAACCCAATCCGGCCGGTCCCCCGTCACATATATCCGGGTCTTTAAATCCAATATCCAGATCCAGCAAATCCAATCCCAAAACCATTTTCCAATCCACATCCAAACCCGAATTCGAAATCACTGGTCCGAAGCCCTTCCGGCATCCAGAACCGTCATTCCGAACCCAAATCCGGAATCCACTTTTCCACTTTAAAACCAACTTCCATTTTCGAAATCTGTTTCTAAACCCGAAAACCTTTATTATCGAACTCATGTTCCAAAATCCCTTTATAACCAATGAAAACCACTTATCAATTGAAATTCCAAAACCATTGCATCCATTTCAGAAACAAACCACTTTCTCGTAAAACGTGCTAAAAACCGAACATTCTTGAAAAACGTGCAATCATGTAAAATCAACCAAAACATATTCAATAAACATAGAATCATAATCAAAATCATAAAACAATTATAGAAAACAGTTATGCATGCTCGAGTTTAAAGAAAGGGTCCACTCACAGTACTGAGCCCTACTCGCGTCCCGAACGTCCAGCCCGTTCCTTGGCTTCCTCGGGAAATCCCGATCCTGTCAAACACCGCCAAAATACGTCACTAACACGTCTACGAAGGTTCACCTAAATTCCTTCAAAATTCCCCGAACCGAAGACTTAAAACCCCGGGACCCTACACAATCACCCTCGCGGAACTACACTCAAACGACTTCCGATTAACCCGAAACCAACTCCATTAAACTCAACACAACTCCTAGACCAAAAGTCAAGTTGACCGTTTCTCCCAGAACCGCCGCACGCGCCTCCACGCGCCGCCCAAAGTGGCTGCGCGTGGCCCCACGCGCCAGCTACAGTACCGTCTTCAACCCGTGCTGAACCGGGTTCAGTACAGTGGTCTGCACTCAGACCGGCGTACCTGGTTCTTCCTCCTCCGTCCACCAAAACGGTTCCATTCTTCACCAACAGCATCGTCCAACCTTACTCTAAGCATTCCCATCCTCCAATCACCTCGACACAGCCTCCTACCCGTCGCCTCAAGCTCGAACTCAAACCTCCCCAAAACTCTGTTTCACGATCCGGCCACCCAGGTAACCTCCCTTCACGGTGGCAAGACCAGACGGTTCCTAGAACCTCAAGGAACCTAACCCGACTCTCCTAGACCTTCGACTCAGACTCTAGGATCACGACTCTTGGTTTGAACCAAAACGGGAAAACAGGGCACACAGAGTCCCTCCGTCGTGCCAACCTCCACCGTGCACCTCCCGTCACGGCAGCTCAACCAAATGACGCCCTGGACTCAACTAAACTCCCTAAACTCCCCTAGACTCTTCGATTCAACCTCTCAGGCCACAACTTCCGATTTGAAGTTCACGGCCAAAACAGAGCATAAACACGGGGCAATAGAAATTACCTGCAACCTGTCGCCGTCGTGAGCTCTGCTGGTAGTGGCTGACTCCTCGCAACCCGCACGACACCACCACGGTCTCAATTGCCCCGTACACGGCCGCCACCGCCACAATCCTCACAACCTCCCTGCTTTTACCCCTGGTTTTCCCCGCAGCTCTTGACACCTTCACACACAACCACCACACCGTCAACCTCTCTCACTGCTTCCCTCTCACTCTCTGATCACCCTCACACACTCACAATTCATCAACACTCACACCACCGCCCTCAATTTCCTTCACGACCTCCCTCTGTTTTCTGAACCAGCATCACACACAACACGGGTGCACCCCAATTATTTGGGCCGTGCACACACTCGAACTCACCAGAAGCCACTCCACATTTAGCACGTGTCACCAATCCTCCTCACTCTCTCAACAAATGGCTCCATCCCAGCCGTCCCTTTCCTTCTTTCTGCACAAATCCCCATAAACCCAAAAAGACTAAAAAACCCTTCTGTTTAGCACATTTTTACGGTTTTACCGAAACTTCCTAGACCCGTAACTTTCGCCTCGTAAGTCCGATGAATACGTGCCACCTGTCATCGAACTCAGGACGACGGAATCTATCTAACCATGCTAGGTCAACCTACCAAAACTCGATTATTCAAAAAGTCAACTTTTCCCCCTATTTTTTCCAAAATTACGGTTATGCCCTCAACCTTCCGAACATCACAACTTCCTCCTCGGATGTCGGAATCGGGCGTGCCACCTGCCTAAGGATTCGTAACGTCCTCAACTACGTCCTGGTCACTGGTCAACTCCCATTTGACCACCCGAAATAAAAGTCAACATTTCTGCCCGACCCAGGGGCAAAATCGTCATTCTAGGCTCCCGGACCTTTCGGGACCACCTACCCTTGATTAACCTTACTAATCACACCTTAATCACTCTACTAATCCCAATTCTCGGGACGGGTTGTTACAATCTACCCACCTAAATAGAATTTCGTCCCCGAAATTCCACAGCTAGTCCCCGACACCTAACGTCTTCTACCCGGTATAGAACAACCTCTCCTAGGTTTCCTGTCTATCATCTCCACCTTGGGTATTTCACTCCATCCCCCACTACTGTCACCACAGCCAACCCTAGCTATATAACAACTACATGGTGTACGCAAGGGAAACTCTATGAACAGAAAACAAAGATATTATAAAATACCTCATGTCACAGTACCCGACAGAAGTCATAGAGTACCTCCTCGTATACCACCACCCATCTCCCTCGGCTACTATTCCGGCCACGGTCGGACTAACTTCACAAAGTCCTAAAGGCAAACTCTAGCTTGTGGGTTCTCTCCTTCCACAGTCTCCAATCGATCAGTTATAGTTACTCCTTTCCTATACCTTCCGTCACCCTCCTACGGAACTTAACTCCTAGACTCTACCCCGAAATCCAAACACCAAACCAACAGGACAACCAAAAGTAAAACAAGTACCTGTCTCCGTATCTGGTGTCGACTGATCCTCCTGCTGAGTCATCGAGAACACCCGGGCCTGAGATCCTGACGCTCTACCACGTCCCCTCGAACTACTCGTGGCTGTGCCACCACCTCCTCTAGTGCCCACTGTCCCTGATGCTGTACTCTGTCCGGACTCCGCTACTCCTCTGCCTACACCACCTTCCTGTGGCAACAGTGGACACTCACGTCGAAAATGACCTCGCTCCCCACAGTAGAAACACACATTCCAGCCGGGTCCACTGCTCGGTCTCCCTGTCGACGCTACCGACGTCGCACTCGCTTGCGGAGTCGGAGGTGCTCGGTAACCCCAAAATCCTGAACTCTGGGCACTGCCAGGCCTACCAAAACGATCATCGCCCGACGAGGACGATCCACCGAAGTTACCTCTTTTCGGTGTCCGCTGGCTCGAAGCTCCAGGAATAGAAGGTTCCCGGCGTCGCACCAGCAAACTAGCCTCAACTCGCACCGCAGCATCCGACAAGTCTCGGAGGGTAGCAAAAGATCCAGCCGTCACTACGGCTCGAATCTCACCTCGCAAACCCAACTCAAACCTATGGCACTTCTCGGCTTCAGTGGCCACAAAAGCAGGAGCAAACCGAGACAACATCTGGAACTTCCGTTCATACTCTGCCACGGTCATATTCCCCTGCTGGAGCTGCAGAAACTCCGCCTCCTTGGCATCCCGGAAAGAACGAGGATAATATTGCTCCAGAAACCGTTCCCTAAACGTCTCCCAGGTCACACTGTGAACATCCCAACCGGACAACTCGAGGGTATATCACCACTCATACGCCGCACCATCTAGTAAAAATGCAGCCAACAATACTCGCTCCTCCGGCGGACAATGCATCACCGCAAAAATCCGCTCCAGTCTAGTAATCCACCTCTGGGCTTCCTCAGGATCAGCCCCACCACTAAAAGTAGTAGCCCCGAGCCGCTGGGCTCGCTCAATCGTGGCACTCTCCGTCTCTCTGGCTACTTCTTCAGGTTGTGGAGAGGGTCTACGTCTCGGAGGCATCGTCAACCGCACGCTGAAAGAGGCATAGAAGTAGTCAAACAACTGAAACACAACCTCACAAACCGACAGACCCAACAAACTCGACAAACCTATGCTCTGATACCAATTGTCAGGACCCACCCCGGTTTCACCCCGAAACCCGAGGTAAATCCCGCTCCCGTCTGACTCCCCGACACAACACCTAAGGAACACTCACACGAACCCAGTCAAACGCAGGAGTAATTAGACACAATGTCCCGAAGGTAGCATTTACAGAACATAGTACGAACATACAAAGAAAATAAAACCGATAACTACACGCACACGGAAGCCTTTACTCTACTCTGGGAGCTCTCACGTCACTTCTATGCCTCGGACACTGCCTCGACGTCAAGACCTCGCGCTCGCTCCACAACCTGGAGGGCAATTAAAACAGAAAATGTGAGTGGACCAGAAAGTACAAAAGTTCAAAAACCATTTTATACGAAAACCGAGTGAAACCCTCCGTTTTGAAACCACATGCATAACCAACAGTTATAAACACATTTATAAAAGAATCATTCTTAAACATCATAAGAAACAGAAACACTATAAAATACCATAAGAAACCATAACATGAGTATCAGAAACCGTATCAAAACCATAATCACCAAATCATCATTTTCCCGATCAAACCTGCTGGATCTATCCGAGTCTTTAAACTCCCGAGTCTTTAAACTCAATCCAGGCCTTAATCATATCCGAGTCTTTAAACTCCCGAGTCTTTAAACTCAAGGCCTACGGGGGAAAATCAATATATATCCGAGTCTTTAAACTCCCGAGTCTTTAAACTCAATCCGGGTCTTTAAACCCAATCCGGTCGGTCCCCCGTCACATATATCCGGGTCTTTAAACCCAATATCCAGATCCAGCAAATCCAATCCCAAAACCATTTTCCAATCCACATCCAAACCCGAATTCGAAATCACTGGTCCGAAGCCCTTCCGGCATCCAGAACCGTCATTCCGAACCCAAATCCGGAATCCACTTTTCCACTTTAAAACCAACTTCCATTTCCGAAATCTGTTTCTAAACCCGAAAACCTTTATTATCGAACTCATGTTCCAAAATCCCTTTATAACCAATGAAAACCACTTATCAATTGAAATTCCAAAACCATTGCATCCATTTCAGAAACAAACCACTTTCTCGTAAAACGTGCTAAAAACCGAACATTCTTGAAAAACGTGCAATCATGTAAAATCAACCAAAACATATTCAATAAACATAGAATCATAATCAAAATCATAAAACAATTATAGAAAACAGTTATGCATGCTCGAGTTTAAAGAAAGGGTCCACTCACAGTACTGAGCCCTACTCGCGTCCCGAACGTCCAGCCCGTTCCTTGGCTTCCTCGGGAAATCCCGATCCTGTCAAACACCGCCAAAATACGTCACTAACACGTCTACGAAGGTTCACCTAAATTCCTTCAAAATTCCCCGAACCGAAGACTTAAAACCCCGGGACCCTACACAATCACCCTCGCGGAACTACACTCAAACGACTTCCGATTAACCCGAAACCAACTCCATTAAACTCAACACAACTCCTAGACCAAAAGTCAAGTTGACCGTTTCTCCCAGAACCGCCGCACGCGCCTCCACGCGCCGCCCAAAGTGGCTGCGCGTGGCCCCACGCGCCAGCTACAGTACCGTCTTCAACCCGTGCTGAACCGGGTTCAGTACAGTGGTCTGCACTCAGACCGGCGTACCTGGTTCTTCCTCCTCCGTCCACCAAAACGGTTCCATTCTTCACCAACAGCATCGTCCAACCTTACTCTAAGCATTCCCATCCTCCAATCACCTCGACACAGCCTCCTACCCGTCGCCTCAAGCTCGAACTCAAACCTCCCCAAAACTCTGTTTCACGATCCGGCCACCCAGGTAACCTCCCTTCACGGTGGCAAGACCAGACGGTTCCTAGAACCTCAAGGAACCTAACCCGACTCTCCTAGACCTTCGACTCAGACTCTAGGATCACGACTCTTGGTTTGAACCAAAACGGGAAAACAGGGCACACAGAGTCCCTCCGTCGTGCCAACCTCCACCGTGCACCTCCCGTCACGGCAGCTCAACCAAATGACGCCCTGGACTCAACTAAACTCCCTAAACTCCCCTAGACTCTTCGATTCAACCTCTCAGGCCACAACTTCCGATTTGAAGTTCACGGCCAAAACAGAGCATAAACACGGGGCAATAGAAATTACCTGCAACCTGTCGCCGTCGTGAGCTCTGCTGGTAGTGGCTGACTCCTCGCAACCCGCACGACACCACCACGGTCTCAATTGCCCCGTACACGGCCGCCACCGCCACAATCCTCACAACCTCCCTGCTTTTACCCCTGGTTTTCCCCGCAGCTCTTGACACCTTCACACACAACCACCACACCGTCAACCTCTCTCACTGCTTCCCTCTCACTCTCTGATCACCCTCACACACTCACAATTCATCAACACTCACACCACCGCCCTCAATTTCCTTCACGACCTCCCTCTGTTTTCTGAACCAGCATCACACACAACACGGGTGCACCCCAATTATTTGGGCCGTGCACACACTCGAACTCACCAGAAGCCACTCCACATTTAGCACGTGTCACCAATCCTCCTCACTCTCTCAACAAATGGCTCCATCCCAGCCGTCCCTTTCCTTCTTTCTGCACAAATCCCCATAAACCCAAAAAGACTAAAATACCCTTCTGTTTAGCACATTTTTACGGTTTTACCGAAACTTCCTAGACCCGTAACTTTCGCCTCGTAAGTCCGATGAATACGTGCCACCTGTCATCGAACTCAGGACGACGGAATCTATCTAACCATGCTAGGTCAACCTACCAAAACTCGATTATTCAAAAAGTCAACTTTTCCCCCTATTTTTTCCAAAATTACGGCTATGCCCTCAACCTTCCGAACATCACAACTTCCTCCTCGGATGTCGGAATCGGGCGTGCCACCTGCCTAAGGATTCGTAACGTCCTCAACTACGTCCTGGTCACTGGTCAACTCCCATTTGACCACCCGAAATAAAAGTCAACATTTCTGCCCGACCCAGGGGTAAAATCGTCATTCTAGGCTCCCGGACCTTTCGGGACCACCTACCCTTGATTAACCTTACTAATCACACCTTAATCACTCTACTAATCCCAATTCTCGGGACGGGTTGTTACAAATGCACCCATGGCATCATCAAACATGTAATAAAAAATATAATAAATATTTATGCATGCACCAATTTAGAAAACAAGATCCACTCACAGACCGTCCGAGCCGTCATCTCGATTTGCGTGCCATATGACTCCCCGAGCCAATCACCATCACCGGGACTCCCAAACCCGTCCAAATTTTAATATAAGGTTACTAACTACTTAATTAACCTCCCATTAAAGCCCTGTAATTTTTCCGAACTTTTAACTATTTTTAAACCAACCCTAAACATTCCGACACCCCGTAATCTATCGAAACGATATCCGATTGACACGAGACCACTCCCAAAATCTTCGTTACATCGAATAGAAGATTTCCCGTGTTTAACACTTTCCAAAATTATGGTCCACGCGCCCCTAGAAGGTCGAAAATACTATTCATCATCTCCAACCTCCACCTACTGTTCACGGCACTGTTCATAGTACTGTTCATCTCTGTTTTCTCCGGGTTTCGGACCCATTTTAGGTCCATTTCATCTCCTTTTAATCCTAATATCATCCTAATTCTATTTCCTATCATTTAGACATTAAAACCCGAGCAAAAACCACTCAAAACCGTGCTTTTCCGATCATCAATAGTGGCCGGATTTTCTCCCGCCGTTCACGGCCATTTCCGGCCATCACAAGCCCCAAAACTAATCCTATTAGCTTCCTAGAGTCCCCAGAAATGTTTCCCAATTCTTAGAATCGAACAAAAACTAACAAAACCGAAATTTGAATTTTTGAATAATTACCTAAGGTTTTCGGGTATCCCCGCCGTGACCCGCCGCCGTCCCCAGCCGTGGCTCGCTGTCCTCAGCCTCTCACCACTTCCTCACGGTCACACACAAGATGAATAATGGTGAGGTGTGGTGGTATGTGTGTGGTGTGGTGTTTGAAAATGGAGGATGAAGAAAATGGTAGGGGGTGCGGGTTTGAAGAAGAAAAGAAGAAGAAGATATCTGATGGGAGAGGGAATTAATGGATGGTTGGGATTTAGAGATTAGATGAGAGATGGAGGGCTAGGATTGAATGATAATTGGATTAATTATAAAATAATCAAAATAATAATATTTTATTTAGTAGATCCACTTTTTAGGGATTTTAGCCAATGGGATGAGTGACACTTCCATGAGACCCACTCAAAATATCTTGCCCAATCAGAAATTTCCAAATCATCCCCGTCTCGAAGTACGTGCATAGTGAAATCGAACTTCCGTGACCTATAACTTCCCCGTTCGAAATCCGATTTCAGCGTGCCGCCTGTCTATGGATTCGTATCGTCCCGATCTACGTAACAGTCCTTGGCTCTCGGCCATCGGACCTCTCGGTCAAAAAGTCAACATTTGCCCCTCTTTAACCATAATTACCAAAATGCCCCTAAACTTCCGAACGTCATAACTTCTTCCTCGAATGTCGGAATTGAACGTGTCACCTGTCTATGAAGTCTTGACGTCACGAACTACGTGAGTGGCAAAATGGTCATTTTGCATCGTTCGTACGATTTCTCCCTACTAATCACAGATTAACATCACTAATCGTGATTAGTCACTAATCTAATCCTGGAATTTGGGACGGGTCGTTACAAAATTCATGTTGACCTCACCTTGAAACAAGGCCTCACGCGCCCTCACGCGCCGCCGTGAGTGGCTGCGCATGAAACCCACGCGCCAGCTACAGTAACTCATCGTCCTCACCTGTTTCCTCTGCAAACGGATCCCGCAACCCGCGTGACGACCCGATCTGTTCTCTGTCAATTCGACACCGTTTTCAACAATTGAACATTCAGGTAGCTTTGGTTTAAGTCCAATTAGAGTTCTGAAACATCAATTACACAAAACCTTACCGTAATCCTTCAAATCAAGGATGAACATTCGAAGAACAGTCGACTCTGTTCATCCTCGAATCTCCACAATTTCCCAACGTTTTCCTTCAATTGACGCATCAGGGAGCTTCGTGGGGGTTCTCTTAAACACCTTTGTAAGTTCAATTTCACCGTACCATGTCTCAATTCCCACGACTCAAGCTCGAAATTTTAGAAAGCTCTCTCCCTCATTTCTATCTCAAATCGACCTCAATTTCCCTCAAATTTCACTGGGTTCAACTCGTATAAATCCCAAGAAGCTAAAGAAAGCTTCAATTTCGATCCCCATAACTCAAAGCTTGGAATTCGAATTTCCCCCCAAAAATCCAAATTTTCGATTTACAGTTCCCAAGTCACTCTCAATCCCTCGTGTTTCCCTTCAACTAATTTCGTCTCCCAAAACTCTCAATTCCTTAGTCTTAAGCTCAGAAATGGAAGGGAACTGATGGACAGAGATCAACTCTCACTTCTCCGTTTTGCTTTGTTCACGGTTAAGATAACGCTCGCCTGGAGATAACTGTAACGACCCGTCCCGGGAAGTAGGGTTAAGGGAGTGTTTAAGAGGAGATTAGTGAGAGTAATCGGGGGTTAGTTGGTCTCGAGAAGGTCGATTGCCTAGAATGACGATTTTGCCCCTAGTTCGGGCAAAAAGTTAACTTTTAGTTCGGGCGGTCAAATGGGTTTTGACCGATGACCAGGACGTAGTTTAGGACGTCACGAATCCGTAGGCAGGTGGCACGCCTGATTCCGACATCCGAGGAGGAAGTTATGATGTTTGGAAGGTTGAGGGCATAATTGGAATTTGGCTAAATTAAGGGGAAAGTTGACTTTTTCGTATGATCGGGTTTTGGTATGTTGACCTAGGACCGTTAGATAGATATTTTCGTCCTGAGTTCGATGACAGGCGGCACGTATTCATCGGACTTACGATGTGGTAGATACGGGTCTAAAACGGTAAGGGTACAATCGTAATTTTGGGTTAAAAGAAAGGGTATTTTGGTCTTTTGGTTGTCTTGGGATTTGTGCACAGAGAGGGAAATTGGATGGCTGAGATTGGGCCACTTTTGAGAGGAAGGGTAAGATGGTGACATGTGTAGGAGGTCTGGTTGGTTCTAGTGAGTGCACGGTCCAATTATTTGGGGTGCAACCGTGCTGTGTGTGTGTGTGTGTGTTCTTCGACCCAGAGAGAAACAGAGACTGGGAATTGGGGAGAAATCGATCATGCTTGGTGAGGCTGTGAGTTTGTGAGTGTGTGAGGAGTGACCAGAGATCAAGAAGGAGACAGAGAGGATGGTTGGAGGTGCGGTGGCTGTGTGTGGGTGAGAGGTGAGCCAAGGGAACCAGGGGAAAACAGAGAACAGAGAGGAGTTGTGAGTGGTGGTGCGGCCGTGTTCGATCAATTGAAGCTAGTAGAGGTGTCCAGAGGCTGGAGGTGGACTGGAGGAGTTGTGTTGCCACGGCGGAGCTCGCGACGGCGACCAGAGGATAGGTAATTCCTCATCCCCATTAACTTGCTCTGTTTTACCGTCGATTTTCAAATCGAAAGTCATGACTTTAGGGGCTGAATCGAGGAGTCTAGTGAGGTCTAGGGGACTTAGTAGGGTCCTGGGTGTCTTCTGGTTATGCAGCCGTGACGGGGAAGTGCACGGTGGAAGTTGGAACGAATGAGGGTACCGGTGTGCTCTGTTTTTCTGTTTTGCTCAGGTTGAAAGTCGTGGTTGTAGGGGGTGAGTCGACGGTTTTGATGAGTTGGGTAGGACTTAGGGAGGTCCCAGTAACCATCTATGGTGGTTTCCATGGCGGGGGATGACCTGGGTGGCCGGAGAAGAGAACAGAGGTTTATCGGGTTTTGGTTTCGAGTTGGAGTCGACAGGTTTTAGGCCGTGTCGAGATGTCTGAGTAAGGGGACTGGATTGCTAAGGATGGGTCGATGAAGGTGGTGAAGAGAGAAGGTGTTTTGGTGCAGGTACGGTGGTGAACCGCTCACGCCGGTTCGAGGTGCAGCGACTGTGTCGAACCGGGTCGACCAGAGGTTGCTGGTACACTGTAGCTGGCGCGTGAGGGCCACGCGCAGCCACTTTGGGCGGCGCGTGGGGGCGCGTGCGGCGGCGGTTGGGGAAGTTGTCAACATGGTTTTTGGTCTGGGTGTTATGACGAGTCTAATGGGACTGGTTTCGGGTTGTTCGGATGTCGTTTGAAGTTAGTTCCGCTAGGGTGAAGGTTTAGGGTTCCGATTCGTTACGTTTAGGACCCGGGGATTTTTGGGGAAAATGAGGAGAGTCTTGGTAGACGTGTTAGTGACGTACTTTGGCGGTTGTTGACAGGATCGGGACTTCCTGAGGAAGCAGAGGAACGTACGAGACGTTCAGGACGCGATTGAGGGCTCGGTACTGTGAGTGGACCATTTCCTTAAACTCGAGCATCCATAACTGTTTCCTATAATTGTTTTGTGGTTTTATATGTGATTTCATGATTATTGAATATGTTATGTTGGTTTTACATAATTGCACGGTTTTCGAGAAATAACGTATTTGGCACGTTTCCCGAGGAAATGTTGATTTTTGAAAATAATGTTATGGTTTTGAGGTTTTCAAATGATAAATGGTCTTTAATGATTTTAAAGGGAGTTTGGAACATGATTTCGATGATCAAGGTTTTCGGTTTTAGAATCGGATTTCGGGAAGCGGAATTTGGTTTTAAAGTTGAAAAGTGGAATTCCGGATTTGGGTTCGGAATAACGGTTCGGGATGCCGGAAGGGCATCAGACCAGTGATTTCGGATTCGGGTTTTGATATGGATTTAGAAATGATTTTCAAATGGTTTTGATTGGATTTGCTGGATCTGGATATTGGGTTTAAAGACCCGAATTGAGTTTAAAGACTCGGGAGTTTAAAGACTCGGATATATTGATATTTCCCCGTAGGCCTGTTGAGTTTAAAGACTCGGGAGTTTAAAGACTCGGTTATTATTGAGGCCTGGATTGAGTTTAAAGACTCGGGAGTTTAAAGACTCGGATAGGTCCAGCAGGTTTGATCGGAAAATGATGATTTGATATTCCTGGTTTATGATACGGTTTTATGATGTTTATACTATGATTCCTTTAACGGTGTTATAGTGTTTCTGTTCTTATGAGGATCGTTACATGGTTTATAACTGTTTTGATAACTGGGTTATGCATGTGGTTTCAAAACGGAGGGCCAAACTCGGTTTTCTTATAAATGGTTTTAGAAACTTTTCTTTTATTTATGGTCCACTCACATCTTCTGTTTTAAATTGCCCTCCAGGTCGTGGAGCTAGCGCGGGGTTTTGGCGTCGAGGCAGCGTCTGAGGCATAGAAGTCACGAGAGGAAATCCCAGACCGTTGTAATTTTTCCGTTGCGCGTGTACCTAGCTTTCTGGTTTTCTTTTCTTTTGTATTTAGTACTATGCTCTGTAAACTTTGACTTCATATGTTTAAAAGTTCTCCTGCATCTGACTGTGGGTTTGGGTACTTTTCGTGAGGTTCTTTCGGTTTAGTCAGACGGGAGCAGGATTTACCTCGGATTTCGGGGTGGAACCGGGGTGGGTCCTGGCATAACGCTCGCCTTCGGGATGTATTGACTAGCTTGGAAAGTTCTATCCCAGGCGAGCGTTGACTTTGTAGGCGCCAAAGGGATAGGACGGGATGTATTGACTAGCTTGGAAAGTTCATCCATAAGAGCCAATCTCAAGGAATTATTGGAGCTAAAACGCAATTGCATCGCCCTCTAGACCAAAACCGCACAATTGAAGGCCCAAAATGAGAGGATCCAGGCCCAAAATGATGAGATATGGCTTAGCTTACCACGATCCTTCAACGTTTCGGTGATTCACAATCTCAGCCCCCCGCCTAATAGCCTACTATGCCCGAGCCTAACCTGACCATCCCCATCCATAGCTAGGCATTTCAATTTATTTATTTAATAAACATATCGTTTTATTTTAATTATGTTCAAAACATTATTTTAAATTTTATAAATATTTTTTTAATTTCATATTTTTATTGTATTTATTTTCCATATTGTTAGAATTATTAGATATTTAATTATTTAATTAGTATGAATTATTAAAATTATATAAATTAAAAATAATTTTTTCAATATTAAACATAACCCGACAAACGTTCTTTTCGTCAGGTTATGTAATATTTCTAAACTTAGCCCGACTTATATTGGGCAAGGTTGAATTTTCCACCGGTTGCATAATGTAGGCCTTCGTCACGCAAGGTAAAATTGGTGGGTGCCCACCAAATTTTTCAACTCTTGCATAGCGACGGTTCTTCGTCGGGTCACATGTTGTTATATCTCGTACCAAAAATTAGAAATTAAAAATGAAACAAAATACTCCTACGAGCGTGGCGATGTCTTCATTTGTGGGCTACTTGCTAGATGTTGGGTTCGATGTGTGTTTTACTGGCCCAAAACATTATTATAAGCCCTAGTGTGACCCAAGCCCAATTTGGAAGTTCAAACACCATAATCAGACTAGTCCCTTATTGCAGCCTAGTCTCTAACCCAAGCCCATTTGTGTGAAGCCCAATTATAATTAATAGCCCACTTGTATCTCTTCATCTCTTTACGAACTCTCTTTGAACGACGAACATGATATCGACTGAGTGAGCACCCAAAGACAGAGTTGAGGTATCAGCCCCTCCACACCGTCCAACTAACCCAGGACCCCAAGACACAGTCGTGTTGTCTTACGACGAATTGTTTTTATCGTCTGCAAAAACTAAAAACAGAATATGTTGTTGTCAACTTTTTGGTGATGTAGTCTTACAACCAATTATTTTTGTTGTCCATACAACCTTACCACAACATATATTTTGTCGTAATTAATCTGTCGGCAAGTGATCTAATCCAACGAAATGCAAATTTTCTTCGGCTAGTATCTTTCTCGACGAACCTATAGTGACAAACGAACCTATAGTGACAACATAGTCGGAAAAAAAATTTGTTGTCATAAAATTGTACGGACAAAATTTGGTCTTTGCGGAAAAAAAAGGTTGTGTCGGCACATAATTTTTTTCTTGTAGTGTGAGATACTCAAACAGAAGTTATGCAATTGTGCCTGCGATGATGATCTTTTGTAATAGTGTGGGACAAGTAATTACGAATCTCTATCACTCAAACATTATGTTTTTGGTTATTTTAATAATACGATGTTGGCAGGGGGTCCAATCATTTTAAAGTTTAGGGTAAAAATATAAAATGTGCCCTCAGATTTACTCAAAATTTCCAAATTCACATCATCAAGTTATTACTTAAATCTCACTATTTTACGAATTCAAAGACTTATTTGGGGTAAGAATAAACGAAATACTCTACCGTTTTCAATATGGATGCAAACAACTGATCGACGAGATCACAAAGCCTCCCGTGCGGGAATCTCACCAAGGATGCGTTGTGTGTCTTCCCTCCACTGCACCACCTTACTTGCTCGAATGGTATTTGACCGAAGTCGTGTGAGATTGAATATAAATGGAGTAAACATATATTACATAATGACACGACGGAAAGAAGTAATTAAAAGACTTATTTCTAGGTAGGATTTACCAATTGTTGGAAGAATGATCTTCTAGCTATTTTTAGTATGGATGTAAATATCAGATCGAAGAGAATACAAAGGCTCCAATGTCGGAATCTCACTATCTTAGTTTAAGAAAAAACTAGAATTTCAATGAAATTTCGTAATAGGATTTGTGTTCCTAGGGACCGAAGGCCATTAGAAACTGGCCCCCTCAACTCGAAAGTATTTTGCAGTGTGATGAGAATGGAAATAAAAAAATTATTTTGAAGTTCTTGTCGAAATTTTTTAAAAAAAATAAGTTATAAACATGCTCATAGTTTTTTGTGAAAAATGCGCCCTTAGGGATTTCTCAAAAATATTTTAATTGCACTGCACATTAATCAAAGTATAATAAGTCATTTGAAACATGACGTACCATCCATTGTGCCAATTAACTATTTTCATGCATTTTTAAAGCAAAAAAAAAAACCTCGAATTTCAATGAAATTTAGTAATAAAGTTCGAATAACTATAGGGTCCAAAGGTCATTAGAAACCATCCTCCTCAAATTGAAAGTAAATGGCAAGTATCTGACGGGGTGGTGAGAGTAGAAATATAATAAGTACTTTGATTTTTTTTTTCGAAATTTCAAAAATCGACTAAAAATTGTTGGTTATGACTCACAGTTTTTGCGAAAAATGCATATGTTGTGATTTCGAGAAATATTTTAACTTCACATCAAACAAAGTATTATAAGTCATTTGAGGCATGCTTTATCATCTTGACTGCCCAATAAATATTTTTTATGCATTTTTTAAGAAAAAAAACTCGAATTTCAATCAAATTTCATAACGGGGTTCGGAAGTGACTGTAAGGTTCGAAGGTCATTAGAAACCATTTCCGAAACTTGAAAGTATCTTATAGGGTTACGGGAATAAAAATAGAATAAGTATTTCAATATTTTTATCAAAATTTCAAAAACCGACTACAAATCATGAGTTATAACTTACATTTTTGTGAAAAATGTATCTGGTTGAAATTTGAGAAATATTTTATTGCACAATTACCAAAGTAATATAAGCCTTTTGACACATCTCCTGCTATCAAGAGTGCCCCTTACCTATTTTTTATGCATTTTTTAAGTTATAAAATTCGAATTTCAATGAAATTTTGTAACGGGATTTAGAAGTATAAAACTCTAGGTGCCAAAGTTCATTTGAAACCATTCCTCCCAACTTGATAGTATCTTACATGGTAATGATAATGAAAATATAATAAATATTTTGATGTTTTTGTTTTAATTTCAAAAAGTAACTGAAAGTTGTGAGTTATATATAACTCACAGTTTTTGTAAAAAATGTGTCCCTCGGGATTTTGAAAAATATTTTGACTGCACATACATTTGAGGCATATCCATCTTTGGTATTACCTATTTTTATGCATTTTTTAAGAAAAAAAAATCAAATTTCAATAAAATTTCGTAATAAGTTCCGGAAATGTCTAAGCTGCTGTAAATTTTCATGTTTGAGCTAATGCATTCTGCTCTGAGATGATTTGCTTTATTTTTTATATGGACCAGGGCCGGCCAATAGGGAGGGCGGGAAGGGCCTAGGCCCCGGGCCCAAAAACATTGAAGGGCCCAAAATTAAGGGTTTTTTTTTTGTTATATTAAAAAAATAGTAAGATATATGATAATTTAAACAGGGAGTGAGCAAGAAACGGAAGGAGAGTCTCCTTCAAAGTTTAATTTAAAGAAGAAAACACAGTCTTTCAATATTCTAATTCAATGTTTCAATGTTTCAATGTTAAATATCAATTTTATTCAATCTCAAATTCTCAATTGTTCTAAATTTTTAATTTTTTACAATCTCATTCAAACTCTCAAACCCTAACCTCAATTTCTCAACAATTTGCTTTTCCAGAAGACATTTAGACATTTTCACCTCCCCTTCTGAAAACTCTATCTCAGATATTCCTAAGTTACAAACTTCAAAAAGATGTAATTTAATTTAATAGAATTCCTATTACAATTTTTCTAATTGAACACTTCCATTTGGCAACTTTCCCTTATGAATGTTGTAGTTTTTAACGACGAGAAGACCCCTTCATATAATCAAAGGACCAATGTTATGAGTCTAAGTCACGAATCTAACATTACAAATGGTAGGGCAGCTCTTGCTGTTTGTTAGAAATTAGAAATTATGCCTCTTTAGTTTTTTTTTTGTGCCTTTAAATCCTTAATTACGTATTTTTTCGCATGCTAGGAAAATTTCAAGAAACTCACCTAAATTGATAAGGTCGCTGCTACAAAAGTTCTTAGTTTAACAATATTTAATTACATTCTTATTTTGAATATGAAAGTTTATATATAGTTACAAATTGTTTACTGGTTTTACAAAAAAAAAGTATAAGATTTGTTTAAAAAAAAATTAAATGTAATATTTTGGACATGATGTACTCTTTTTTCTTTGTTTGGGGTTTTTTCCTAATATATGAGTTTTCTCATAACAAAAATTTTAATGATACTTCTTAATAAAAATATAATATAATCAATTTATAAAATTTAAATTTTCAATAATTAAGTATGCAAATTGAGGGCCCATTTTTTATTTTTGCCCTAGGCCTCTAAATGTTTGAACCGGCTTTGATATGGACTATCATATTTGTTTGTCAAATTGTCGTGGATACTGAGTATGCTGCTGCTGTTGTGTTTGTGTATGCTGCTGAGTTTGCTCTTCAGTATGCTACTGTATTTCTGCTACTGTTTCTGCCCTGGTAATGATAATCAGGTTTTTTGTATCCTCTAGCAATTATGGTTATAGTAATGAGCATATTTTTCAGTCCATTGGTGGTTATAGTCCCTGTGGCTTCTCTTATGGTAGTGTCAATCCTCAAAACCTTTTTTTATCCTAATGAAGATTGTTCTTCATGCCCTGACTATGCCTGCTGTTGTTTTTGCTGATATTGCCTGATGAAGTTGTTCTGTCCATTCCTTCATGTCTGCAATCTCATGTTTGAGCCTCTCACCGTGAGATTGAGGGAGGGTATTAGCAAGAGATTAAGTTAGGAAGATTATTAAGAGTGATTGTTGTAACTGAACAAGGTTAGTTAGCTTAGTGGTTAGGTTAGTTGTAGGAGTTGTGATTGAGCTGATGTTAATATATAAGGTTTTACTGTTGTAATTGATGATTGGGCTGTGTAAATCAATAATAAAAAAAGATGTATTTCACAGCTCCTATTTTCTCTCTACGAATCTTTGCTTTTCTAGTTTCTCTCAAGCTTCCGTTCATACACTAACACTAATCCTAGATTTAGCTACCTAAATTAAATTGGATAAGGATGCCATGAATTCTTTCATGAAGGTAATCGGGAGTGTGGTAATTAGTATGAAAATAAAATAATCATTTTGATGTTTTGTCAAATTTCAAAAACCGACTAAAAATCTTGAATTATAGCTAATATTTTTGTGAAAAATACATTTCTCGGATTTCGAAAAATATTTTGTCGGTATATCAGCCAAAATATTATAAGGCATTTAAGAGATATCCTATCAATCATTCGGGCTATCTATAACTATTTTTGTGCACTTTTTTTTTAAAAAAAAAAACTCGATTTTCAATTAAATTGAAAGCAACTCTAGGGTCCAAAGATTCTTAAAAATCAGAAACCAACAAAAAAAAAACGTGAGAAACACCCTAAATCTCAATATTAACAGCGACACGAACGTGAAGGGACACGCAAGAAACAGCACCCATCGAACTTGTGATCAGTTCCGATTAGTACCAAAAATTTCCATCAAGAAACAGCAATGTCTGATATAATCATGATAAAATAGCAGGGACTGCCAATTACGAGTAAAAGTTGTAGAAGAAAATCCAACATTATTACAGGCCTAAGCCAAAAGTTAAATATACATTGAAAATCTTGTCTAAACGTTTGCACCAAGATCCCTCACTTCCGGCAAATTACTCCCCTGAATTTGCAAGACCAACCATGTTGAGGATCCGACGATCCTTCTTAAATATTTCCAATACATAACCTTCTCCACAGGCGTGTTTTCCTTGTTCTACAACTTTGGTTACAACTCCCCAGCATTCGATCACCTCCGGGTGTATCTGATTGGTCTGGGTCCTATTGGAGAGGCAAGGAGAACCGAGTGTCTTACAATAAGTAGCAAGAAGGGTTTCCTTCAAGGTTCAATTGGATATTGACAACCTGATTCCATTTTTTGGCCTAGATTGTGCCTGTCAAGCCTGTATTATGTTACCAATTGATGGAAGTTCATTTACATACACCAAAGGGCTGAAGGCAACAATTGAAGGCTAAGATCGTATCAGAAACCACATTGCAATGATCTCTATTTCAGAGAAATATAACTAATAAAACTGAGAAGCAACTCACCCATTGTATATTACTGTTTGCTCCAGTAGGTTTGAAAATAGATGCCACAAGAGACAGTTGGACAAGAAAAGACTTCAAATCTACAAAGAAATCACCGTGCCTTTCCCATGGCAGGTAATCAGCCACCCATTCCAGCCCAAATTAGTTGCAGCAACCGACATAACTGAAATTAAAATAGAATAGCGCTTAGTTTATCTTTAATATGGTGAAGGGGAAAGTAATAAGCATTTAATGGAACATTGTCAAGGTGTTTAGAGCTGAAGATAGACTTTTCATTTCCCCTTCAACCCAAGACAATGAAACAAAACAAAGGATTGGGTTAGTGCAGTCATGTTACATTCTCAAGGATGCGAAACTAAACATAAAGTAAGTCTAATTATATGGGACTTCTGCTTATGACCCATCTACCGCTTAATGTTCCATCAAATCCACCGCTTAAAATATATAAGTATATCGTCAACTCTAGAGCCTACCATCACTCTCAGAGCAAGGATAAATTCACGACAGTACAAGGGCATACTCAACTCAGCAGACACAGGAATATAATTGAAATTAACTGATTAAAAAGAGAAACAAAATCTATAAAAAGCAAAATATACTCACGAAATATTGCCCAAAAATGCGTTGAACCCCAGACCATTTAAAGAACTATGGTATAAAAGTTTCCATTCCTCCAGCTCTTGTTGCAGAAAGATTCGTATATGCCAAGCATACACCTTTTCCAATAGAATCATATTAGAATCATGTCTTCCGAATGCAGTAGTCGAGGAACTTGAGAACCTAGTCTTCCTACAAGGGAAGGTTATTTCTAAGATAAATCAAATTTCAGATAATCCCAAATTGGGAAAAAAATTGGAATGTAAAATGAGCAATTAAACAAAATGGTAAGCCAAAGGATACAAATTAAACAAGTTAAGCAGAACACCTTGAGCAGGCGATATCAATAAGCTTCCTAGAAACTTCCTGACAGACGGGAGAAGTGTAGACCAAGTTTTGAAATATTCGAAAGACAAACTTTCTTGCGCATGCCCTTCATCATGCTTAGCACACTTTGCAGCATTAAGAAACACATTCAAAGTGTCCTCAAAAGCCCTTGATCCAGGCGCAGAGTTGTTCTTGTTGAATATAGTGTCCTTGTTGAATATAGTGTCAAACTCGCCACCAAAACACATTCCAGATCAGACCTGAATCCAAATTCCAAATATCATATACCTAAGACAAGACATAAAAAGAATAAAAAAGCGGGATATTTCTTATCACATTATACTAGCTGGTACCAAACACTTTCATCTTTTCTGCGGCTGCAATATCTAAGTAAATCAAAGCCACATAATACCCCTATCTCATAATATCAGTTCTTAATTCTACAATCTTCAAACCATCACAATGGTTACTTCAATATTTACAACAAATATTGCAATGTGGAATCTACTAAAACTTAACAACATTAGTTGGACTACTTGCTACCGCAGCCAGTCGTGTAGCAAACTGTCACAAAATAAAACCACTAAGTGTTTGAAATTGCAATAAAATATAACTGTTAGAATTAGAATATAAAATTATATTCTATCATTCTCATTATTGCAAGGAGGGCTTGTAAATCTACCTCCCCAAAATGCCATCCCCGTTTACATCTAGTAATTGATATATGAACTCTTCAATCTCATCTTTTGTCCCCTTCTCATAAGTCCCCTGCAACATGCTCAAGCAAGCAAAGATGGCAATTGAGCATTTGATCATATTATCGAAGCTCAAGTCGAGCAGAAACGCCTTTCTTAAATTTTTGAAACGCGGAAAATTGTATCATTCAGCATGGCATTGAAGGCAAGGCCGACAACATAGCTTGGTTACTCCGACCACCTCCACAATGTAGAGGCCAGAGAAGATGACATGTCATCTGTTTCAACACCAAGCAATGCATAGCGTACTAAGGAGCATTGCACAGGTACGTAGGAGACTCAGCCTTCTACGCTTAATCCAACTGTGACCGACCGGGATTCTTTTTAACCCCCGCTCTTCCATTTTCTTCCTCACAGCAGAAACATCAACCCATCGGTCAACTTCTGCATAGATGTTGGACATGAGGACATAATTACCATGATTTTTGGGATCAAGCTTAAAAAGTCGATGAGCAACCAACTCTCCTAGCTCAACATTGCAATTGAGCTTACAGGCTCCAAGTAAAGCACCCCAAGTACACACATTAGGCTCCATGGGCAATGATTGCAGAAGATCATAAGCTTCTTTTAAACGCCCCGAACAGCTAAGAAGATCAACCATACATGCGTAATGATCAGAAGTGGGAATTAAACTCTGTGTTTCTTTCTCATTGATTCAAAAATATGCCACCCTTCGGCAACTAGCCCCAACCGGCTACAAGCCGTCCGGATGACTGTAAAAGCAACCTCATCCGGAGCCACACCTTCATTTAACATCTTATTGAACAAAACAGCATCCTTATCCCCTTGACCATGCATCGACAAACCTTGTATCATAGAACAATATGATATTAAGTCCGCCTTGGCATTTCTTCAAACAAACTTGTTGCTCTTTCCATGTTACCACACTTTGTATTCATGTCAATTAAGGCCGCTATAACATGATCCTGACGAATGTCCATTGAGCTTCAGCTCATGTAAGAATCAACCCATTTAGCCACTTGAAAGCATCCCACTTAAGAACAAGTTGACATCAAGCTCACCATTATAAACTCGTCGGGCTTAACATTCTTTGAATTCATTTCAACAAATACTTTCACAGCTTCATTGGGCTGCCCATTTTGTGCACACCTAGATATCAATACCAACCACGCTACAATATCTTGGTCTGGTGCTTGCTCAAACAAAGACCTCGCATACATCATGTCTCCATGCCTGGTATATCCATCAATCATCGTAGTAAAAGAAACCACGTTACAATATCTTGGTCTGGTGCCCATTTTGTGCACACCCAGCTATCAATACCGACCACGCTACAATATCTTGGTCTGGTGCTTGCTCAAACAAAGACCTCGCATACATCATGTCTCCATGCCTGGTATATCCATCAATCATCGTACTAAAAGAAACCATGTTCTTCTCAGGCATCTCATCAAGCATCCTCCTAGCATTTACCAAATCACCCAGCTTCACAAACCCATTAATAATCACATTCCAAGACACCACATTGCTCAACGGCATTTCATCAAACTTATTGGCCTCTGATAAATCTCCAACATTCGCGTGCCCAACAACCATAGCCATCCAAGAAACCACACTTCTCTCAGGCATTCCATCAAACACCTTCCAACCACACACAACATCTCTACATTTTCCATACAAATCGATCAAACTAGTGCCCACAAACACATCCCTATCCACCCCACACCTTACCGTCAACCCATGTATCACCCTCCCCTCCCAGATCTTCCCCTCATTCGTACACGACTTAAACAAAGACGGGTAAGTGTACCTACCCGGCACACCATCCTCTCTTTTCATCCTAATAAACTGAGCAAAAGTGTGGGAAAAACTAGATCTTTCGCAATACCCTTTAATTAGATTGTTCCACATGAAAGTACTGGGACTATGAATGCTGTCGAAGACGGAGGTAGCGTAAGAGATGGAAGAGAGAGAATTGGAGAGGCAAATGAACTGGGTCAACAGGAACAAGTCTTGTTCTAGGCCTTTGCGTACAATTTGAGCATGAATTTGTTGGAGATGGTGTTGGGTTTGCAGGCTTTTAGCAATGTTGCGATTGATGGCAAGAACGAACTCGATCGGCTATTGGATGAAGCTAACGATGAGTAGAATCATACTAGGCATGGGAATATGAAAAGATTGTGTGCTTGCCTTTGCATGGCTTTCAAATCTCTTCTTCCTCGTTCGAAGTTTTGTCGCTCTGATGGGGAGAGCTCTTCTTTCCAATTTTTTTGTGTCTGTCAAAACCTAGTCACTCTTCCCAAGCCTTCCAGCAGCAGCGCCGCAACGACACCTCTCCTATCTCCATTTTTACAAAATCGCGAATCTTAAATTGGGATTCCAGCTTCACAGTCACAATTCCCTCACTCTAGTCCAGCTTCGTGTGGCTTCACACAATCGCTTTCCCGATAAGCATAATGTTGCAGGTCTGGAAAATGTTCGGAATTAAGAAATCAGTTTGAAGTATACTAACTTTTATAGAGGATAGCAATGATTGTTTCATGTGGCATACAAAAGGATAGGGATTACTAACCTAAGATGGACATAGTACATACGGTGATGTACATAAGAATCCTAACCTATCCCTAGTGATTGTTTGCTTCAATGCATATTCGACAACTCCAATGATTTCTGTAGAAAGCATAAAATTTTCAACTCATTAAATAAAAGGAACACATAAACTGTCATCAAACAGAAAAAAAAAATTTGAAAGAAAAATGTCGATAAAAATTACAGGAAACAAAGAGTGATTTGACTATCAAAAAATCTCAACCACTACCTCATCTTTGAATATTCATATAGGGTCCTCTGAATTATGGGATTGAAAGCAATTCAAATAGTAAGAGCGGAATTGAAACTAAATTACTACCATATTTAATTCAATCCAACACTTAATTAATACCACATCAGAAAGCAACTCACTTAGTAAGAACAAAAGTGAAACTAAATTGAAGAAAAAATTTATACGGAATTTTAAAAAATTCTGAAGAAACACTAATTAAGCAATGTTAAGGTTCCCTCTATCAAAGGTGGGCCACATCAAAGCTGAAAACATCTGAAAAATCCTCATTTTCAGAAACTTTTAACTACTTTCTTTTAGAAGAAAGGCTCCATTTTTAAAAGAGCTAGCTTCCAAAACCAGAAACTAGAAAACTATTAGCTTAAAAGGCTTCATTATTAAAAGATATAATAAAATATATATAGTAATTCAGAGCAATCAAATATATGAAAGAATGATTGTATCTAAATTAAGTTTGAATGTAACCTCAAACTGAGAAACAATATGAATGTTTCCAACGTTAACCCTAAAGCCAAGTATATAGAAGTTCAGCTAAATCCATGTATTTCATGTATTATCAAACTACATAAATGCATAATAATCAGCTCATTCTAGCAAACCATGTAAGAATAAATAAAAACTGAACTTCAGCTCTAAGAGTACCAAAAAATTAATCATTCCCATTGAATAGAGACACTTTGTCAATTACACACATACCATTGCATAAACTGTTTCAGCAGAAATTGTCATGAACTAAAAATAAAGCAAAATTCTATCTGTGAGAGCAGAAAATAAGAATTAAGGTTTAGTGCACATCCAAGTTTTCTTAGATACAATTAGTCTACAAAATATAACAAATTGGAAATGCAAGTTTGAAGAGTAGGTAATCAATAATATAAAAGTAGCAACTTATTAAGAGTATGTCTTACTAAAAAAATTGGCAAGGGACTCAAATTTTCAATGATTACATCAGGGGTCTCACACTTCACATTAACAGACCAAAGCGTGGGAAAACTAGCTAAACTCTTGAAAATGGCTAACACAATCCAACCATTGGCTCATTGAAGTGAAGATCTGAAGCCAAATATTAGCATAAATGAACCACGGTAATAGATTTATATCGGCTACATTTCAAAACCAAAAAAAAAAAAATAACAAAAAATCCCACATTCAAAATTCACAAACTTAGTGTGTTGAAGGCTAGTTTTCATATACATTTCCACCATCTGTGTGTATCAATAATCAAATTCACTCCAACATTTATGAACAATTATTTTCTTCTCTGCTTATCAATTAATCAATAAATTAAGAATGGATTTGATTATATTTAATTAATATGGCCCTTCCATCAACATGAACACAAAGGCTGACCCCAACAATTAAATTAAAGATACGGAGAAAATGTATGAAACAATAGATGGATGATCGAAGAGGTTTTTTTTTTCAACAGGGGAGTGTCCTAAACCCTAAAACCCACAATTTCTTCCTTAATCCTTACAACAAACCAACATGCAAGAATTTACAAGGGCTATCCATTGATGAGTCCTTGACAACAACAATATTTATCCAAAACTCCACTAACTATATTTTTTAAACTATAATTACTCAAACAATGAAATTAACCCTTTAAAGGTTTTAATCCCTAGTTAGTAGCTTTTTTTTCCTTTCTATTTTATGAAAACATTACTCCCACTTATAATTTTTTTCTTTTTCACTTTGTCATTTAAGATAACTAAGAATTTCAAATTTAAAAAAAATATATTATCCAATATTAAAAGATTACACTAATCACTTATAGTTTAGGGTTTAGTTATTGAATTTTGTGTCATAAGACAAACTATTCCACCACCGCCCCCCCAACGTAAACACCCCGTACTCCCTCTCTAAAACTTTCTATACCTTACTAACCCCGAATAACAAGGATTACATTCATGGTTTCAAAGAAAAACATCCATTGTAATATATAAGTTTAATTATAAAAATGTTTTAAGTTTAATTATAATATAGGGGTTAGAATCCTAATGATGCGTTGTACAATAAAATGATAATAAACAAGCATGGTTAAAAATAGTGAAGGGACCTAAAACTAAAAAATTCTCATAATACAATTTTTAAGTAAAATACAATCTTATCAAAGATTAGTTAGTAATTTATCCATTTTATAATAGTCCACAAAATCCATCTCAATAACCCAACTCAATCATCAATTAGTTAAAGCCAATTTTAAACAAACTCACAAATAAAACCTTACTGCAAATTTCTCGTAAGCTGTTGTACTTCTTCCGCCGAAATTGCAGGGGAGAAGCGGACTCCGGCGCAGGCTCAGGGCTAGATGTCGAAACCAGCGGCGAAAACGAAGACGTGGGAGGGACGACGGTGATCGAGTAAGAGCAATAGCTGCTGGAGAAAGAAGCAAAAAAGGAAGAGGAGATCTTCGGCTTGTTTAACTATCGAGGGGGCAATGTGAAAAGAGATTTGAGAAATAACGAGGGAGACTGAAGCAAAGGAGGTGTCGAATTCGAAACCTACACAGGACTGAAGGAGCGGAGGCCGCATAGAGAAGCAAATTGGAGATTGAAGCAATGCAAGTACCTGAAAAAGTACTTAAAAACAGAGGCAACATTGTTACTGCACTATTCCTAAGTACAGTACCCAACACTCAGCTAGTAAAGAATCTAAAGATAATATTGATATTGATTTACCTAGGAAAAAAAATTCTGGAATCAGAGATGATTTTAAGTTAATGAATTAGAGAGATGAAAGGAGGAGAAATGAAGCTAATGAGTCAGATATATTGGAGCCAATTAATCAGATGAAGAAACAAAAAAAAAACTAGAGTTGCAGAGAGATGAAGAGAGGGACAAATGGACTGGTCGGGAAGAGAGAGAGGCGGAGGGGAAAGTCGTCGGAGAGAGGGGCAGAGGGGGAATGTACATCTGGGGAGTTATTCCAGAGAGATGAAGAGGTGGACGGAGGAATGAGAGGGGCGGAGGAAGGGGCGGAGGGGAAAGGGCCGAGCATCCTGAGAAACTTCACGAAATAATTATGGAGGTCCTTGACTGTCTCCTCTCTTTCCCTAGCCACTCTCGGCACATTTCCACTCGCTTTTCGGCCCAATGTTTGGCCCAATAAATTTATGTATGGCATACAACCCTCAAAACAGATAAGCCCATATCAGGGATTCTCATAAATACGCGAAACCCTAGCCTCCATCCCTCTCCCGCTCTTTGCTACGCACCAATAGTAAGCACTAAGTAGCCGTCTCTCCCCTCTCACAACCACCAGAGGCACAGAGAGAGACAACAGCCATGGGTCGCGTCCGCACGAAGACGGTGAAGAAGTCCTCCCGCCAAGTCATCGAGCGATACTACTCGCGCATGACCCTCGATTTCCACACCAACAAGAAGGTTCTCGAAGAGGTCGCCATCATCCCCTCCAAGAGGCTCCGCAACAAGATCGCCGGCTTCTCGACCCATTTGATGAAGCGGATCCAGAAGGGCCCGGTTCGCGGCATCTCATTGAAGCTGCAGGAGGAGGAGCGCGAGCGACGCATGGACTACGTTCCCGCGGAGTCCGCCATCAAGACTGAGGGAATCGAGGTCGACAAGGAAACTTTGGACATGCTTTCTGCTCTCGGCATGAGTGATATTCCCGGAGTCAAGCTTGCTGACCCGGCCAATCTTCAGCCTCAGCAGGTCGGATTCGGGCGCGGTGGGCCCAGGAGGTTCTGATAGATGAGATGATGAATTTATTTTAAAAATCCAAACTTTGCGGACTTATTATGTTATAGTACGTTAGGAAGGAACGTTTGCTAATCTGCTGTGGTTTTGAAGTTCAAGTTTAACTATGGTATGTTATTGATTTTGTTACTTTTGAGATATTTACTTTTATTTGTTCTTTGTGTTTGAGATGTTCAATTTCTTTCGGGTTTCCATAACCATTGCTTTTGGATTCTAGGCTTAATTCAGAACCTGATTTGATTACGGGTTGGGTTCAAATTGTTTGATCCATTTTTGCTGCTTCTGATGTTTTGGAATCTCTGCGATTTAACTTTTATCCCCGTAACGAAATTGGCTTGATTTAATCTTACAAATTGCATGTACATTGATGGTAATTTCAAGATTGTTGCTTTCAGCACCTCCCAAATGCGCTGTCTCTTCGATATTTCAGCATCATTTGACTAAATTGTCCGTTCTTCTTTTTTTCTTGTTCAATATGGTAGCGTTGTGTACTATGTCTATCATGTGATTCGTGTCCAGTAAAACCAGATTGCATTATGCACATTGGATGTTTACAACGACACCCGGGTTGAATATTTAGCCATGCACTGTGCACATCTGTATTGCTGCTTACACTTTTCAACTCTACCTTACCTTGGGCCTGGTGTTGATGCTAAACCTATCGATATTGGTGCATCTTCTTGTGATTTTTTGGTGTTGGTTTTGGATCTCTGGTAGGAAGAATTGGGTAGGACATGGCCTGGAAAAGGAATCACAGGATATTAGGATTTAGGAAGAGTTGTTTTCGGTCAGATTGGTTCCTTCTCAATATTCCAAGTATGAGTTATTTTCATTCAGATAGGTCCTTGATTTGTTTTCATTCAGATAGGTCCTTGAGTTGTTTTCATTCAGATAGGTTCTTTCACGATATTTTGCTCAGTATGAGTTGTTTTCCATCAGACCCGGCATGAGATTTCTTGTTTACAAACCTGTATACGAACCAGCTTATAATAAGGAAAAGCAGAAACAATAAAACAATTTGTTCAAATGTTTTATTCTCTTATTGTCATTTTTGTTATTGAAATTTGATATGAATTGAGCAAGATCATATGCCATAAAAGAGAAATCAATTAAAATCCATTAGAATTCTAAATCATTTAAAACCATAGCCGCTGAGATCTAGCCACCACTGACTTGGCCTCTGGAATTTTATCGATAGCAGCAGAGAAATAAAGTGGCCCCTATTCGCCATCTCCACCGCCGGTGCTCGCCCTGGCCCTTTGCTTACCACTTTTATCTCCCTCTGATTCTAAACGATTTGCCGTAGTGAGTCGAATTCCCCCATCTCTTTCCCTCTTGTTCTTTTGCAGCACGGTGGTTTACTTTTAATTGATTTTGATGTCCAGTCTTTTTTTTTTTAACCGCTAGCTGGCACCATTGTTCTTGAATTTTGGTAGACAATATCTCGTTTCACCTTTTGCAGCACAATTGTTGTTGCCCAATCTCAGATGTGGTTGATTAGATTGATGAGTTTTTTCTTTTTGGTGGACGGTGGTGCCGCTTGAGAGGATTTGCAGCGGCCGGAGGTGGGTCGGGTTTTCAATTTATTTTTCGATGTCCGTTCCTTTTTCAAAATATTTCCGTGCCAACAAATTCTCTAAAAAATTCATCCAAATTCAAAAAAAAATTTATGAATGTCTCCCAAAATTTCAATAGACTTATGTAAAATGTCCAGAAATTCATAAATCATTTACTGAATAAAATTTTAAAAAATTCTCTATGATTCTAATTGAATGCATCCATCTAAACTATTTAAATCCGTTAGAATTCTAAAACTTATGGGTGCATAAGTGAAGATGATGCATAAATATAATTATAAAACCCATTTTCCCCAAAGTGAATTAGGTTTATTTAATTTTAAATAAAATGATAACGAGGAAGAGTTTAAAACACATTCTTCATTCTTTTTTTTTTGGCAAAATAAAAATTTTCTTTAGCAATCTTGTCTTTTATTATGAGGCTTATTAGACTAAATGCACCTTAAATTCGCACATTTGTCACACTTTACATCCTGTACTCGTTATTCGCTCATTTAACTGCATGAAACTGTCAAGTTGTACCACTCCTCCTTTTTCGTCACAAATGTTAAGCGACCATGAAAAGTATGGGCAAATCAGGTTTTATTACAGGCTGGCACATTTTTGCCATGTAAGAGTCTATGTGAAAGTGATTGATTCATTTTTACTTATACATGTGCAAATCTAGTTCCTCTCCCTCAAACCTACTGATTGTACTACATCAAATTTATCAATGTCAGGACCCGACCCTCCTCAGTCAGGACCCGGCTTATCTAGCACGATATTGTCCGCTTTGGGCCTCCTTGCCCTTGCCCTCACGGTTTTGTTTTCGGGAGCTCACGGTGCAACTTCCCAGGGGGTCACCCATCTAGAATTGCACCAGTCTCAACTCGCTTAACTTTGGGGTTCCAATCCCCCCCAAAGCCACTGAGCTCCCAAAAGGCCTCACGCTAGATAGGTGTGTGCCTACACCTTTAAGGCACACCACCATTCCCTTCCCAGACCATTCCCCCCTCGCAGGAATGTGGGATCGTTCACCGTTCACTACAGGACACGGGTCTTACAATCCACCCCCCTTAGGGCCCAGCGTCCTCGCTGGCACACTTCCCGGTTGGGGTCTGGCTCTGATACCAAATTGTCAAGATCCGACCCTCCTTAGTCAAGACCCGACTCATCTAGCACGATATTGTCCGCTTTGGGCCTCCTTGCCCTTGCCCCCACGGTTTTGTTTTCGGGAGCTCACGGTGCAACTTCCCAGGGGGTCACCCATCTAGAATTACACCAGCCTCAACTCACTTAACTTTGGGGTTCCAATCCCCCCCAAAGCCACTGAGCTCCCAAAAGGCCTCACGCTAGATAGGTGTGTGCCTACACCTTTAAGGCACACCACCATTCCCTTCCCAGACCATTCCCCCCTCGCAGGAATGTGGGATCGTTCACCGTTCACTACAGGACACGGGTCTTACAATCAACATATTACAACGTGAAATTTATAATTATCCAACATCACCATGATCAATTATCTTCATCCAACATCACTTTTGGTCATTATCTTCATCCAACATCACCATGATCAATTATCCACCATACCCCTCTCTCCAACATCTCCAACCAAAATGTGAAATTGATCGTACCCATCTCAATTATCCATCATAATTATCCATCATCAACTGTGAAATCGATGGCGTTGACCCATCTCAAATATTCACCAAATGCAAAAACCCTTTCACTTTAATCAAAACTTTTTAATAAAGCAACAATCTTTTTTCTCTCAAAAAGCCAAATTTTTTAAAAAGGAAATTTACAGAAGTTTAATTAAAGCACATTCTTCTTCGTCAACCTGTAGTCGGCTACGGAGGTGGTTGTAGTAGTGGTGCCTCCAGTCAAGCTCAGAGTCCCTTCGGAGGCGTGGTTGTCCTGTGCAAAGTCATGCTTAGCCGAAATCCCATCAGAAACAGATGGCCCCACCTGCCAAACCTGGTTCACCGTCTATTCTCTACCTTAATTTTCGCAAAGAGTGTAAATACGCCGACAAAAGACTCCGCGACGGTGTCGTAGACATCGAAGGCAAGCTTGGACTCTTCAATGGAGGCGTAAGAGCTGATGTTGTAGGTTTTAATGGCCATGGAGCCGTCAGATTTCTTGTAGGCGAGAAGGGCCTGGGCCCTCTTCATGGCCGATGTCGTTGGATTGATGGCCCTGGCGATCCAGACATCGGATTTTGCAGGAGGGGCGATAAAGGCAATCAAAAGAGTGAATTGGTGGTGTCATAGGTCCAATGGAGGAAGGATTTGAGTGCGTGAAGGTCGACGCATTTTGAGAAGAGCTTGTTCTTGGTGAAGGTTTGGGAAGTGCAGGTGAGTGAATTTGTTTGTGTAATTAGGAAAAAAAGGGATAATGTGAGGCCCAGAAGTCTGAAAGCAGAAGGAGAAGCCATGTCCATCGAAGATGTAAGAAGATTAGTAAGTGGTAAGTGGTGGTTGATGAAGAAAGGCTTCCCACGAATTTTTGGCAGAATTTATACATCGAGAATCAATCAAGCACTACAAGTACGATGCAGGTGAAATCGATGGCGTTGATGAAGATGATCGATGACGATGTTGACTATGAAATCAACGATGTTGACTATGAAACCTTCCAATGTTTTATGGGTTTCTCCACCTCGATTCTCCCTCAAGATGAAAGCACGCATACCCAGATCCAGTTTCAACCTTCAAGAACAAACAAAAAAGATTTTGTAAGCAAGGATGGATAAGAAACATAGCTCTGGATTTCTGAATTGAGAGGGGGAAGGAAATTAGCTCTGGGTCGACGATGGTATTGAGAGGAAGAAGTTCCACAATTGCACTTTCTTAAATTATTGTATTTTAATCCATATAAATGCCACATAGACTTTTTCACATTAAAAGAAACAATAATAACGGAAAAAAAGCTGAGTGGCATAACTCGGCAGTTTCATGCAGTTAAATGAACGAATAACGAGTACAGGGTACAAAGTGTGATAAATGTGCGAGTTCAAGGTGCATTTAGTCTAATAAACCGTTATTATGATGAAAAAACTTCTTGTAGGTTAAGCATGACACCCTTGTGTTTCCCATGAGGCTTCCTTTATGTGAAGTTTCATGATTCTACAATTTAATTAGGTTCCCATATGAGATGAATGAGAGAAGAGCTCTTTTTTTTTTTTTTAAGTATTTGGAACATTGAGAATTTTCTTATGGTTTATGATCTTCTCTTCAAAAATGTGCAAACATTGTAATTGAGATATTTGGATAAACCTAAAGCACAACTTTATAGCTCTCCATCTATGACCTGAGCATAATTCTAGATTTACTATCTAAATTTCATTTTTCAGATGGAGAAAATTCTCATGGAAAAAAGTAGAAAAAATTTGTGAACTATGTGATTAAAATACTTCATTCACCTTCATCAAATACTTAGATGGCAAGAATTATACTTGGCAATGGAAAAAAGTACTACTTGGAAAAAATGAGGTGACGAGCTTACTGGGGAAAAAAGACAGGATTAGCTTACTTATATATAAAAAAAAAGTTTAATCGTATCGAGTTTACTTGGGATAAAGGATTGAACTTGTATCGAGTTTGTTTTGGAAGAAGGATGGGACGAGCTTACCTGCAAAAGGATTCGGTGGTTCATGGCGCGGGACTGGCTTACTTGCAAGAGAATTCAGTAGTTCATGGCAAGAATTTAATGTTTCATTTTTCATGGCATAACTTCAACTACGTACAAGTTAGAATTCTTTTTTAAACTAAATGTAATATTTTGGATATGAGGTCTGTTTTTTGTTTTCCTTATTAGGGATTGTCCCAATATGTTTTCTTTAATAAAGTTTTAACGAGACCTTATAGTATAAAAACGAAATAATCAATCTATGTAAGTTTACGTTTTTAATGGTTCGGTATGTGAATTAGGGACAGATTTTCTATTTTTAGTTTGGATCTTCAAATATTTAGACCGGCCCTAGTGGTAGATTGACAAAATCATCAATGTCTTTTTCTAACGATATTGCAAAGAACTTAACATTGTGTGAGAGCTGCACTACAAAAGAAAAGAAAAAAATTGACACATTAGAATATTAGATATACAGTCGAGATGTATCATAAGCGAGGTTTTCAGAATATCACAATATATCTCTACTCCACCAAAAGAAGCTGGAGCTTTAGCATCATCTGATTCACTGTCCGATGAACTGCCAGAGTCGGAACTCGCGAAGAAATTCCATCGTGTTAATTGGGATTCTAATTGGAACAAAATGCTGGAAACTATTAACAGTCTTGAAGATATTGAAAAGGAGATAAGAAGTTGAAAGAAAGGAGAGGATGCAGAGAACAAAAGATCGATGCTTTGATGAAGCTAAGCAGTCCAGACTTTATACAAGATCGGAGTCACAAACCGTACTCATCTAGAACTTCTAACTACCTCTAACTAACTCTAGTATAGCTAGCATAGAATCAACAGATTTCTAACTGATTTTAGGACTGATGCTCAACAAGCCAGGTGGCATATGATAGGTGGCATTCTAACACCCTCCCTCAATTTGATGGTTCTAAGGTCAAATTGAAAGAATGCATTTGAAAGGGGTTTTCAGCAAGGGCCTTAGTGAAGATATCTGCTACTTGATCAGCTGACTTGACATGTTGAACATCAAGATCTCCTCGAACAACTCTTTCTCGTACAAAGTGGTAATCCACTTCAATGTGTTTTGCACGGGAATGGAAAATTGGATTTGCTGACAAGCTTGCTGCAGATGTGCTGTCACAATATATAAGAGGAGCTTTGAGAAGTGGAATGTGAAGAGTGCATAGTAACTGACGAATCCAGGCTAGTTCTGCTGCTGTGATTGCCAAAGCTCTATATTCTGCTTCTGTACTTGAACGGGAAACAGTGTTTTGCTTCTTGGAAAGCCAGGAGATGGGATTTGAGCCTAAGAAGACAGCCATACCAGTAGTACTTCGTCTGTCATTGGGATCTCCTGCCCAGTCTGCATCTGTGAAAGCTTGCAGGTCAAGAGAGCCAGTCTGATATAGCAGACCATGATGTAGAGTGCCTTTGAGAAACCGTAGTATCCTCTTTACTGCCATGAAATGATTTTCACAAGGAGAATGCATGTACTGACATACCTGATTCACAGAAAAGGCAATGTCAGGCCGTGTAAATGTCAGATATTGTAATGCTCCCACAATGCTCCTGTAATTGTGAGGATTGTTGTATACAGGTCCATCTATTTTCCTTAGCCTAGATCCAGGAAGTGATGGTGTATCCACTATACTGCTATCAAGCATGTCTGTTTTGACTAGAAGTTCAGTAATGTACTTGGACTGAGACAGGAACAGGCCAGACTTTGTATGAGAAATCTGAATTCCCAAGAAATAGTTTAAGTCTCCAAGGTCCTTCATCTCAAACTCATCAGTGAGGGCATCAACCACTTCTTGAACAGCACTATCTGAACTCCCAGTGAGTATGATGTCATCCACATAGAGAAGCAGGATGACTAAACCAGTAGAAGCTTGCTTCACAAATAGAGAAGCATCAGCCCAAGTTGTTGTGAAACCTAAACCAGGAAGAAAGCTGGTGAACTTTTCATTCCAGGCCCTTGGGGCTTGTTTTAAACCATAGAGTGATTTTCTGAGAAGACAAACATGGCCCTGTGATACTTTACTTTCAAAACCAGGGGGCTGCTTCATATAAACTTCTTCTTTGAGATCTCCATGCAAGAAGGCATTCTTAACGTCCATCTGTCTGAGTTTCCATTTGAATTGGGCTGCCAAGGCCAGAACAAGTCTCACTGTTGTTGGTTTGACAACTGGACTGAAGGTTTCACCGTAGTCCAACCCTGGTTCCTGGCTAAAACCTTGAGCAACCAGCCGGGCTTTATATCTGGCAGTGCTTCCATCTGAGTTCTTTTTGATCCTGTAAACCCATTTTGAGCCAACCAGATTTTTATTTACAGGGATAGGAACCAAGTCCCAAGTATGCTGGCTTAGCAAGGCATCAATCTCTTCCTTCATTGCCTGCTGCCACACTGGAACAGGAGCAGCCAAAGCAAAGGAAGGAGGTTCAACTTCTGTGAAATCAGCACCTGCTTGAGAGTAAAAGGCTCTCTTTTTAGAGATTCCACTTTTGGATCTAGTCTGCATAGGATGCATGTTAACCCCTGTGATTGGCAACATGACTTGCAGGAACTGAGGCTGAAAGGTGGAGGAACCAGGAGCATCTTCCTGATCAAACTCAGACAAGTTATGATGCACATCAGGACTGGAATCTGAGATGAAAACACCAACTGTCTCACCAGAAGAACCAGATGAGGAAACAGATGTTGCTATGGGGATTGAGACAAGTGGATCAGGAGGTGCACTTGGCTGATCAGAAGAGTCAGACAAGGAACCAGAAGCTTCTGAGTTTGTGGAGACAGGTAAACCAGGAAGTGTACTGATCTGAGCACTGAGAGGCTGAGAAGTAGGAGAAACTGGCATGGAGAGGGGAAATGAAGAGAAAAAATTGGGAGAAGTGAAGTGAACAGAACCTGGGTTAGGACTGGAGTGCAAATTTAACTGAGACTGTGAAAGGAGAGACCTATAAGGAAATTCACCCTCATTAAACAGAACATGCCTGGATATGAAGGTCTTAGTGGAGATAGGATCATAACAAATGTAGCCTTTGTGCTTGTCTGCATAGCCAAGGAAAACACATTTGGTTGTTTTAGGTTGAAGCTTATGATGAATATATGGTTTGAGGGATGGAAAACAGGCACTGCCAAAGATTCTGAGGTGTAAGATTGGTGGAGTTGTACCAAAAAGCTGTTCAAAGGGAGAATGCATGTGAAGGGTGGTGCAGGGCATTCTATTGATTAGGTACACTGCAGTGGAACAGGCAAAGGACCAAAAGAATGGGGGTAGTGAAGCAGACTGGAGAAGAGTAATGGCAGTTTCAACAATATGTCTGTGTTTTCTCTCTGCTAGGCCATTTTGTTCAGGGGTATAAGGGCATGATTTTTGATGTGTAATGCCCTTGGAGAGGAGAAATTGTTGAAAAGGAATGCTAATGTACTCACCACCATTATCTGATTGAAGAGTTTTGATCTTGGTAGAAAAAGCAGTGAAAACAAAGGCATAGAAGTGTATAAAGATAGAACTAAAATCTGATTTATTTCTCATGGGAAAAATCCAGGTGTATCTAGTACATTCATCAATGAGATTCACATAGTATCTAAAACCATCTAAAGACTTGACAGGGGCAGGACCCCAGACATCAGAGTGAACAACTTCAAAAGGAACAGCAGATTTGGATGCTGGAAACAGAAATGGCAGTTTTGTGAATTTTCCTTGCAGGCAGGGTTCACAGATATTGGCATGAACATCAATTGAGAAAGGGATTCTAGACTTGTTCAGACAGGCAGAGACAACTTCATTTGAGGGATGTCCTAACCTGCTATGCCAGACCTTAGAATTGACTTGCTTGCACAGGAAGGCAGTACTGACAGAAGGGGAAATAGCTTTGGAACTGACACTAGAGAAATGACGAGGGATGAGGTAGAGTCCTTCATTGCTCAGACCTTTGTACAATATCTTCCCTGTGGTTCTGTCCTGTATGGAAAAGCACAGTTCATCAAGGATAAATTGACAGTTATTGTCCTTACAGAAACAGTTTATAGATAACAAATTCTGAGAAATCTTGGGAACGTGTAAGACTTGCTGCATTTTGAAAGTGTGAACAGCAGGATTATTAGTAATAAGGGTTGAAGTGCCACAATGTGCAACTTGCAAACCTGAACCACCAGCTGTAGTTACTGATTCAGAACAAGCAGAAGGTGTAATTTTTGTTATCTGAGACAGGTCTGCGGTCATATGAGCAGAAGCACCACTGTCTGCCACCCAGTACTCTTGACTATGCTGAGGGACCAAGAAGGGGGCAGTAGCAGTCATGGCACTAAGTGCTGGAGAAGGAGGTGCTCCTTGGTAGGAAAAGTTACCTCTCTGGTAACAATTGACAGCAGTGTGGCCAAACTTCCAACAGATTTGGCAGGCTTCAGCTTCTTGTGGAGCTTGGTCTGGATGCCTGTAATAACAATCCACAGCCAGATGACCCTTCTTGGCACATATTTGACATTTTGGGGAAGGCTGTTGCTGCCAAGTTCCTTGAGAGGAATAACCAGGACCACCTTGAACCTGTGAGTAATCAAGACCTGAGGAACCTATGAAGCCTGAAAAACTTTGCTGTTGTGGATTCTGATATCCCCACTGTTGAGTTTGATTCTGCTGTTGTGGATTCTGATATCCCCACTGTTGATTTTGATTGTGATTTCCCCACTGTTGATTTTGAATTCCCTTTCCTCTTCCTTTCTTATTCCTTCCACCATTGTAATTGTTGTTCTTATAGTAATAGTTGGAACTTGGTGCATTGCTACAACCACCATTATATCCAAAATGCTGAAAATTACCACTGAAAAGCTGAGGATTGGACTGGTGAGGCTGGGAGTTGAGCTGTGATTGAGAGTTGAACTGTGAGTTCTGATTGTTGTTTCCACATGTCTGATTTGAGACCTCCTTTGTGTACCCAGATAACTGACCAGGAAGTGAGAGTTGAAGGTTACTTGTTGATCCATGCTCGGAGGAAGAGCCAGGACCCGTGCCCTTGGTTGCCACCATAGCAGACAGAAAGGGAAACTCATTTGCTTGTTCAATGACACTCTCTTCAGCAAGAAGTTGAGCCCTGAACTCCTTGAGTGAAATAGCAGTCTCCCTGCCTCTAATTACACATCGAAAGGTATTGTATTCACTTGGTAGACCCCTTAGAGACAGAATCACTACATCATCATCACCAAAATGAACCCCACACGATTCCAAAGTGTCTCTTGCATTTTTAATTCTTTGCATATACTGAGTCATACTCTCAGAGCCTTTCTTAATATTTTGTAACTCAGTTTTCATTTGGAAAATTGAAGCTTTAGTGATGGAAGCAAACCTTTCTTTGAGGTTCACCCACATTTCTTGAGCAGTCTTGCAGCCAATAACACATGACATTGCAGAAGGGGATAATGTAGCAGTGATCAGTTGCATCAAGGCTTGATTATGCATTCCCCAAATCTGAATTTGTTCCAACCTTGCCACATTTTCACCATCTGAAAGGGTAGCCACCAGAGGAGGACATGGATTAGACCCTGAGACAAACCCCATCAAGCCATGGACATTCAGCAATAGTTCCATCTGGAAATTCCATGTGAGAAAGTTGTGGTCATCAAGCTTGACATTTACTGAGCTTCCAACAGTAGAGATCAAGCCTGCAATAGGAGACTGCAAGATTTGAAGCTGAGAAGAGGTCACCATTTTGAGGACACGAAGTGAGACACCCTTCTTTGAATCTTTTACTCTTTTGTTTCTTCTCTGAATCTTTAACACAAACACCTGGTGTGCTACAGCTTGTTTGTTGATTCTTGAAACTTGTTGATAGGTATTTAACCCTTCTTGACAAGCACTTGTCGTGCAGTAGCTTAGGCGCTATGGAGAAAACACAGAACCTTCTTGAATGGAGGCACCAAGTCAGTGCATCAGCTTGATTGCTGATTTAGGCTCTTCGTGAATCAATGATCTTCTTTGATCTTCTTTGACTGTTTTGATCTAGCAGCGGAAAACAGGAGAAAGAGCTCAGGCCGTCTAGCACGGCTCTGATACCATATTAACAGTCTTGAAGATATTGAAAAGGAGATAAGAAGTTGAAAGAAAGGAGAGGATGCAGAGAACAAAAGATCGATGCTTTGATGAAGCTAAGCAGTCCAGACTTTATACAAGATCGGAGTCACAAACCGTACTCATCTAGAACTTCTAACTACCTCTAACTAACTCTAGTATAGCTAGCATAGAATCAACAGATTTCTAACTGATTTTAGGACTGATGCTCAACAAGCCAGGTGGCATATGATAGGTGGCATTCTAACAGAAACATTCCATGAAAATCATTGTGCTAATAAACACAAGCATCTTATAAATTCATAGGAGCCTCCGCCTAATTTTGGTAATGCGGAACCACGTCGGGGGAGACTAGCAACTGCAGTGGAGTAGCAACCATCACCTTCTGGCTTCGATGAGAATGGTGCGACGGGAGGAGGAGATGAGAAGGGGATGGCCGGAGAGAGAATGAGCAATTTGATCATTATTGTTTATTGCAGAGCTTTTGATTAATCATGATTATTATTTTTTTATTTATTTTAAATAAATTAAGAAAATATACTTCAAGTAGAAATTGGCGAATTAATAGATTATATTGTGGATATATTATCACGTCGTGCTTTACATGTTTTGGATTATAAAATTTGGAATTTCACTTGGTACCTATAACATTATTTAAAATTAAACATTGAGATCAAACTTCATGATAAATGTGAAATTTACATATCAATATTTTGTAATTCCCCACCATCCAAATGGTTTTACATTTTAGAATATTTTAGTAAGATGTCGAAATTGTAAAAAATACATTTATATCTTTAAGGCTATGTTTGGTATGTCGTATAAAAAACTGGATATGATAATATTGTACAAAACAAATGTTTGGTACCAGTTGTATTAATTAGTCATCGTATGAGTTAATATGGTTGAATGTCATTATACGACACACACACGCTAAAATAATATCCTCGAAATTGTTCGTATTAAATAATCAGATGACTAATAATCTAGAAAATTGTAATAATAATAATAATAATAATTAATTTAATAAATACTAGTAATGATACAAATAAAATTGATAATTAATAATAATTTAATAAATAGTAATAATAATTATTATTAAAATAAATAATAAATTATTATAATAATAACAAACATAATTAATCATTAAGATATAAGTATTTCATATCAATTATTATAATATAATCCGATCAGTATAGTATAGTCGTCATTCTAATCCTACCAAGCACTCGACTAAATAGTCAGTCTAGCCGGTGGACAGACTAGTATACCCGACTGAAATAGTCAGTATAATACGACATACTAAACGAAACGTAAATTTACATCCTTATTACGGTATACCAAATGAAACGTAAATTTACATCCTTATATTAAAGATGGTGCTAATGCTATCTTAATAGATATGTCTTGTCACCCATAATATGTATGACTTTCTACTGATTGAAATTAGAATATGCCGATAACTTACTACTAAATAAAGTTATTACTTTGCTTACCATGAAATTCTTTTATCTTACATTTTGATTCTGGTCATCTCTTTTCACTCTTTTCCTCTCAGTTCACAGTGAGAGGCATGGTTAGCTTTAATATAAGAATGTGATTTGATTATTTGATTATTTGATTATTTGTAATATTATGGCACAAAAAATTACGAATCTCTATCACGCGAACATTATGTTTTTTTGTTATTAGTTTATCAGAATCGATTTTAGAAAGGGATCAAATTCATGAAGTATATTAGTTTATCAGAATTAAAAATGTGTACATAATGTATAAATATTACGAGTCCATTAGCACTAAAGGCTCCTTCTCGCAATGTAGGCATATTTTTTTCGTGAAGCGTGATTACATTAGGGACTCAAGGTTAGCATGATTGAAAGGTTTTTCTACAAGACTCTCTTCAAGTGAGTTCTCGTGATTCAAAAATTTAATTATGAACGTCTCATGTTTCTACAATTTTTAGATATGGATGAGAAAAAAAGGACAATGTTTTGTTTTGTTACTGGAAAAATTGGGAGCTTTCTTATGGTTTGTTGTTATTCTATTGAGAAATGAGAGAAGGTACAACATTTCCTAAATGAGATATTGGGGTAAACTTAAAAAATAACTTTATAGCTTTTCAATTGCCACCTAAATGTAATTATCACAAACCTAAGTGGTTAAAATGAAAAAATAGTTAAGAGACTCAATCGAGGAAAAAGTTGTGAGTATAATAGATGTACGAAAACAACCGACGGAAAACAACTGTTTTAATCAAAAGACACAATCAAGGATGAGCATGCAAGCTCTCGAAGAGAAATGGTGCCGCCAAATATCACAAATTCAAAATAGAATAAGAACACAAACGCAACAACAGCTGATAAACACATCAAGAAATGCACTTATACTTAACAGAAGTGTAAAGGTGTAAAACTGCCAGTTTATGTGAATGAGATGTCACTGACATCAATTACACAACCTCCAAGGCAATACAACTATATTGTATATTTCATATTCTATACTCTAAGCAACAGAGAAAGAGAACTTCAAATGAGAAACAAGACTCCTTGGATAACAAATTATAACAACGAAACTTGGCATGGAAAAAGAATCATGGAATGCTGTTTAAGCTCAATGTTATGTGACATCTAATATAGAATTTCATATGACAATAGAAGCAGACATTGCACTACATATTCTGGCTTCTGTGTGTGCGCGTGCACACAATTGTTTACAGCTTTAAAACTCAGATTAGCTGCCTGATTGAACATGAATAGACACTTCACTAATACCATAATAGTAACCAAAATACATTACCACATAGTGCTAAATATGAGCATGGTCTGCCCATAACGAATAAAAGTTGGAGAAGAAAAGCCAACAATATTACATGTCTAAGTTAAAAGTTAATATACAGTGAAAATCTAGTCCAAAAGTTTGCACCGCGATCCCGCACTTCCAGCAAATTACTCACTTGAATTTGCAAGACCAACCATGTTGAGCATATGACGATCCTCCTTAAATCTTTCCAATACAGTACTTTTTCCACCGTCATGTTTTTCTTGTTCTGCAACTTTGGTTATGACTCCCCAGCATTCGATCACCTCCGGGTGTATCTGATTGGTCTTGGAGAGGCACGGGGAACCGAATGTTGTACAGGAGAAAGTGTGCCCCTGATCTAAGGTGGCTGAAAGGAAAAGGCCAAAGTGATTCACTTTTCCTCCAAAACCAATACCATTTGGGATGCTTGCCGAACTGAAATTCACAGCACACTGCCAGTATACAGAATAAAATCTTGAAAAATAAATAAATAAATTGTGATTCCCGGAAACTTTAGTAGTTTACAAAGCTTAGGATTCAGCAGTTGACTCTAAATTTTAAAATGAAGGCATCAATTCCTCGTCCAATATAGAAAATAATGCGTAACTAGTATAGAAAAGTATGCATATGCAGATAAGTAGCAGATATGATAATTATACAAGAGGTAGCATGAAGTGTTTCATTCAAGGTTCCATTCGATATTGACAACCTGATTCGATTTTTTTGGTCTAGATCATGCCTGTCATGCCTGTATCATGTTACCAACTGAGGGAAGTTCATTACGAACACCAAAAAGCAACAATTGAAGGCTAAGATCTTATCAGAAACCACATTGCAATGACCTCTATTTCAGAGAAATATAACTAATCAAATTGAGAAGCCACTCACCCATTGTAGATTATTGTTAGCTCCAGTAGGTCTAAATATAGATGCCACTGGAGAAAGTTGGAAAAGAAAACACTTCAAATCTCCATAGAAATCACCGTGCCTTTCCCATGGCTGGGAAGCATAACCTCCATAGACATAGCCTTCTTTATCCTTAATGATGAATACAGTTGGCCCTTTATCATTTCTGCAGTGGATGGAACGGAACAGTCACCCATTCCAGCCCAAATTAGTTGCAGCAACGGACATGACTGAAATTAAAATATAATAGCACTTAGTTTATCTTTAGGGATGTTATAAGCATTTGATGGAACATTGTCATGGTGTTTAAAGCTGAAAATAGTCGATTTCCCCTTCACCCCAAGACAAATGGATCAAAACAAAGGAGCGTCTTAGCACAGTCATGTCACATTCTCCAGGATGCGAAACTAGACATAAAGAAAGTCAAATTATATAGGACTTGTGCGCATGACCTATCTACCACTTAATGTTCCATCAAATCTACCAAATCGACTCCTTAAAATAGAAAAGTATGCCATCAACTCTAAAGCCTATCTTTACTCTCAGAACAAGGATAAATTCACGACACTACAAGGACATACCCAACTCAGCAGACATGGAAAGATATTTGAATTTAACTGATTCAAAAGAGAAACAAAATCTTTCGGAAGAAAAATATACTCACGATATGTTGCCCAAAAATGTGTTGAAGCTCAGACCATTTAAAGAACTATGGTATAAAAGTTTCCATTCCTCCAGCTCTTGTTGCAGAAGGAGTCCTCCTATATGCCAAGCATACACCTTGTTCAACAGAATCATATCAGAATCAATGTCTTCTGAAAGCAAGAGTCGAGGAACTTGAGAACCTGTTCTTCCTACAAGGAAAGGAAGTTTCAAAAGCATGGTAAAATAATAAAATTTCAGATAACGCCAATTGAGAAAACCAATTTGTAATGTAAAATGAGCCATTAAAACAAATGGTAATCCAGCGGATACAGATTAAACAAGTTCAGCAGACCACCTTGATCAGGCGATATCAATAAGCTTCCAAGAAACTTCCTGACAGATGGAAGAAGTGTACACCAAGTTTTGAAATCTTCGAAAGACAAACTTTCTTGGGCATGCCCTTCGTCATGCTTAGCAAACTTTGCAGCATTGAGAAACACATTCACAGTGTCCTTATATGCAATTAATCCGGGCTCAGAGTTTCCCTTGTTGAATATAGCGTCAAACATTGCCACCAGAACACAATCCAGATCAGACCTGAATCCAAATTCCAAATATCATATACCCAAGACAAAACATAAAAAGAATAGAAAGGCAGGGTATTTCTTATCACAACATACTAGCTAGTACCAAACACTTTCATCATTTCTACAGCCACAATAGCTAAGTAAATCAAAGCACGTAATATGCCGTATCTCATAAGATCAGTTCTGAATTCTACAATCTTCAAACCATCACAATGGCTACTTCAATACTTCTATCCAAACAAATATCACAATGTGGAACCTACTAAAACTTATCAACATTAACTAAACTACTGGATACTGCAGCCAGTTTTGTAGAGCAAGATGTCACAAAACAAAACCACTAAGTGTTTGAAATTGCAATCAAATACAACCATGTTAGAATTAGAGTATAAAATTATATCCTATCATTATCATTATTGCAAGTAGGGCTTGTAAATCTACCTCCCCAAAATGCCATCCCCATCTACGTCTAGTAACTGATATATGAATTCCTCAATATCAACTTTTGTTCCCTTCTCGTAAGTCCCCTGCAACACGCTCAAGCAAGCAAAAACGGCAATTGGGCATTTGATCATAAAACACAAAAACACCAAATATAATGCAAACAGCAAAAGTCCCGATATTTTTCAAGAAAAAATTACTTTGGCAATAACGAGGTCTTCAAAGGTGAGTTTTTGGTCTCTGCGTTGCTGGGTAACTAAATCGAACAACCTATCTCCAAGAGGGCCATGAAGTCCAAAATAAGTCTGAAAGAATAAAGCAGCTATATCCCATTAGAGAAGAAAATTAAAATTACTACAAAAAGAATTCATGGAAATTGAGTGTGCAAAGGAGAAAGAAATGAATAAAGATGCCTGGAAAACTGAGGGAGAGATGAATTGACCGTCGCTTTGTGAATGAGCAGCCAGGGACGCGTGCAGAGACTTGAGATCTTCAAGTTCCGCATGACTAAAAGCTCTGCAATCATTTCAAAATCAACCAAATTTTATATCTATGATTGCAAAAGTAATTGTTACTATATATACACAATATGAATATACCTGGAGGAAGAAGCAAAGCGAGGATCTTTGTGAGCTGAAGGTGACTGAGAATTGCCCATTTTTCTGTTTCTTCTTCTTCGCGGTTCTGCAATTTGCACTAAAAAAGGAAATCTGGACTGGAATTTATACTTTTTGATGGAAAATTTTCAACTAAGGTGTTTGTATTTTAGGATATTGGTCAAAGCCCCCAATTGTTTTTCTAAATTGCATAAGTTGTAGGATGTTGGTAAAGCCGTAAAGGAATCATCTTGTTTAAATTTGGTTTTTGTTTACCCTGAGAGATGATCCAAATTTCCAATCCTAAACTTTTAACTGCATTTTTTTCGAAATATTTACTCCACAATATGAATTATCGTGTTGTGTAATCTGAGAGTAATTATACATTAAAAAATGACAATTTATAATCAATTTAAAAATAAAATTGCTAGAAAAAAAATGAATTCAAAAAAGAAAATCGTGAGGATCACGTATGAAAATGGAAGATCATCATTTTCAATCGGTGGAGAGAAGATATTGTATATCAATATTGACAAAATAACTTTATAATCAATTAATAATAAGTTTAAAGGCCAATTTGAGATTGTTATATTTTTTCGAAAAATTGTTTCAGCTATACTTTTTTGAAAAGTGATTTTTACTTAATTTTCATAATAAGTAACTATACATTAAAATAATTTTTATAAAAACAACTTTCAAAAGCAACATAATGACTGCTTTCAAAAAATTGTTGTCAAAAGTCCATTACTTTTCAAAAAACCAAGATTTTTTATTTTTACCAAATATTTTTATACTACTTCACTTTCACATAAAACAGTTGTTCAAGAAAAAAGTAATATCAAACGGGGCCTAAGGGTTAGTTTGGGATTACTGTGCTTTTTCGAAAAAAACTATTTCAGCTGCGTTTTTTTAAAAAGCAATTTCTGCTTTAATTTCATAATGAGTAGCTATACACTAAAATAATTTTTTATAAAAGTAGCTTTCAAAGCAACATATAGCCAGCTTTCAAAAATTGTTATCAAAAGTTCATTATTTTTCAAGAAAACAAGATTTTTTTATTTTTTTCTAAATGTTTTTATATTATTACACTTTCAAATAAAATTGTTTTTTTTTAGAAAAATAATAATAATATCAAACGGGCCTGAGTAGAACTTAGAAACACATAGCATGGCATTTGAATCAATTAATCATGAGCCACACTTTTGTTCATATAGTTAAAAAGTTATATTTTTGTTCGTAAGTAATAGTATACAGTTTATTTTTGTTAAACTTTTGTTGACGTAGAATCATAAAAAAAAATTGTAACATGTTATATGTTTAAAGAAAATTCAATTGTTTAATGCCATGCATATGATTATTTAATTGTATCAATAACAATATCTTGGTGGCTAACTTCGGTTGACGAGGTAAGCAATCCTTCGTCTTCAAAAATTGCAACTGCATCACTACTATTTTCAGTCAGATAAATTAAGTATTAGTTGGCACAACTGATACTCCAATCCTTCATCTAATTTAAGAAGCTAGGATTTTTGAATCTCTTTGTAAGGAGTTCTATAGGTATACCCAAAAAAAAAAAACAAGCTAAGTAGGCTCTCCCTCCTCCTCTAAATCGTTTTTCCTCTTTTACTTTTGGGTTAGTAATAAACGTCAATTTATGGTGACTATTTAGTTTAAGCCATATTCATATTTGAGTTCTCTATCATGTTATTTTTTATTTTTTAAATCTACCAATTTCATAAAGATCTTCCTTTAAAATTTCTTATTTTCCCTAAATTATTTTAATACATTGCTATTAGAGTTTTTATGCAATATCTCACACTGATTTTCATCATAATATTGCGATTTGGAATTTTAGTCTTTTTGTCACTTTTATATGCAATTAGATCGTCGGAGATAAAGTCTTCTTCAGTTCTATTATATTCTACAAGTTCTTTGAGGCTATAAGTGATGACTTTAATAATGATGACTGTTTTTTTAGTGGAGACATTTCATTTAGCGCTATGTAAAGTTTTGGTTGTTTGAGACTTTGTGAGCTTAATTTTTATTTTTGCATAATTTCAGTGATATAAGTTTGTTAGTTTTAGTATGACTTTGTCAGCATTAATATTAGACTTATAGATTTTTTTTTGTTATAATTATACCTTTTATTTATCATATATAATGATATCATTTTTTATTAAACAAAATCTCTATCAATAACAAGAATATGATTAGGAATAGCACAACAAACCAAAGCATGGGGAGATTATTGCAACATGGATATTTTCTGTACTAAAAGAAACAATAATAAAAATAAGTTTTGGGGAGTTAATTGTGAGAATCAGAGCTTTGACACACTAAAGTGAAACAATTTACAAACTTGGAGGAGCAAATTGAAAAATAGAGATGCCAAAAGTAGAACACGACTGAAGTGGAATTGTGGAAACCAACTGGAGGTTTCGCGTTCGTAATTTAGAATCAGGAGAGTTTATTAGAGGTAGAAGTCCTCATCTGGGTTCTTTCCTGAAGCTTTTCAATTTTATCAAAAGCTAAGATATTATGCTCATTTTCTTCAGCTCAGATCTGTAAGTTCCTCATTAGCAGCTTTATCTGTGCTGATTCCTTTAAGATTTATCTATAGTGTGTTACATTGGGGTTCCATTTTTTTGCTCGTTGGGTCGTGTTTGATTGGTGAGAAAATGTTGGAAACAGAAAAAATAACCACGAAGTTCCTTTCTTGTTTCATAGATTCTGTCTTTGGTCTTGATGTTGCTATTTATTTTGTTGGGTACTATTGAGGTATTAAAGGTAAGAAATTTGAGATTATGCCACTCCTTTTCTTTTTGTATTGTGGGCAATTAAAAAGAGGAGAAATTTCTGAAGCATTAAGAAGATGCTTAGGACAGGGAGGATTTTTTTTATTTAAAAATTCATGCTATGATGGAAGAAGAAAATCCATTTTTAAATTCCGAAATGTTTTTTTTTTTTGGGGGTCTAAATGCTTCTTCTTATTCATATTAATAATCAAAATTGAAGTATTTGATAATGGCTCATTTCAGTAATTTAATTGTAGAGGGTAATTATATAAAATAATTAAAGATGAAGTGTTTTTGCTCTTTTTCATGAATTGTGAGTTGCCTTCTGTTTATTTTGGCATATTTAGCTCAACTTCATGAAATTGTAACGCCATCTCCTCAGAAAAAGCAAAAAAGGTTAATTGAATATCGAAGTTCTAACTTGTTAAATGTATCACAGATTTGGTGACCGCTGCTTGTGACAATGTCAAGACCATGGGTAATTGTTTGTCTGCTCCTGCTGATTGTGTTTACGTCACAGCTTGAATGGAAGCAATATGGGAATGATGAAGTAACCACTTCCAAGAAACAGAAGTATACTTCTGAAAGGGAAGAAGCTGTGAAAGAAAAAGTAAGTTCTAAGACTTTTTTTTTTCCTGTCATGACTGTATTGTGCTTTTTCTTTGAGAAGGAAATCTATGGTTCTTGTTTTTTACACTAACTTTGGTTCAAAAGAAACATACATGTATTTTTTCGATTGTTTACTGTTGTTAACTTCAGGCTTTTTAAGAAATTTCAGTAATCAATAGGCTATTCTTATCCGCAAAAACGAGTCGGAAAAGAAAGAATTCTAAGAACCCAAAGATTTATGCCATACGAGACCTATGGGAATAGTCCTTTAGTTGCCAGCATACTCAAATTTTCAACACTTAAGTGATTATTATTGCCATGAAAACGAAGACCTGTGGGGTGTATCAAGTTGTAAAGAGCTCAGTTTCATGTATAATACTATAACAGTGCTGTATCAGAAAGTTCGTATAAGCTAACGTTTGTTGGATCTCTTTGTTGCTTCAGTCAGGATTCGGGTTCTAAAAGCAGTCAACTAGAACAAATCACAACTTCACATTTCCCTGTTTACAGCATGATACCGTTGCTTTTATTCTTAGCCAGAGAAAGGGCTCTAAGATGACAAATGAATAATCTAGATTGAAGTCCTTTAGTTGATCCCGTGACCCATGATAATGCGGTCTTGTTCGTTAATGGTCCTCTATATCCGCAGTGTTTGCCCATCCTCTTAATGAATAGTGTTTGATTTCTCTGGGGTTGGGTTCTAGAATTGTTTAGAGAGAAGGAAATGTGCAAATTATATACCTTTTGAAATTGAAATGAGGAAATTATTTTGAGGTGTCCTTAATTGAAAAGTTATAATCTTCTTTGTTTTACCTCAATTCCTTCTATTAAAATGCTTCTCTTGTTGGCAGCACTTTGTCCGTAAAGTTATAAACTGCATTTCTGGAATAAGAAAAACCTATTGCTTATGTCTAGGTTCGCATCTTACCAGCTGTGAGAGTTAGAGAGCGAGATAAGGGTACCCAATGAGCAGAAATACTAAAGTCCTTTGTTTTTTCCTTTCATGGAATAGTGCTGCAAACCAAAAAGGATAGGATGAACTTTGCGCGAATTGAACAAGTGTTTGCAAACTAAGGGTGCTAAAGGCAGCATAGTCCAGGCATCTGTGTGAATCCAGCATGAGTGATTGCACTAGGATCAATCTGCATCTTGTTGCATTACATACTTCAAAGGCAAGTTTCAAATTCGATATTCTTAGTTTTTGTCACTGCACACAATTTACTGCTTACTAGCTATGAAAAAAGTTTCTAGGTTCTTTCTAGCACTCCTTCCCCTTATTCAGACTCAAACTCCAATTTTTGTTCATAGATACATATCTAGTCAACAATAGAACAAGGTCCATATGCATTATATCGAAGGGGTTCTAGGGATCAAGCCATTCAAGCTCCAAAATGGAGAAGTTGCAACATGAATACTTACCGAATCATCACCTTGTACTCCTTTAGTCTCTTGGTATTTTTTGGGCATTCTATATGTCTCTAATCATGTGTGCTTTGAACCCCATATGCTAGAATCCTTTGACCCTTATTACCAGCCAGTCAGAGGAAAAGAACTTTTAGAAAATTCTAAACACCTGGTTTACAGTCTTCTGGCCTCCTTATTTGTCTTTCTTACATGTCTGTACTTATGGTTTCGTTCCTGAAGAGTAAAGCCATCTACCACTGCATCATCTTCGCTCTCCAATGTGGCGATTTAACCAGCATTATTTTCTGATTAAGCATCTATTTATTACATCTTTATGAACCAAATGGTAACTTTAACAAGGTATTATAGGATCGAGTTTACATACGATAGAGCACTTACTAAACTTTATTATCTTAGTGACTTTCTCAACTCCATCCCTTTCACCACTACTTTCACATTCGCACGTCGAGCATGCCTGCGCGCTTGTCTAATATGAGGTACCACATACTATTGAGATCTGTAATTAATCTGGAATGGATGACTGAAATAGTAACAAGTGTATTGTATTATTCAATTTCTTCTAATTGAAAGAGTACAAATTTTCATAAGGTCCTAATTCCACAAACTAGGTAGACCGCAACTTTAACCTGGTAGATAAGTTCATTAACCTCATTGAGTACCAACTCTACTGCAGATTATCCTCTCGCAAGAAAAAAATATCCAGAAACTTAATGAGCTTGTGCGGAGTCTTCGGGAACAATTGCTACAATGTAGAGGTGAAAATGAGAATGTCAATGGCACTGCAGCTCCTTTGACTGAACTTCTTTCTGAGCTTGAAAGGCACCCACTTTTGGAGGATTAGTCATGGATCATACATGTTAAACATCAGTATGTTTGTATCTGTAAGTAGGAGAATCCAAATTCGTTTTGTTATTTGCATAGCTCATATGAAATTACTTATGTTTAAATGTTGAACTGAAAAGTGCAGTATCCAGTATGTTATCTTTTGCCAGTATCATGTGGAATTATAGGGTTCATATGTTTCACTTCTTTGCCTTTATGTTCCGTATGCCTCTTCTGGTAGCAGTCACTGGTAGTAAACTGATTGGTGTTTGATGTCTTGATAAAATGGGGAATCAATAGTGTGGTGTTGTTCGTATCTTTGTTGATAATTTGATTGCTGAGTGGATTGCATGGTGGTCTGAAAACCATGGTTCAAATAGTCTGGAGGATAATGACCATAAATGCGGAGAAATATATAATGTAAAGCATCATGTCATTACTTATCACCTATTACTTCTACATCCTAACATCAAACAGAAAAAATCTCAATTAACAAGTTTTCGCCCCTAAATTTTAACTTGCATCAAATGTAGAGAATCTTCTAGATATTGAACCGTGGGGATTTTATATGTGTTCATCCCCTTATTCTTTCCTGGTAAATTGTTCTTCATTCAGCTTGCCAAACTTCAACATGAACAAGCACCTTTGGCTGGAGTCCTGGGCTACAAAGCATGTCTTACAATCTATTTAAGTTTCTGCATTGAGTTGTAGTTGAGTTATAGTTGAAGGGGTTGTCATTCCTCGCAGCCCTCACCTCAAGTTTATGTTTTAAAGTCTGAAGTATCTGTGAAGAAACTTGAAAAGGCAAACAATTGGGGCAGGCAGATTACTCATATTTTTCTTTCCAAATAGATAAAGGAGTTGAGACTTTAGAACCCAAAACACAAGAGTGAGATAATACGATGAAGCAGCTTAAACCAATAGATAGCATCCATATTTCGTACGCAGCAGATGAATATGGAGAAATAAGATCCAGCATGATAATATTTTCTCTCGCATGGATTTTATGTTTCTCACATGCCTTCCTACCCCTAGTGCTGTCCCGATAACTAAACAAGAACAGACAATAGACTGTAAAAAGGCAATTACAATTTCTGACACTTAAATTTTTAACTGTGAAGAGGCAATTAAATAGGGCAGTGTTTTAACTATGTAGGCTCATCTCTCAAACACCATGACTTCCTTTGCTCGACTTCTTCTCCACATCTGTGATCATACCATGTGTTTTGTGTTCTTTTTCCTTTCTTACCGTTGTGGTTGTGTGTATGAATTGAAGGTTGATGATTTAATTCGCTGTCTCTCGATTTAATTCCTCAACCAATCTTCTTCTGAATCATTGTACCATGAAATGGTCTGAATTCCTCACAGGTTGGTGAAGAAACTTTAGCATGAGACCTTCTCTGCTACTGGTTCAAATTCTGTAGTTCTGATTTATTATGATCTTGATATGCTGTGAGTCTATGGTGTTGAGACATGTGAGTTATATATTTGTAGTTGATTACACTTCCACTGTTTGGGAAAAGTAAGATTCGAGTCAAGTTACAGATTAGGGCTTTTAATATTTGTTTAAACCAGATCAAACCATCTAAAACCCTAATCTTAGAGGTACATAAGAACTCATATTCTCCACCAAAATCTTAGGCAAGTGAGAAACTTAGGATGCTGGTATGGTGTTGACTGTTAATTAGGTTAAGATTCACTTTGTAGTAGGTGCAGATAAGTCTTAAGATAATTTGGCTGTTGAATTTCAATTTGCACCCTTTGATATTTGCTGCTACACATCAGAAGTGATCAGAAACTGCATTTAAAATTAGGAGCCCTGCAAACCATTCTGTGCCACAAAGTACCTGGCTAGTTATATAATGAAAGACCCAGTTAATGCATGAAGCAGCTGTCTATGAATGGAGGAAAACAAAAAGAAAAAGTAAACCAATTTGCTTGCATTTGTAAGTTAGGTCAACTTTGCACCAATGTATGTGGGATCCTCTGGAAAATATGAAAAGAAAAAAATATATCTCACTGAGGTACCTTTTTTTTGTATTTTCAATCTTTGCTACAGAGAGGAAACTTGAAGGTGAATACATTCACACTAAATGCTGTCATTTCAATATAATTAATAGACATTGCAAGTTTAGCTAACTCATATCCTTAGCTGAATTCCTTTTCTTGCTATGTCATACAGATGAATAAATTTTATTTCAATTGACCATCATAAACTCTCAGCACAGGGGAGGATTGTTTTCATATTTATTTCTTGCACATATCATCCATAAATACAGGGCTGGCCAATAGGCAGGGCGAGAGGGGCCTAGACCCTGGGTCCAAAAATATTGAAGGGCCCAAAAATTAAGTTTTTTTTTTGTTATATTTAAAAAAAAATAGTAAGATGTATGATAATTTAGATAGGGGATACGAGTGAGTGGGAAACGGAAGGAGAGTCTCCTTCAAAGTTCCAAGAAGAAAAAGCCGTGTTTCAACATTCTAATTCAATGTTACAAGGTTAAATATCAATCTCATTCAATATCAAATTATCAATTGTTCTAAATTTTTAATTTTTTGCAATCTTATTCAAACTCTCAAACTCTAACCTCAATTTCTCAACAATTTGCTTTTCCAATCGAAGACATCCAAACATTTTCACCTCCCATTCTGAAAGCTCTATCCGAGATATTCTTAAGTTACAAACTTAAAAAAGAGATAATTTAATTTAATATAATTCTTATTACAGTTTCCCTATTAATTGAACACTTCCATTTGACAACTTTCCCTTATGGATGTTGTAGTTTTTGACGATGGGAAGACCCCTTCATATAATCAAAAGACCAATGTTATGGGTCTAAGCCACGAATCTAACATTACAAATGGCAGGTCAGTTCTTACTTTTTGTTAGAAATTAGAAATTATGCCTCTTTAGTTTTTTTTTTTTTGTGCCTTTGAATCCTTAATTATGTCTTTTTCGCATGCTAGGAAAACTTCAAGGAACTCACCTAAATTGATAAGGTCACTACTACAAAAGTTCTTAGTTTAACAATATTTAATTAGATTCTTGTTTTAAATATGAAAGTTTGTATATAATTACAAATTGCTTACTGGTTTTACAAAAAAAGTATAAGATTTGATTTTTTTAAAAAAAATTAAATGTAATGTTTTGAACATGATGTACTCTTTTTTCTTTGTTTGGGGTTTTGTCCTAATATATGAATTTTCTCATAACAAAAATTTTAACGATGCTTCTTAATAAAAATATAATATAATCAATTTATAAAATTTATATTTTTAATAATTAAGTATGCGAATTAATGACCCATTTTTTATTTTTGTCCTAAGCCTCTAAATGTTTGGACCAGCTCTGCATAAATAGCGAGACTCACCCACAATTTTGAGCCTCTAAAACATGCTTTTTGTATGAGAAATGCTAACATGACTTGCTTGTAATGATCTTACAATTTTATTTATTTTTAAATTAAAAAAAAGGAAAAACTAATGTTAAACTTGGTCGAATTTACAAGATGTTGGCAAAGCTATCTGTGACTAGAGGAATCTCATGTCTTTTTTTGTGTTTGAATACTATACTTGTTTGTGTGTATATATATATATATATGCAAATTACACAAATATATTTGTTAAATTTTTTGAAGTTTACTTCTCTTCTTTGGCTTATTTCGTTCTAATTGATTCTTTACTAGCATGTGAATTTTACCTAAAAGTATTGAAAATCTGAGTGCATGAGTAATTTGTCTTGTATAATTTTGAGTACTCAAAATAAATGATACAATTGCTTTTGGAAAATAGATAACATATACGCCTATTAAATTCTCACAATTATTAATATTGTCATATATTGATTTGTGTTTTTTCCGTCATTATGATGTCTATATAAAGTGTCTCTTTTAACAGTAACTTCTTAATTTAGAATGTAATTAAAATATTGATTCTCTTTCAGCTGAAAAAAAAAAAAGATATCCTAAACATTTATCTACACAAAGTGCCCCGAACCTAAATTCCCGAATACTCCTCTAAAGACAAACATAAGGTGGCAGATAACCTACATAAGAAGTCTCATTTGAGTAAGTTCCGTTAGTATAATTAAACCAAAAGAAAACAATACATGTGTAATTGGGAAACATAAACCTCAATCAAAATCAAATGCAGTTCTGAAGAAAATTACGTTGCCTATGTTGTTGGTTGGGCATAGATTGGTTTAATATGTGGTTGGGGATGAAATAATCATGGCCGCTATTCTGTACCCTTCAGATCTTTATCACACTAATGGAGACTGGAGAGGTACATTAATGGCTGCTCTAATTTTTCATTCCATGTGCTGCTGTAATTTAAAGAGTGAACCAAATAAGAGAGACATTTCAATGGAAGCCTGGTCGCTAAGCTTCTCACCAAGCTTTTTTCATAATAATAATAATAATGACTAAGACCAAATTTATTGGTCGAGCCCTACTCAGTACCCACCTGCTGGTTAGGTTACAAGATTTTGTAAGCGTTAGGGTTTATGTGCAAACGATTAGGAATCGCCAGTTCTAAGTCTTGTCCATAAATGGAAAAGCATATACCTAAATAAATCAATCCGTCTCCAAAACATCGGTTATTTCTTAATTGACTCAAAACCAATATTATTTTGTTTGAAAGAAAAATAGTTTATTGTGATCTTATAAATAGATTTTCATGTGACATATATTTAGGTGCATGTAATTCTCATCTTGAAGTGTCTATCATTGATCATAAAATTTCAAATTTCTGGCAGTTAGACATCAGAAAATTCAAGCTCTAAAATAATGGTTTACCAACTGCACCGCAACTTAGGGTTAGAGCCAATATAATTGTCAACAATTTATCAAATATAGCCAAAAACATTCAAATTCAAAAAATGTCAATTTTTATAAAAACTTTCAAAAATAGCAATAATTACACTTATATATATTGTTAGAATAGATATTTTATTCTAAAACACCAATGATAGTACAAGATGAGACATTAGGTTTATCAAGGACCCATACGTGAACGTCATGGTCAATAGGTAGATCAAAATATGTGTGGCCTGAAAAAGTTGATAGGGGAAAAAAATAAAAGGAAATAAAACAAAAGTGTTCCACGTCTAATGTACATACAATGACAGTCATCAAGAAGGAAGTTAGCCAGTAAATGAAGCATGGAAACTGCACATTATGCTACCTCGTTAAAAAATCTTTCCCAGAAAAAACTCAATGGAAAAAAAACAAAGGTAAAAGTCCAGCATGCAAGCTTACGGTTTAAAAGAAAAGCATCATCGAGGGAGATACATTACGAACGAAAGAATTTGAAGTCTTTCTTGGCATTCCATCCCTCAAGTATGGAAGGACTGCAAACCAGAAAAAGTGAGTTGCCAATAATTCAAATTACGACAAAAGGATGTCATTTAACGAAGAAAAATCCAATTGTCAAACCATAACTAATTTATCTTGTGACATCGCTGGTTTGACAGACATTGTCATTCCAGGAACAAAACAATGGGAACAAGGAAGACGTGGGAGAAAATTTCCAGAAAGAACAAGGTTATAAATGTAGGAGAAAACTTCATGAAAGAACAAGGTAAATGCAGGAGAAAACTCAAATATTACTATTACTAACAAAAAGTTTGAAAATTCTCATAATTATCTGGGTAAGCTCTACTGACATAATTGAAACAAAGAGTGGTTATTGAGATATTTGGAAGAAGGCTATCTTCTTTTTGTGATTGTTAATCAACTTTTAATTTTTTAATTAAAATCGTCAAAAGTGATTATCCATGCGATTATTAAGTGTACTTTGTTTTCCGTCCTTCAATAATATTAGTACATAGAAATAAAAAGAAATTACCTGGCTCATAAATTTTGGGATGTGGAAAGCATGAATGCTGACAGGACATATTTCATAGCTTGCTTTTATTTTGTATATTTATTCTACTAATGAAATTTCGTAGCTTTTCCAAAAAAAAAAAAAGTGTTTATAAAATATATTGTCAAAGTATTATATATATTTTAAATTCTTTTGTAGCATTGATCAACGACATAATAGAAAGATCGATTCTAGTCCTATTATTATTTTATTTTAAAAAAATTTATTTTGTTGAGAAGAGTCTTGTTAATATTTCTCATCCGTAATAATTAAGCTAAACTCTTTTCTCTCTTTCCTAGCAGCCGCGAACACAAACCACAAAACCCTAGACACCGCCCCCGTGTGGGGGTCGGTGGCAGCCCTGCTCTCCCCATCTTCCTTTCTTCTCCTCTTCTTCTCCTTCTCATCTTCTCTATCTTTTTTTCCATCTTCTCCATCTTTTTTTTTTCCATCTTCTCCTTTTCCAGATCTCTCTATTTTTCTCCTTCTCTATTTTTTATCCATCTTCTCCTTCTCCATTTTATCCATCTTCTCCTTCACATGTTTTCTACATATTCTCAGTTTTCTACATATTCTAAGTTTCCTTTTGGTTTTCTCTGTCCTTTGTGGCTTTTATCGGCTCCACCTTCATGGTGGAATTTTCTTCATCTTTATGGTGATTCTAAATGTTTTTTTTTTTCTGATTTGAGCCATTATTTTCTCTTCACCCCTCATCAAATGTCATTAATTGCGACTCACCTTAGATTCTCAGCCACCAAGTTTTGTCCTACGACGCCTCCATTATGGATCTGCCCGTGGTGGTTTTGGGTTACTGTTAAAGTGCATGATGCACTCGTTAAATGGATTACGGGAGCATTTTGTGCACGGGTGGCTGGCTCACCCCCGTTTTCTAGTTAGTTCTTCAGTTTCACTCCTCTCCTAATTGGTGGGTGTGATTTTGTGGTTCTGTGGTGGATAATGGATATGGCGGCTTGGTGAAATGGCTGCAAGAGATGTGGAGTTTTCCCTATTTTCATATCCAGGGTTTCTATTTGATTTTTCAAATTTTTTAAGTATATTTATGTTTGTGGGCTATTCTTATTATTGAGTTTTCATTTTCTTATAATTATTTACTCCTAGCAATGAATATGCTTTTCCCATTTAAAAAAAAAAAAGCCAAAGTAGCTTAAAGCAAAAGATGAGGAAATTCGAATGTTCATAAATATATAGCATGCAATTGAAGTTTTGAAAGGAGCTTTCGTGTGGAGTCTGGTTTACAGGGTAGCACTATTGAATGTTCATTCATAGCTCCATTGATGAATGCTCTTCTGGAGATATGGAGTGTGTGATATAATGATCATCGATCTGAGACCAAGATTTAGAGGCTAATCTTTAGGTATGCCACTAAATGCTTTGGCATGTATTTCAATGAAGAGGAGGTTGACAGAATTCAATTCGACTTTCATGAATCTATCAAAATTTATAGCATACAACTGTTACAATTATATATGAGGTTTTCAATTCTGAGGATCATCTACAGTCTATCTGTGCATACAATTTTTTATGATGTGTCATGTCAATCGAATTTCAAAATTTTATTAGGAAGCGAATCCAAATTTAATGCAAAGAAATGAACATATTCGTTGCCTTTGTAATTACTTGCTTTATTTAATTGCCTTATTTAATGAAAATTTTAATTACCTGATAAAAAAAATGAACATATTCGTACCCTAATCAACTAAGATTCAAGCTCATCTCCTTTGACTACATAAATTCCCTAGTGGTATATGCATGAATGCTCTTGCACACATAGCAAAATTCAAAATGAAGTGGGTCTCACATTCTCATCAAATTAGAAGCTTCTTTAGATCAAATATTAATTGTGGTGAGAATTAATAACGTTGATATTCCTTTTTACTTGTAATAAGCTCAATTTAAGTTATAATAAAAATAGTTATTTATATGAATATCCCCTAATATTTTTTGTCTTTTTACAAATACTTCTTTAGATTTTGTACTTTACACAAACACCCTTTAAGTTCCACCAACATTACACATCACTCATAAAATATGAAGAAAAAAATATAAATTATGTAAACACTAAAATTCTCTTAATATTTTTTTGGATATGTATCATTCTAATTCTGAAAGTATTCCGGTATAAAGTCAATTTTTAGGCTGATGTCAAGTTTTAATTGATAATTACTTAAGAAATGAGTTTGAATGTAATGTTTTGCAAACCTAATGGAGTGTTCGGATAAGATCTAAAATTGAAAGTGGTGTTTGTGAAAACACAAAAATGCTTAGAGAGTATTTGTGTAAATAGCTATAATAAAAACGATGCATATATATTTGTATAAGATTTTTATTTATTTATTTAAACCTAACAATTAAACTTAAATTTATTACCCGTTTGATAACTTGTTAATTTTTAATTTTGGACGCCTGAGATTCTGAGAAACCTTTTTTATTATGGCGTTTAAAAACTATTTGGCATGCATGTCATCGATCCCAGCTCTCACCAAATTGAGCTATAAATCATAAATGTGAAGTCAATAAGAGCTTAAACTAAACTTAGAACGTGATATCATATGGCGAATTCTGAAATTTTAATACCCAAAATATATCCCCAATTAAAAAATTCAGGTCAATGTTATTGACTTTTTTTTACATGATACTAAAATTTATTAATTAAATAAAAATAAAAAGTAAAAATAAGTTAAATTGTAATATTTTGATGTTTGATAAATATAAGTAAGTACCTTCGTTAATCAGATTCGATATCTGATGAAATAATCCAAAGAGAAAAACATTATTGACTATTTATATATACATATAATATTTTATTTTATATTATTTCGCCTCAAAAAAACCACACAAATATAAAGTACTTCTACAACTTGCCTCAAAATTCACTATTAGCCAAAAATTAGGGGAGAAGCTTCTCTTTGGCCGTTTCTCGTGAATTGTTAACTAAAATATTTCATTTTCATCCCAAAAAAAAAAGGTACAATCATATAATGGAATCCAGATTAATTTTTCAAACTACATCCATGAATATATATTTTCATTAGTAATTATGATTTTTTTTTTTAATTTACAAAAGTGCAATATTCATTAAGGAAAATAAGGATTCATATAAAAAAAATGATTCACAAAGTGTATCGGTGACGGTCACTTTATTCTGACAAAAAAATTTCAACACAATTAACAATTGACATGCACACGGATATCTTTCGAACAAATTAATTAATTGAAGCGTAGATGAGTAAATATTAGATTAATAGAATGAATACTAAGCTTGAAATTGCGTTCACTCATGATAGGAAAAATCTCGGAAAGATTAGTATGTACATCAATCATGAAAACGACCTTCCGTTTAAATTTCTCGCACTATAATTTTAATTCAATAGTAAAGAGAATCGAATTCACTATAAATCTACAATACACGGACGGAAACTCATTCTAATTAAGTACCTACTTATCGAATTATCCATGAGCTGGTACCCCATATGTTTCTGAATGATATAAATGGCATATATAAATACATACTTATCCATGAATGCCTTAAAAAAATGGGAGCTGCTGATGTCCTTGAAAAATAAGAACTGGAATAATGAAGGAACAGAACCTAGTTTTGGCCTTTGGTGGCTCTCATTTAAGTCCCTACTTAATACTCATTAACTGAATTCACCTTATTATTTATTACATAACCAAATATGGTCACTTTTTTTTCAAACAAAATATTTTTCCTTATTGAATTAACACTCAGTACTGATTGCTTGGCGGGGGATCTTAATTAATTTTATTTTTTCTTGTAATTTTCAAAATTTATAGTAATTTATGGTCAGATTTATAGTAATTTTCAAAATTTTCTAGTCCATTAAGAGCTTATAACTTAGTCAAAGATATATGTATATATGATTATGCATAATTTCTTTATAACTAGCTACTCTCTGTTGATTATAACATATATTCTTTTCAACGTTTGAAGAATAATAAATCTCACTTGCAAGCACATGAATAAAAATATGTGAGCTCCGAGCGTGAGCTCGATCGACTTCAATTGATTACAAGCACACACTTGAAACTTCATTTTTAATTAACTTCAAACAAACAGAAAGGAAAGAAGAAAGAAAATACAAATGATCATGAAATTTGAAGTACTCGATCATCCTTATCAACAAAATTAATTTCTTGCTATCTATATTCAACTTTGAGACAAAAAGCTCATCATCAACAATGTGACGTCGAAGTTGATCACGATGAAGCTTTATTATATATATTTCATTTTCACTAAACCATGCATTTTTTTTTACAACTTATCAATACCATATAGGAGCTGAATTTAATAATATTGTGAATCTTCGCCCTAACTATATGTTATTCTATAAAAAAAAATAGATAATTGGTTTAAAAAAAGTTTGTTTGATGTTTGTTTGACGGATACTACGTTATATACATTGAGTATTGATCCCGCCTTTTATGATGGATAGTCGAACTTGAGATCTCTTATATAACGTGTGGAAAGGATTACCCATGGACGATTTCTGAACTCGAATTTTATATGGACGTACTAAACTTATATGCTAGATGTAGAAGTAATATTACTTCGAATGATACGGGTGAATTTCATTAACAAGCATAAAATGATACATTTAGTTAGGATGAACATAATGAGCCTTATCTTTCAAATGCATTTATAAAATATAAAAGTTTGATAAAAATAAGAAACTAAAATTACAACAAAAATTATAATTAAATATGCATTACAAATACAAATTATCACTTTCTAATTTTAAGTCTTCTATTATCTTTTCATTACTAATGATATACATAAGCAGCGGTGGAGCTAACGAGGTGCACGGGAGCCTAGTCCCCCAATTCAATTTTTATTGTTTTTTTTTAATCTTCAATTAGGTATTGTTTATTATAAAATAATTAATATATTTTGATCTTTTATTTATAATGCATAATTTATTTTACTTTCTTTTGTAACTTTGTATTAAATTTTTGATGCATTATCACTACAAGAAAAGTTCATTTGTCTGACGAGATTTTTCCCGACGGATTGAGGGAATACCCGACGAATATTGGGCCGTAGGCACGGATTTTTTTTTATCTTGCCTCCGAAATTTAATTTTGCCCGACGAATCTCGCGTCATTTTTAGGTGATATGATTTTACCCAATGATTCTATCTTAATTCGTCTAGAAAATCTCTAACCCGACGGCTATTGGCCGACGACTTGTTACCCAAAAAATTATAATGTCACCCGACAAATTTCATTGTTATCCGACGAATTTGTATTCGTCGGGTAAAACCTTTTTTTTTTTGTAGTGTGTAAAAAAGATTTTATATATGATACTATAACAATTTACTATATATACATTTAAAATTTCTAAATTTGTATTGTTATTTGCCTTATTTTCCTCTTTTGTTAATTTATTTCTTTTCTTTTCTAACAACAAATATTCATAAAATGTATCAAAAGATGCCCTTGAAATTTATTTAAACGTGAAATTTGTTATAACTATACTTGTAAATTTATGGTAACTAATAAATAAAAAAATATGATCAGTTACCATAAATAAAAAAATATCATCAATTAAGAATATTTTGTAGAAAAAAAAAATAATTAGGCCCGCACTAATGTTAAATTTTGTTTCGCCCTTGTATATAAGGTCTAAAATATTGGACTGAGTTAAACAATAACTCCTAAAAGAATTAAACTGGGTATATAAGGGCTACAACCCTTTCGGCTCAAACTTGTGTCCTATCAATGGGAATATCACTAGCTAAACCATATATATATAGCATTACTAACTGATAAATATTACTCTTTTTACAGCCTCAAATTTATAAATAATAATAAAATAAAAAGAATCTTGGTTATTAATATTGACCCCTTTAATTTAGATATATTTGTGTTCTTCTGTGTAAGGAAATTCCAGTCGAAGAAAAAAATAGTATAAAGAAAATTATTGTTACTATTTCTGAATTTTACATTAATTTTAACTATCGTTCATAAATTTTATTATTAGTAGCAGACGTTCTTGAACTATGGCTAAATATGAATTGACAGTCTTTCCATTCAAGTTCTTATCTATTTATGTTAAAAATAACGTAAAATACACTTGAACCGACATTTTTACCACACTTAGAAAGATAACTTTACCACAGTTGAATGGAGATAATTGTATAGACTCACTTAAAAAAAACAACTTTAATCTTATTTTAATCCGTGAGAATTTTAACAGAAGAATTGTCAATACATATCCAGGCATATATGTTGAGGGATATCTGCGATTAATAGTAAAGTTTATATACGAGAGTTAAAATTAGTATAAAATTTAAGAATAATGGCAACAATTTCTCCTCTATATATAATAATACATACAATATATATATATATACAAAAATAGTAATGTAATAACTCTTCTTAATTGATCTTATTAATCACTATGATTTTTTATTTGTTTATTGTTTTTAGGTCACGGACAATGATTTATACGATGCCCTATTTTGTAGGGAGCTCCTAATAACTTTGGAAACTCTAAAGATCGAGATGTCAATTGCTAGGTTTAGACACTTGGGTTAAACTTATAAAAAATAAAATCCTATTAATTAATTATTATTATCATTAAACTTATAAAAATAAAATCCTATTAATTAATTATTATTATCATTATTAGTTTCCTTTCTCTTTCGAAAATGAAAGAATATAATGAAGGAAGGCCTAGAGGACACGAGAAACACTGTGCAAAATTTATTAGTATATATTATTAGATTTGATAACAACTTAATTTCTCTGAAAGGTATTGTTGGCCAACCCAAGCACATACGTACCTTATAAAGCTAGCTAATTTGGATCGAGCTTTCAATTTTTTTTTTAATAATATATAATTTATTTCTCAATTACACTAGGTACGAAATTCAAATTAAAAAAATTTAGTACGAAAAAATATCATTATGCTAGGATTAATTGCATGAAATTCTGTTCATCCGGCCTTGCAAACTCATTGCATGTAAATAAAATGGACCGGGGCCTTGGTTTTGTTTTTCAGGGTTCGATCAGTAAAATCTGGGTCAATGATATTTACTGGCCGGGCTACCAAAAACAGAGAAGGTACGTACGTGGCTTGTCATTTAATTTTGTGTAACTTGAAATGTAAATTTCTGGGTGGTGAAGAATTAATGGCCTGGTGTTTTTCAGTTAATTAAATTTTAGGATGGTGTTGGTGTTGGATATATTTTTAAATTTCTGTAATTGGCTGTGCACCTCAATTTTCTAAGGAACCCATTAAATTCTTCGGTTTGATTGCTTAAAAAAATTGCATCTACGTATCTGAATACATCGGCGGTTGTATAAAAATTTTCAGTTTTTAAGGATTAATATCTAGAGTTTTATCGTTTATGACTACTTAGGGTTTAGTTTTTAAGTATGAGCTCTGTCCAAAATTTGAAAATTAAACATTAAGTCGAAAGCTATTTTTCATAACACTCACGATTTCGTCAAAAGTAAACAAGTACGTAAAATTACAATTCTTTTAAAATGAGTTTCTCCTTAATTATAATTGACAATACTTGCATTCCATCATGTTGGTATCTTCTCGTACTACCCTTTCAATTTGTCGAATTGGCTTTGTAAATATATCATAATTGGAACCGTTCATTCTCTAATTAAATTATCATATCAAGATTATCTCCGCATAAAAAAAATGGAGGTTATTTAATCATTCAAATATATCAACTTAAATAGACAGTTTGATATGAAGATATTAATTCTTACAAAAACCGTTGGTTTATTTGATACATATGATCGAGTAACTAAACGACATCAACTCCTATTGATTTTTAACGGAGATCGATGATTTAGAGAATGAACGATTTCGATTATGATATATTTACAAAAACAATTTGATAAATTAAGATGGTGGTACATAAAAGTATCACTAGAATGGGATACAAGTATTGTCCAATTATAATCGTATATGACGCATACGTTTTGGTGTATTTTGTATGGAAATATTAAAGGGAAGGGGTTTAGCCTTATATAAAACCGTTGGTTTTATTTCTCCGCGGTGTATTCTTTTGGTATAATAAACACCGACTCAATTCTCCATCTCACAAGCCTAGCTAAGCAATGAATGAATGAAGGCAGCAAGGCCTGCACTTTGTAATTGCGATATTTACTTCAAATTTCCATTTCCTGCATTCTTATTGGGATCTTTTCCAACCATTAATACATTTCCTGGCCTCAATTTACACTCTTCTTCTACCTCAATTCAATTCCCTCTCTCGCTCTCCCCTCTCTCTACTAGTCTACCCTCCACCTCTCTCCCATAATTTAATTATGCATTAAAGAAAATCTCATCTTCCTCTTCTCTCCCCCTCCCCTTATTCACTTCCCTTTTGTATATAAAATGGTGTTTTTGGTGCCTCATTTTTTCATGGTTTTTGAAGCTAACCCATCTTCCTCCTAACCCTCTCCTTTCAAAACCCACAATTCAATTACTTTCAAACCCCCTCTCTTGTCATCTACAGCCCCCTCAAAACCCTAGCTAATTACGGTACATATACACATATATGTACAAAGTATTTATTTTGTCACACCCCCTTTTTTCAGTATAATATATAGTTCAATTTTGTTACTAATTATCTTTGGATTTGTTGGATTACTAGGCAAAGGAGCTAGCTAGCCATGAGTGGGAGAAGAAATGGAGGCGGTTATCCGAAGCTTGATCTGCAGCTGAACCTGTCACCGCCGAGGCCTAACAATCGCCACCAGCTGGTGGAGTCGCCGAGAAGATCAGCCACCGTGTCACCAACGTCACCGCCAAGTTCATGCGTGTCGTCGGAGCTCAACCAAGACGAAAACAACAATTCGAGATACTCCAACAGCCCTGAGGCCACTTCCATGGTGCTTGTGGGTTGCCCCAGGTGCCTCATGTATGTCATGCTCTCCGAGGACGACCCAAAATGCCCCAAATGCAAAAGCACCGTTTTGCTTGACTTTGTCCATGACTCCACCACCACCACCACCACAACGACAAGGAGGAGCTAAGAGGAAAAAAAATTAAAGATATGATCGAGGGAGAGCTAGAGTTACTTAATTTTCTGCGATTTTATTAGGACTTAATGTTAGGATCTTTTCTATTTCTAAACTCTACTTTTTCCGGGGGTAGCGCTATTGGCGCTCCATTCTAGCTACATTTCCGGTTCTTAAACCAAAATGAGTTTAATAAGAATGGAGCGCGCATAACACTACCTGATGTTTTTTTCATTCAACCATCTTGCTAATCTTAGAAATGAATTAGATTATGGATATGATGATGGGCAATTTGTGTTTGTTTTCAGTAGAGAAGATAATGTAAACCGGTTTAACTGTAACTACCCTAAATTTTATTTAATTTTAAAAAAATTAGATTAAAAATCTGCATTTTTATTTATTTTCATTTTTTTTTTTGGGTTGTCCTCTTTGCTTATTGGCTTTATATATGATGATTACTAAATCCACTCACAGGACTTGCCAGGTAGCTGCACTCACTGGTTTTATCTGACTCATAAAAGATTGGGTAAGATTTAAGAGTCACATGAAGTATATTTTCTGTTTTTTCTTTTTCATGCTCTCATGTTTTGTTTCATATTTTCAACCCTTAGAAGAAGAAAAAAAAAATCAAATCTGCTCAAGATTTTGCAGTCAAAATGGTACAAATTTTGGGCCCCACTAGACAGGTCCCATATATACACTTGCTCAACCTAAGTTCATATATATATGGGCAGTACTTACAACAATATGGGATAAACCTACCCTAGCGTAGGACTCATTGGTCATGTCAAGAGCAAAAATGATAAAGGGAAAAAAAATGATAAAGGCTCATTAAAATTGATCGAAAATTTCATTAAAACTTAACCGAAAATTTCGAGACAAAGGGAAAAAAAATTCAAATAAATTGCAAGCAAGTATGAAGCAAGAGTTGGGTAAGTGACATGAATGTGAGGTCGGGTGATTCGTCGATATTAATAGTGGACAAAATTTACCAAAAAGAAATATTATCTGTTTGCTAACAGATTGTTATATATAGGTCAAAATGAATTAGGAGGGCATAAGGGATAATTATGTAAATTAAAATGTGGGGTGGTTTGGGTAGTTCGAGCATTGAAAAATAAAGGAGACTTATATTATTAGATTGACAGACCATTAAAATCACATAAATGCAAGAGTAATTGAGACAGTTGAGCATAAAGAGAGGTATTACGTCAGATAATAAATACAAATTTAATTCCACCTTCACCCCTGCCTTCAATTTCTTTTATTTTTTTCTCTTCTTTTCATTTTATTTTTTCACTATTGATTATTTTTTGTTTCCCCCTTTTTTTTTCATTGTCATGAATACGTGGTTACTTAATAGCATGTGATTATAATTGATTATCGATTTTTTCTTATATGATTGTGATAACCAACGTTGTTGATATCTTAAATGATTGGAAACAAATTGGAGATGATTATTTAATTATTTATATGTATTTGTTAGCTCGATTGACCGCTCTTTATATAAATGTTAATTGTTAATAATCAAAGTTGTTCGATTATTTTGATACATAATAACCAAAATTCTCCAAATTAGTTGATTTCGTTGCTATAATAATCTTTACATTATGCATCAAGAAATCAATGATTTAAATATATCAACAATAATGTTAATATTTTACACTTTCAAAAATAATTAAAAAATAAATATACATATACATTTAGGTAAAATAATAACATTACGTGATAATATTTAAAATCCAATTCAAAAATCGATCGTGTCCGGTTCTCTTTAAATTGGGTCCCACAAACCACAAGCATGAGGTGGAGAGCATAATTAAATTTAATGTGGCTGCTTATGTAATTATCATTATTTGCCATAATATAACTAGGCAAGAAATGTCATTAATTAATTTTGGTATCAATTAATCATATAAATATAGTCGTCTTCTCTCACAGCGGAGCATGGCAAAGGCTATGGCGGCACGGCTCAACTTGATTGTTTAGCAGCTACACGACGTCGTTTCAACAATATTTGTTGTTGAATTTAACTTGTCAAAGTCAAAGCAAGAAAGAGTATGTCTTTTTTTTTTAGTTGCCATAGCTAATAAGCCTAATATGATTTATAAAATGAAGTAATTTTCACTTTTCTATTATTCAAGATTGTATTTTTGTGAATTTTCATAAATTTTTTATTTAATAATTTGTTACTGGTTTATAGCCGTTAAATGATTTATTTAATTTTCGATCCAAATGATTATTTCTCATTTATAATTTCTAGATTTTAATTTTTAATTGTTGTTTAAATCCTTAGCTAAATAATTAAATATTGATATCCAAACAGTTGGATTTGGAATGAAATAGGGCGTCTAGTGAATTAAAATTTATGAAAATAGACACACAGTTTTTTGAAGTGATTGAGTTTTATGAATTTATTGATTTTTATACAATTTTACAAAATTAATAACAAAATTATATAAAGTTATGTGACAAAGTTTGGTATAGTCATATTGAATTTTGTATAATGTGATTGAGGTTTGTGTGAAATCTCACTGAGTTATATGATTTCATAGACTTTTTTTTTGAAGAATTTTATAATCAAATCATAATTATTTTTTACTAAAAATTCGCTCACCGAGTTAAAATAAAGTAATATATATAATTTTAAAAAATAATAATTACAAAGATTTAAACATTTAACGATCAAAGAGATTGAGCGGCTACCGTCATATATGCTGTTTTTTAATTTTTCCATTTTTTAAATTTATTTTTTTATGTTTTTGGTGTAGCATAATTTTTTTAGATAATAATATATGATAATTGGGCATTGGTAGAAGACTGAATTTTATTGAAATTGCAAATAATAAATTTTAAACCTTGGTATAAACGCTTTTCGATAGTTGGATTTTAATACTTTTGTAATGATTCATCCCATAAGCTTAAGGCATTTTTCGGAAATTAAACTAGTAATGGTCGAATTACCCATGTCACTGTTAATGGCCCAAAAGTCAAGTTTCATTTAGAAAACTTCTCGAAAATTTCGATTGGACCAATGCATGCATTTTGAACTCACGAGTTCGTAGACAAATGGTACGTGGAAAATAAAGATTGTATGAAAAAGTTACAAGTCTATTTGTCCAGGGTTATTACATATACTATTTTGGGTGAGTTGTCTTGTTTAAAGACGAGAAAAAAAAATGGGGAAAGGGGGATGATCCTTGTAATGGGTTTCAGAGGGAAGATACAGAAACTGTGGGGGTTAGTCTGTTGAAGAAAATCTAAGTTGTGGTAGTGTAGCTGACTAGTGTGGTTAGAGTTGAGACGGTGTTATAATTTGTTTCTCCTGGAAAAAGGGAGAAGAGAGAAGACAATTCAAGGCAACCCAAGAGGTATTCCTCATTGCCATTTTCAGGCAGAGGAGACGGTGCAAAAGTGCCCTTTGATAGGAGGCATGGCGGACTTTCACGGTAGTCCTCTAAACAAACCAAGTATGGATTTGAAGGTCTAATGTTATAATTGAGTTCCTAGAGTTTGTTAGATTGAATTGGACGTAAAGAACGTGAAATATGAGTGAGGATTGAAGGAATATGACTAAGTCGTGCTATGCAGGTCGGGACCCAATCTCAGTCATATGGGTCATCCCGCCAGAGGAAAAAGGCGAGTACTGCTTGCAATTGTGGGTACAAGCGCGTGGGGGAGACTTGTCTGTCTTCGTTGGTGCATGGCAGCATGTGCGGCTTCTCCTCAGAGTTCGATCAATAGAAATTTTGATGCTTTCAATGTTACAGATCCATTGGTATAGTTTATGATACAATTGGACGCCGTTTGGATGTAGTTTTAAGTGTCCAGAGTGACGATGTCCCCAGTTAAAGTACATACGAAACTCATGGGGGTTTGGAGAGTTGAATAATGATTTCCTCGTGTGATTAGGATGTCAAATTGAGGCTCGCAAGAAGCTAGAATTTCGGCATAGGGCTTGGGAAGAGCCGGGAGAGTTAGGATATCAGATCAAGGCTAAGGAAAGAGTAGAAATAATGGATTATACTTTTTCGTCGGAGTCAGTTGGTTGGTGTAGTCTGTTGTGGGGTTAGTCTGTTGAAGAAAATCCAAGTTGTGGTAGTGTAGCTGACTGGTGTGGTTAGAGTTGAGACAGTGTTATAATTTGTTTCCCCTGGAAAAGGGAGAAGAGAGAAGAAAATTCAAGGCAACCCAAGAGGTATTCCTCACTGCCATTTTCAGGCAGAGGAGACACGGTGTAAAAGTGCCCTTTGATAGGAGGCATGGCGGACTTTCACAGTAGTCCTCTAAACAAACCAAGTATGGATTTGAAGGTCTAATGTTATAATTGAGTTCCTAGAGTTTGTTAGATTGAATTGGACGTAAAGAACGTGAAATATGAGTGAGGATTGAAGGAATATGGCTAGGTCGTGCTATGCAGGTCGGGACCCAATCTCAGTCATATGGGTCATCCCGCCAGAGGAAAAAGGCGAGTACAACTTGCAATTGTGGGTACAAGCGCGTGGGGTAGACTTGTCTGTCTTCGCCGGTGCATGGCAGCATGTGCGGCTTCTCCTCAGAGTTCGATCAATAGAAATTTTGATGCTTTCAATGTTACAGATCCATTGGTATAGTTTATGATACAATTGGACACCGTTTGGATGTAGTTTTAAGTGTCCAGAGCGACGATGTCCCTAGTTAAAGTACATACGAAACTCAAGGGGGTTTGGAGAGTTGAATAATGATTTCCTCGTGTGATTAGGATGTCAAATTGAGGCTCGCAAGAAGCTAGAATTTCGGCATAGGGCTTGGGAAGAGCCGAGAGAGTTAGGATATCAGATCAAGGCTAAGGAAAGAGTAGAAATAATGGATTATACTTTTCGTCGGAGTCAGTTGGTTGGTGTAGGCAGTGACCCCAAAATGACGAAACAGGTTTGGTTCATATACCAAAACAATAATTCCAACATGGTCGGTGCACATCCCTTGTTTGACAAGTTCTCCAGTAGTATTGTCAAGTCTCAAGGATAATTTTAGAACTTAGGTTTATTTGTCAGACGGGAATAGAATTAAGCACGTTTATCAAAATGATTTCGGAAGGGGTCCTATCAATTTTAGCTACATATATACTTGAATTAAAAATTAAAATACTTACATTCAGCCGTTGAAAATTTGTCTCCATAGTAAATCTCGGTATTCCTATATCCAATTGTTAAGTGGAGATCTCGGGCTGCGTATAATTGACACAAATGAGCTATATGGATATTGAGTTCGATACATTGCTTTGCATAATATCCAGAAACAGTAATGTTCTAGAACAGAAGCACTAAACCTAATTAAGTTCATATGGTAAAGTTTTCACTAGAATTATTGTCTAACAAAACTTCACCTCAATATTTCTCTTGCATCAGCATGTTCATAAAAAAGAATGGAAGAAACTATTAACAAGGAAAAATGTTAAAGAAAAAATTGATTTGTGTAGGGCATTGTAGAGTTGGCATCAACATCTGGAATGGCTTCAGAGGCAGGGCTTACTGCTGGAGAGGAGGGCAAGTTTTGTACGGTGAGCATCAACCATCAATGCAAAATTTAATTTTTGGGTCAAATAGTATTGAAACACATTAATGCTGCAATCTACACAAAAAATGGAAAGGCATGTGAGCTAAAATTAGAAAGAAGCTACTGCTCTGCTTAGCCTGTATCTCTATATACTCTATGTGGTCAGGAACTCAAACACACATCCATCCTAATAGCCATATGCAATATTTCTTTTCTTAATATCGTTGTATAAAAAAAAAAATCTTGAATTTGCAGATCAATATTTCAATAAGGCATTCAATGTTGCATTCATTTGTTTCATGAACAGGTTCATAAGATGTATCATGACATTTGGACATTTAGGTGCAAGGGCTATCACATCTCCATAAGCTCTCTCGTTTCGTGCCAGGATTGAATTGGAAGGTGATGACTATATTTTAAGTGATGAATTGAAAAATAAATGTCGATTTCAAATTTTTCAAAAGTTGTAGGTAGAAGATGAATTAATATCATATTCAATAACACAAAACTACTCGTAAGACTGTGAGGATGATAGAGGATGAAATAATAGTCGTTAAAAAAAAAACTTATCATATCCAATCCCACAAAACTACTAGTAAGATTATGAGGATAGATAAGATTTCCCCGTGAATTTGTAAGTTGACATTAATTTCTACTTACAAAGCATTAAATTTAAAGAACCATTCCATTCAATCCAATCCTTCAAACCTAAAAAGACCTAACTTCTCATAATAAAAATAACTCATGTCAATATCTTAAGATTTAGAGAGTCATTCAATCCAATCTTACCACCGAAAAAGAACTAAACTTCTCATGATAGACAATCAAAATTTTCTAAAGTTTTTACGATTCATGATTTTAAAATGGGAGCTGATTTTGTCATTCCACAAATTACTTACTGCATTCCACTATTTTATTAATATTTATTTTTTATAGATCAAACTTACAAACTGACTTTTTTCCTTTAGAATTTAACTATTTCTTTTGGTTATAATGTTTGGACTTCCTTTTTTTCCCTTGGTAAACGATACTCTCCGTTTCATATCTAGCTCTCACTTTCTGTACACGATTAAATACTATATAGAGTTTTTAAATAATTTTCTAACAAAATTCTTCTCTATAGTTAGTGGTGAAAGAAAAATCATGGTGAAGAACTCAATATAGATGTCGAGAGAAAAATTTTGTTAGAAATTTACCTAAGAACTCTGTATAGTATTCAATCGTATATATACAATGGGGAAATAGGGTTTATAAAAAAAAATATGAACATTGTATATAAACAAAAGAATATATATATATATATATTAAACTCAAAAGGACTATGGGTAAGTTTTGAAGTTTTACTAATAAAAAAAATATGAAAACACTAAAATAAAAAAAGTGAAGTGCATCAAGTGGATTTTTATTTATTTTTGGTTAAGTAAAAAAGCAGCATTCAAAAAAATATAGCACTACAAGTTTACATGGGACATTCCCAAGGAAAAGCAAGAATCCTAGATTACACCCACATATTGTAACGACCCGTCCCGAATTCCTAGATTAGATTAGTGACTAATCACGATTAGTGAGGCTAATCCGTGATTAGTAGAGCGAAATCGGACGAACGATGCAAAATGACCGTTTTGCCCCTAATCGTGGCAAAACGTTGACTTTTCATTCGAGCAGTCAAATGTACTTTGACCGATGACCGTAACGTAGTTCGTGACGTCACGAGTTCATAGACAGGTGGCACGTTCAATTCCGGCGTTCGTAGAGGAAGTTATGACTTTCGGAAGTTTAGGGGCATTTTGGTAATTTTAGTTAAAAGGGCCAAATAGTTGACTTTTTGACCGGGATGTCCGATGGCCGAGGGCCGAGGACTATTACGTAGATAAGGACGATACGAATCCATAGACAGGCGGCACGTCGAATTCGGACGTTCGACGGCGAAGTTACGGTTCACGGAAGTTCAAGTGCACTATTGCACGAATTACGAAACGAGTTAACTTTTGGACTCTAGTGGGCCCAGATATTTGTCCTGATGCCCAATGGATGAGTGACAAGTGTCACCCATCCAATGGACACCATCTTTCCCTTCATGCACTGTGCATTCCATTTTCCTCATTTTCAAACACACACCCAAACAACTCGATCTCACACCCTGTCTCTCCATCTTTGTGCAACCCAAAAACCATCCCACCTTAACCTATGACCAGTCATGAGGACCAGGGAGACTGGGGGAGCTGAGGTGGCAGGCCTGGAGGCCTGAACCGCCGCCCACGGCGGCGAGAGGAGGAGGAACCCGAGAGGGTTCTCGGTACGGCTCCAAACTCCATTTAAATTTTATATATATATATATATATATATATATATATTATGGGTCATTTTGGTTGTTTCCAATGAATTAAATGAGTTATTAGGATTGTGTTAGGAAGGTTTTGATTAGCTTTGGGTGGCTGTACAACCATGGTACAGTTTTGGAAAGCTTGAACCGTATAGTTCAAGAATTGAACCATGAGTTTTGTGTAGTTTTAGGTTGTTTTGATTAGTAAAAATGATAGGGAATGAAGAGATATGAATTATAGGATTAATTAGGGTTGAAATCGGACCAAAATATAGGGAGAAAACCTCTGAAAAATTCTCGTCGGTTTGGAACAGTACTGCTACAGTAACCGGTCCAAAAACCAGAAAAAAATTGGTTTTCAGGGGTAGGTGATGATGAACAGCATTTTCGACCTTCTAGGGGCTCGTGAGGACGCGTGGTCCATAATTTGGGAAATTGTTCAACACAGGAAATCTTCTATTCGATGTAACAAATATTTTGGGACTGGTCTCGCGTCAATCGGACATCGTTTCGATAGTTTTCGGGGTATCGGAAGGTTTAGTGTCGGTTTAAAAATAGTTAAAAGTTTGGGAAAATTACGGGGTTTTGATGGGAGGTTAATTAAGTAGTTATTAACCTTCTATTAAAATTTGGACAGGTTTGGGAGTCCCGATAATGGTGATCGGCTCGGGGAGCCTTATGGCACGCAAATCGAGGCGGCAGTTCGGACGGTCTGTGAGTGGACCTTGTTTTCTAAATTGGCGCATGCATAAATGTTTATTATATGTTTTAAATACTTATTTGTGATGCCATGAGTGCATTTGGATGTGTGGTTACGTATATGCACGTATTTCGAGATTTTGGCCCTATACGGGGCTGTATGTCTTTATTGGTCTAAATGAAATGGTTTTGGATTTCCAAATGGATTATGCATATGATTTTATGATTTTGATTTGGATGCTTTTGAATTATATGGTTTCACGTATTCCGAGGCGATTTACGTGCTTACACGTAAATCGAGGTTTTCCGGTTTTACACTGATTTTTCATTCTTGTGGTTTTGGATATGATTTCATGAAATGATTTTGGATTTGAAAAGGTAATTCTCGGACTTGAGGTCCATTTGATTTACGGAATCGGGCCGGAGGCCCAATTGGTTTACGATTCGGACTTGAGGTCCAGTTTCTATATGGATTCGGGCCTAGCGCCCAGTTATGTGTTACAAATGGTTTTTACGGGTCATGACAGTTTATGGGAATCGGCATGAACCCATGAAAGGATTTTATGGTTCATGACGGCTTATGGGGGCCGGGCATGAATCCTTGAAAGGTTTCAAGAATGATTTCAAAAGGTTTTTCATATTCCATCCTTTATATATGATTGTCTCCTCCGGGGAGGGTCGTTGGCCTGGGTGGACCTCGGAATAGTCACGGAGCACTGACTGAGTGGAGTCGCCCCCCAGTTGGGTTCCTTATTCTCAGGATGGGCATGGTTCGTTACCTCCAGGGAGGGTCATTGATCTACGGACATTGACCTGGGTGGACCCTGGAGAGACTTGGGTTTGAGACCCCGGTTAGCACACGTGTAGCTTTATTTTACCGTGACAGGTTCTGGATATGAATATAATGGATAAACGTGATTTCAATTGGTTTGAGAAATTATGTTTTATAATGATAAATGGATTTGGGCTGATATCCCTCGTATGTTTACTGTACTATGGTTTTCTGTAAATGGTTTTGGGCAGGAGCCCGGGTGATTTGTATTTACAGAATTTGGGGCTGAGATCCTAATTATGGATGTTTAAACATATTGGTAAGTTAAATGGAGTTTACTATGCATGCATGCTTTTTAGTGAAGGGTATAAAGGTCTTTTATGAAATATTTTTATAAATTCTTTTATTTTTGTCCACTCACAGTCTTTCTGTTTTTAATACCCTTCAGGTTGGATACGATGTGGACTGTAGCAGAGACCGAGATATCACATGCCTCCTCCGGATCCTGGCGTACTTTGATAGCCCGGGAGGGCAAAAGTTGGAAATATCCCTTGTCTGACACTTCGTGTCAGACGGGAGTATGGTCATCCCACGTTAATCCCGGGGGGATTGGGATGGGTCCTGTCACATATAAACTCATAAACATAAGCAAAAGGCTTAAATCGAATCAAAAAAATTAATTCAAAACAAGATTCGAAACCCAATAGGCCTAAACAAAAGCCCAACCAAAGACTAACCTAATTCCATCCCAACCCAAATCAGGCTAAAATAGAAAATAAAAACAAAGGCTTAGCCCAAGGGACTAGGCCAACACCCAATCCAGGATCCAAATAAGCCATAGAGATGAGAAAAAATGTCATGTCTCACCACTTGCACCAATAGATCGAAGAACTTGTCCTACACCTGCATCCAAGTCACAATTGTATCAGCCACCAGCGCCAGCGTCGTGACCATCGCTGCCGAAGTCCAAGCCAGCCACGATCGCAACATTATGTAAGGTAAATTTAAGAATCCGATAAATGAAGCACATACAACAATCATAGTAGATCAGAGAAAGTATCATTGCAAGCACAACAACACCGCCCAAAGCGTCGTTGTAGCCATAACAGTACCGCACCTATGTCTCATTGTAACGACCCAAATCTCGAGAAAAAGTAAAATTGAAAAATGGAAAGGAAAAATGACGGTTTTGTTCATGAAGGTCAAATGTTGACTTTTTATCTGGACATTTTCTAGACAATTCGAAAGAACCGTTAGGAAGGTCTTGGATTCCTAAGTTTATAAACAGGCGATACGCTAAAATCGGAAGTCGAAAAGGTTAGATACGAGTCAAAATAATATAGGGGCATTTTTGACATTTTGAGCATAAGAGTGTTTTGGTAAATTTACATTAAGGGCCTAGAATGTCCTAGAAAGCCCCAGAGTTATCTTCACTTTTCCCTCCCATTCTTCCCACCAACTACTCTTCAATAAATATGTGAATTGGGTGTGTATTGGAGGGAGTTTGGTACTTGGTGGCCAAAAAAAGGAAAGAAAGAACAATGAAGGGAAAACGAAGAGAAAAGCTAGGGGGAGAGGAGAAAATAAAAGGGAAAAGAAAGAAGAGAAAGTGGACGAGGATAGGACCAGAAAAGGGTTGGGTGAAGGTGTTTCCACCCAAACCCAAGAACAAGCCTGTGAGGGCTCAAGGTTAGCATGTAGAGCATCATCACATTTCAAGGGTCTTGGCGTGAACATAGGAACTTATGTTCACTTTTAAGTTAGAAAAGTCGAGGGACAGATGCAGGAAAGGCTAAAGAACAGACTATGAAACCTTGGCCGAAACATGGAGGTATGTGTTTTAATTTCTAGCATTAGTTCCACGATTTAGAAGTCACCAATATGCATATGGGATTGTGAAGAATAGATTTGATGAAGAAAATGTAAGAAACGAACGTGAAAATTGACAGGAACTGTCCCAGGAAACACCTCGTAAATCACGCTTGGGTCCTGCTCTCGTCTAACAAAAAACTCAGAATACCGAAATTCCCTCAGACTTGTTAGACAAGGGATATTCATACACTCTTACTAGTCATGCATTCGCCTCTTGTCCAACCCCAAACTTCATGCCACGACTCTAGAGGGTTACAAAAAATCACGAAAATGTTGTGAGTGGACAAAAATAAATCATTTTTAAAACGTAGTTCAAACATAACATTTTACCCTCCGTTTTCTAAAACTATGCATGCATATAAAACCGTTTAAATTCGAAATAAAATAGAACAAAGTCAATGACCTCAAAAAACGTGTAAACTAACCATAAGCAATAAACATAAGTAATCACTCAGCCATGACACAAATCAACACACAGTTATCCATAACCAATGCACAATACCAATCAACATAACCACTGTACTATAGGTAGGCACACCCCTCAGGGAAGGTGCCCAGCTCGACGTCTAAGTGGGACCCGACTTAGAAAAGGAGCCCGACTTGACATCTGAGTCGTGTTAGTCTCAGGAAAGGAGCCCGGCTCGACATCTGAGTCGTGTTAGTCTCAAGAAAGGAGCCCGGCTCGACATCTGAGACTAACCCACCAATAGGCATAACCATAACACACATCATACATCATGAATCATCATATCAATATCACACAACCAATCCACATCAAACACATTCTCGATGCACAACAACAATCATCACATCAACCGCACTATCGATAGGCACACCACATACTCACTCGAGAACTGGAGCCCCATGCTCGACTCCGAGTCATCACCATACTAGTCTCAAGAATTGGAGCCGCAAGCTCGACTTCTGAGACCACTAACCAATCAATCAACACGCACCATGATGAGGGTTATTCACACACATATACGAATCACATCATATTTCACTAATTCCAAGGCGTCAAACATTTATATTACACATTCATTCGTAATCAAAATCTCATTTCAGAAACCCAACCTCTTCCTAAAACCAAGCTATATAATGTGCCTCATAAAACATGTAGAAATAACCTTTTCCATGAAAATCATTCGATAACCAAAACAATCCCTCATCACAGGCATTTCCATCACAATTATCGAGAAAACATTAGTTAATCACACTTTACTAAAATCTACAAAAAAAAAAACCCTAGAACATCTCTTCAATAAACCTCTTAAAGCGTGTCGTCGAAATACTTCCGAAAACCGTCCAAAAACCATATGAAAATTACCCAAACTCCAATATTACAATACCCCATAACATAAATCATATTCACTTTAAAACCACAATCGAAATGGGATTCGAAAATGCAATTTACGGAAAATCTTGTAAAACGTGCAATAAAATAATAATTAAATATAAAATCACTGAGAAATCGTACAAAATTACCAATCATTCAAATATTACCAAAACACATAGCAAAACATTTAAAACACATAAGCATGCATAATATTCTAATAAAAAATAAAAGTCCACTCACACGTACCGTATAAGCAATCGAACCGAGATGTACGTTTTTCCATAAAATGTGTGACCATCACTTCCTGTAAAAAAAAAAACACTTCTAAGGGTCATTAACCATCTCAAATATCCCTTTATTTAATCCCACAAATTTTTGATATTTTTAAACGAATGAAAATAATTCCTAACCATTCAGACAGTTAAAACTACCTCGAGACGATGTCTGATCGCCTCAAAAAGTGTACCATTGGACTCGTAACATCGAGATGATGAAATTTTGTGTTGACCATTTCTTGAGATGATGTGGCATGCGTCCCCATGCGCCATTAGAAGTGGCTGCGCGTGGGCCTCATGCCCGACCATTGTCCATCATCTTCCTCAAGGCTTTAGACCTGGTTCTTGCAAATCGGGTTGCATGACCTGGCGATTCCAACCTGGCTATTTCTCCTTCGATTTTCAATATTTTTCATCCCTTTAACGTTCGTCTTTGTAACTAACCCAGGAGAAGCATTATGGTCTCAAAACAACATGAACTTACCTCGAATTCACAGTTCGAGTTTCGAAGCTTCCCGAACATGACGTCCAAGGGTTGTCCAGTGACTTTTCCACATCCAAAACCCATGGTTCTCATCCTTGTAATGTCGCACGATGACACGACCCATCCCAATCCCCCCGGGATTACCATGGAATGTGACGTGCTCCCGTCTGACAAGAGGCGCCAGACAAGGGATAACCGATTGCCATTGCCCAAACGGGCTTCCAGAGTGCGTAAGGATCGATGGAGGAGGTGTGCGATGCTCAAGTCTCTGCTGCAGTCGTATCCGGAATCAACCTGAAGGGCATTGAAAACAAAAGCTGTGAGTGGACGAAAATAAACAAGTTTGTTTAAAACATTTATAAGACATTTATGCCCCTCAGTAAAATCATATGCATGCACCAAAACCAATAATCCCATATTTATTTAGAAATAACCATTAGGGCCTTAGCCCGGAAACCCAAGCCTAGTTTCAATTTCCAAAAGTAAATCCAAGAGTTATTTCATAAATCCAGTAATATGAACCATAAGGCATATAATATAAACCATAACCATTATTTTAGCCACTGCACTATACAATCCAATCCGACATCCCTGATGTCTGACGTCCCTGACGTCAATAAGGTCACAATCACAAGGCTACGCGTGCCACTCGGGTCTCAATTTTCCGAGTTAAATCCCCGAACCCCGTTCGGGTACAGCATCACCTGATGCAGCATCATAGACGCTGGACGTACTAGACGCCCGTGACCTTTCCGGGGTACCTCGCCGGAGGAGACAATATAATATGGAAGGATCTATACAGTGCAGTACTAAATACATTTTATTGATATCCACATGCAAAACATATAGGTATACATAGGTAAAATCCGAACTGATCGTTACGTTTCATCAAACGGGTCTCATGCCCAAATACCGTGAAACGTGCCATGACCGAAATATCATCAAAACCATTTATAGATTCCAGCATGAGAACATATATAAAATGTAAACCAGGAAACATTTATTCAATTCCATTTTAGGGTCCCCGACCCGCAATCACGTGTAGAAATCAACTGGGCCCCTGGCCCGATCCACATATTAACTGGGCCCCTGGCCCGATTTCATAGTTCAACTGGGCCCCTGGCCCGATTTTACATTATTTAAGTTCGTAACCGTTTCATGAAATCATATCCAATCACATTTATGGAAATCGGTGCAAATCCAGAAAACCTCGGTTTTCGTGCAAATACGTAATTTACCTCGAAATACGTGAAATTATTTAAAATTCACCGATATCCAAAGTAAATCATTTAATCATAATTATAACAATCATAAAAAAGTTATGCATGCATCGAATTTATGAAACCAATGTCCACTCACAGACCGTTTAACCGAGCGCCTCGATACGCGTGCCATAGGCCTTCCTGGGCCACATCACTATCACCTGGACTCCCAATCCTGTTCAAATCAATTTAGAGGATCACTAACCTCATAATTAACATCCTATTCAAGTCCCGTAATTTTCCCGAATTTTTAAGTATTTTTAAACTGGATTTAAAACCTTCGGACATCCCGAACAATAACGAAACGAGATCCGATCGACACGAAACCAATCCCAAAATGTTCGTTACATTGTATAGGACAAAAGTCATGTTGATCATACCTCGGGATTCGCACTCACGCGCCCCCACGCGCCACCGCAAGCGGCTGCGCGTGGAAGCCACGCGCCAGCTACAGTACTCGCACAGTCATCCCTCTCACCCGTTTGTCTGTAAAACGGGTTGAAAAACCCGCGAACAGACCCGGTCCAATTACACCCAATTCGACATCAAATCCATCCGTTCTTTCAACTGATCCCTTGTAATCAATCACCAATTAAGTTCTGTAGATTGAATTACACAATTTAGGGTCCAAATCCTCACGACTCTCGATCGATTCTTGACGGGTTTCCAATTCGGGTTCACCGATTCCGTCCCTGATTTCCAAATTAATTCATATAGTAAGCATCGTGAGAGTGTAAGGGATGTTTCTGCACAATCAATTTGATGAATTCACACCTCTAACCTGTTGAACTCAAGCTCGAAATGAAGCTGCCATGGAAGCTCCGTTCTCCTTCAATCCGACACGGTTTCCCATCGTTCTTGCGGCAAAACTGATCGTTTTGATCCCAGAAGTCGAACTGAATCAACAATTTCAATCCTCACGGCTCAAATCATCCATTTTGAATTTCCCTCCCAAAAACTAAATTTTCGATTTCTCAGTCTCCCTCACTCAGTCACTCCCCCGTGTAATCCCAGGCTGAAACAAATTCAATCCTCTCCAATTTTCGTTCACAAATTCAGTGGATAGGGAGGGGATTAAGGGTAGAAGAAATTTGAAGTTTTGGTGTACACGGTTAAGGACTGATCAGAAATAGAAGGGAGGAAAATGAGATGGACGGCTGTGATGCAATTTGGGGGTGGAATGGATGGCTCAGATCAAAAGCAGGGATTAAATCCTAGATTATTATGTAGTGGAACTTTTAGTATATAGTTTATGATTAGTGGATCAAGATCCAATCTAGCCGTCGGATGAGTGACACTTGTCACTCATCCAAGTGTCCTCCAACCACCATTTCAGAATAAAATAATCCACACAGTTACCGAGACGTAACTTCCCCGATTTCACGTTCCAGACCATAACTTCCTCGTACGAAGTCCGATTTCGGCGTGCCGCCTGTCGTTGGATTCGCATCGACGAAACCTCCGTAACGGTCCTTGGCCCTCGGCCATCGGACATCCCGGTCAAAAAGTCAACATTTCCCCTTTCGTCCAAATTACGAAAATGCCTCTGGACTTCCGTACATCATAACTTTCACCACGAACGTCGGAATCGAACGTGCCACCTGTCTATGAACTCGTGACGTCCCGAACTACGTCACGGTCATCGGTCAAAGTCCATTTGACCATCCGAATTAAAAGTCAACGTTTTGCCCACACCCAGGGGCAAAACGGTCATTTTGCACAATTCGTCCGAAATCGCCCAACTAATCCCAGATTAGTAAATCACAATTAAATATTATTAAATCCCAATATTCGGGACGGGTCGTTACACACGAGCTCTAGAAAGCTATTAAAGCAACTCATTCTAAGTTTCATGGCCTAGAACCAAAAACCCGAAGAAAAACCTCACAGGTCCATGGCTTTTCGTTCACCATTCCACCTTCTCTTCTCACTGTTTTCATCACTCTTTTCTTCCTCTTTCTTCCTTATCTACTTTCCTTTCTCTTCTCCTTCCATTTTACTTGGTTTTTTCCTTTCCTTTCTAGTTTTATTTCCACGGGTGAAGGTTGGGTGTGTTTCGATTCTGTCTCACTGAACCCCCAAACACAACAACACACCCACCTAAATACACATGAGAAGTTGATGGAAGGGGCAACAAAGGGAAGGGTCGAGAGAAATCTGGACATGTGTCACTTTGACAAGAAAAATCCCAATATGAAATGACCATAATACTTTTTGTTTCATAATTACCAAAATACCCTTGGTTGTTTTTAACCTGAATAAACCTCTTACGTTCTCCGATTTTGGCGTGTCGCTTGTCTACGAATTCAGGATCTCGAGACATTCATAACGGCTTTTTTGGAATTCCTAAAAGATGTCCATATCAAAAAGTCAATTGTTTGACTTAATAGGGGCAAAATCATATTTTTACCTAATTTTTCTCAATTTTTTTTTCTCGTGATCCGAGCTGTTACAAAAATTGTTGTTTAGAACCTGGTCTTAATCATGGGTCGGGCAACTTGAAATGCAGACCTAACTGAAGGTAGGAGGTGAGTAGCAGTCGCGTGTGAAGCCCACACAGAGAGCCTTGTGGTGATGCGTGATGGCGTATGTGGCATCCTTTCGTCGTCTGTCCAATACAAATGTTTTCTGTCTCAAAATTCTGAGTTCAATGGTACTATGGTTGAGTTTAATGGATTTCGTTTGAATATAGTTTTGGTTATTCAAAGTATTATGTTATATGATAAATTTAAATTAGATTTTGGAAAATTAAGGGGCTTAATCACAATCCTTTTTGGATTTGGATAATTAAAGGAGTTAATTATAATGGACATGAGTGAGTGATAATGGTAAGAAAGGTAAAATGTATGTGAATATTTTGTTGTGTATATTATGGTAATAACTACTTATGAAAAAGGACTTGATCATAATTGAATCTTGATAAATTTGTAATAGTAATTATGATAAATAGTAAGTTTAATAAAATAGTAAAAGAAGGTTTGGGTTACGAGTATAGTATACTTAAAAAGACTTTTCTTAAGTTAATATGCAACTTACATTTTTCAAATTATATATTATTAATACTAATTACATCGTTATCCTAAGTCGACATATTACTTAATGAATTATTTAATGAATAAGGTTCGAAAAAGAGTTGTAGTTGATAAATCCCTTTCTTCATGGGGTTAATGGGTTGGACGGGGAAAGGTTGGATTCTGTTTGGTTAATCTGTTTAGGTGAAAATACAGTAGAAATCGAGAAATCTCTTGTCTCAACATGAATACAGATTAAAATGTAGTAAGATTTGAGATTATAGCAGGGCCGCCGCAATAGTCTAAGTAATTTTGTAATTTTGTGAACGGGTCTTGTCACTCATCGCAATCGCAGCATCGCTAGCTCTATAGCGTCGCTGCAGCAACCCTCGCACCATCGTCGTCGCAGACAGGCCCGTCCACCAGCACAACATTGCCACAAACACCACTTTGGAGCACCCTTGTTGTTCGAACTACACGCCGTCCTCAAAGTCAACAAGCCAAAATTAGGCTTCCATCGCTATCGACCCAACGGTTTGAATACACGACACGAGTTCACCATCGAGCTGCCAGAATGAGCCATCTCAATGGCAAGCCACCAACCGCACCTCCACCTAACCGCCATAAGAGAAGACAAAGCTAATCCAAAGCAGATCGGCGAACGGCGCGATTTGAAGGAGGGAGAAAAAAAAACACGAGGGAAAGGAAAGGACAAGAAATAGAGAAGAAAATGAGGGAGAATGAAGGAGAAAAAGACCACACGCCGTTGCCATGGAAGCAGCGAGACGACATCAGGAACGGAAAAAGGGGAAAAAAGAGAAGAATGAGGAAGAAAAAAAAAGGAAGAAGAAGAAAAATAGGAAAGGAAATGGGATTTCAAAGGGTGCCACCGACCTCAGTTTAAGCCAAAGTCGGTGGCTAGTGTATCAAGTAATTTTTGAAGTGAAATTCTGCTTCCTTTTAAAATTTGTACATGGTTGCATAACAAAATGACGAGGATACCATGGTAAATAACTCAAAAGCCCAACTTTCAAATAAGATGCGTTTGTTTTGTTCTTCTCCATTGGGTCATAATCGAACCCTCCTTAGGCCAATAGCTATTATGGGCTAATGGGCTCAACCTTTAAAGCCCAAAACAAATTAGCAGTCTCTGCCCTTGACCGATAGCTAAAAAATACAAACAAAAAAGAAGTCCTATTTTATTCTTCAAAATTGAAAGAAGAAAAAAATCCCAATCCATCCATCTTTCTTTCATAACCTATCAAAATCCCCTTTTTAGCCCACAAGTTTTTCTTCTTCTTTATTCCCATTTTGCCTTCGTCGCCTGACGCTTTTCTGCAGATTCTCAATTCCTCACTCTCTGAAGGTCTGACCGTCTGACCCCTGCCCTCCACCGATATCTCTAACCTCCCGTTAGATCTCAGCATACCCACCTGAGAAACACCCCCTTCTGATCATCTATGGGATCGAGTGTCGTGGGTGAGTTTTTCGTACCCATGTTATCTGTTGATCAAAATTTTCTATGATCTTGTTGGCTTTGCTTATTTTTAATGGAGTCTGCTATGGGTTTTTATTGATTGTGTAGTTAATACGTTTATTGATATGATGTTGCATGTGGGTAGGTAAGTTTGGCCTTTAGCAGAATAAATTATTGCTTTTGGCTGGGTTTTTAAATTTTTGTTGTTGTTTCTTACTCATTGTTGTTGGAATCAAATTGAGCTCATCTCTGAGTAAATTGTGGACCTGCAATTTTGTAGCTTGTGTGTATAGTTTTTACAACTTTGAAATGTACGACTGCGTTTGTGAGGAGTTAAGTTAAATTTTTTTTTTGGTGTTTTAATAATTGGTATTCAATTCGCATACTAACGAGGCTGTTTTAAAGTTGCTAATAATTTCTATGGTTCTCTCTTGAAAGGAAGGATCAAAGCTTTGTGTTTATCATCCTTAGAATTGTGCATATATGGAATTTATAATTCGGAGCTTTAGCTGGTTGGATTACTTATGAATTACAATATTTATTGTGCTCCCTCATATTTCAACAATGCATGGGTGACTCTTGTTGCAGTACCGAGAAACTTCAGATTGCTGGAGGAACTTGAACGTGGAGAAAAAGGCATTGGGGATGGAACTGTCAGCTATGGAATGGATGATGGAGATGACATCTATATGCGCTCTTGGACTGGCACCATCATTGGCCCACACAATGTAAATGCCTCTTTTCTTTTGGATCATCTAAATGTTCTTGTTTAATTTTGTCTTGTTTAAAAGGTTAGTGATGCATTTGAGGTCTCTTCCAAAACTTAAGGTCAGTCTATTATACTTGCTGGAATTAACCTTTCTTTGGACCCTAAATTCCATAAGGTTAACTTTGTGGTTTCTTTCTGTTTGTTTGTTGCGGAAAGTCCTGAATTCTGTTTGGCATGTTATTACTGATTATTGAGGGTGAACCCAATCATTTCCATGCCCACCTGTTGTGGACTCCAAAGTTCAAGTCCATGCGGTTCTTTGGTTGGTTAGTTGATGTTTTTAAGTGTAGTGAAGGCCTTCAGAATCTATCGGCTTGATATTCATTAGCTCATGCATGACCCCTGAAAAGTGAAAATACACACAAAAGGTATTCTTGCTATCTGCGTGGTGTCAAGCTGTTGTTTTGTCTGGTTGCACCATGTCAAAATTGACGTTTAAAATTATCTTTCTGTACGTCAAAGGATATTGAACCTTTTCAATGAACAAGTTTTAGTGGTACCTGAGCAGCGGTTCAAGTGGAAATTGTTGATGCAACATGGGTTGATCTAACTAATATTCGCTCATCCTTCAGCAAATGCTGATTATGAATTGTTGTCCTACCTTTACTCTTGATGCTTAAATTGGATTGGGTTTCACAAGTGATCACGTTTCTTGTAACAGCTTAAAAATATACGTTACTTTTTTCAGTCTGTTTTTCTGATGATCGGTAGTGGAAAAAGAAGCGGCATTGAAAGTGAGTTTCGTAGGACTTAGGCTCTTCAAATCTCTTGAATAAAAGGAAAGAAGCTTTAGTTTTCGGCCTTTCAAATATAACAGAAACTTTTGGGGTTTAATTAGTCCTGCACTCTGTTTTTGGGGTTAATTCATTATTTCTTTTCCCTTGATAATATAGTATTTTACAGGCAACATTTACTTCTCAACGGTATTGAAGCTTGCCAAATTTTTGACAATGTTATTTGAATTTGTTCAATGCAATAAATTTTAACTTTTCCTTATATCCAGACTGTACATGAAGGTCGGATCTATCAGTTGAAGCTGTTCTGTGATAAGGATTACCCAGAGAAGCCACCGACTGTTCGTTTTCATTCACGGATTAACATGACCTGTGTTAGCCATGAAACTGGAGTGGTATGGCTTATATTCATTACACACTAGGATTTTTGTGTTATTTTGTGCTTAAGAAACCGAGGTAATGTAGTCATTTACTGCCATTATCATAGAGAACCCATGATTGTCCCCTGATCTTAATTCCTTAATGATCATGATTTTGGTTATAAGAACTGTGAAACTCAGACCAGACGGCTGTTGGATCAGATGTTCGATTATTGAAAAGTTATTTTTGACAATATTTGTTTGACAATATCTGAGTGCATCCAATTCTATAGGTGGAACTGAAGAAGTTTGGACTACTTGCAAACTGGCAACGAGAGTACACCATGGAAGACATACTTACACAGCTGAAAAAGGAGATGGCAGCCCCACATAACCGGAAGTTGGTTCAGCCTCCAGAAGGTACCTACTTCTAGCTTTCAAGACCATATAGATATCATGGATCCAATTGCATAGGCGAGATGCAATATGTAGTTTGTAATGCTCTCGTTGATCCTATGTTAAGAACATGCCCTAAAAAGTTTCTCCTATCGCCTCTCCGTGGCTTCATCTTTGTTTCTTTTCTTGTTTCGAACAAGTGTTGAAGGGATGCTGTTTGATTAATGGGATTCTATGTGTGTCGAATATATTTCATGCCCTTTTAAAGTAGGCTCTTCTTCTACCCTTATCTGTGTCTATATTACTCAAATGCCTCTTGTTATTTCATTCTTTTAACAATGTTTCCATACAATTTAGAAGTATTTGGGTCAGCAGCAATCCGAGTTTAGATTATGAGTTGGAATTTGATTATTTAATATTTTAGTTGAGGATGTATACGTTGATATTCGTTATTATTTATGTATGTTTTGAACTGGCCAGCTAAAGAGCTCAAGGTGGGTGACCCAACTTTGGCAACCTGTGTTGCTATTTGTTGCTTGGCATTATTTCTGGCTTCATTTCATGACTCGTAACCTAGCAATTGGCTGATATGAATGAGTAAGGAACGCCTCAAACACTAGGAAAAAAACCAAAACGATCAATTGCTTTCGCATTCTTTAGAGTAAACTACTAATTAATTCTTGATAAGATTATACCGTACTTAAAAAGTTGCAACCGAAGCTTACTCGTGTTGGAATCCATGGTCACTTCATGTCGATCTCACACTCGCAAGTCTCATTTCGTAAGTCTGTTCCACCAGGAGCCTGCCAATTTTTAGGCTCAATGGACATTTCGGGTTCACTCTACGTTGCATTTCAAATTTTCGAACTATCTTCAATCATAGATCATCTCTACAAGCATATTTCAGTCAATACGATGTCGTTTCACCCCTACATTTTTATTTTATAGTGGAAGTGGGCCTGTGCCTTCGTTTGCAGCTTTTGCTGCCTTACCGGCCTCCGTTGCTTTATCAGCGACGAACGAAGTGAGCCCATTGATGGAGCGCCGCGTAGTTCTCATGGGCTCCACCACTCCTTTACTACGACTAATAATTAGTTAATAAAAAATAACAAATTAATAACTATCGGCTTTTAAATGGAAATAAAAATCCAACCGGCTTTTTAAAATTGAAATAAAAAATCCGAATAAATTAATAAACTAAAGAAAGTTCCAATTCCTGCTTGAAGAAATGAAAAGTGATTGTTTTTTTCTCAATAAAATCGGAATTAAAAAAAAAAAACTAAAAAAGAAAGGAACCCCACGTCTCACGTCTCACTTTTTATCTCCCCATCTCTCGATTCTGTATAAAACTGTTCCCTTTTTTCTGGTTCGTTTTTCGAATTCCGTCCATCAAACCCTAACAAATCAGATAAAAAAAAACCCTAACAAAATTTGCACATCTTCTTTGTCTTATTTATTTTTAATCCCAATAACAAATAATCGTCGATTCGGATCCGATTCAATCTGATCTGGACGACCTAATGCGATGTCCACATCCGGCCCGCCACCCCACCCTCTGCCCCGTGACATCCTGATCCGGTCGGTGTGGTCCGATAACCTTGACGCCGAGTTTGAACTCATCCGATCCGTCATCGACGATTACCCACTCATCTCCATGGACACAGAATTCCCCGGCGTTGTGGTCCGGCCTGACACCAAGGACACCAATTTCCGCCACCGGGAGCCCGCGGCGCACTACCTCATGCTAAAGGCCAACGTCGATCGCCTCAATCTGATCCAGGTCGGCCTCACCCTCTCGGACGATAGCGGCAATTTACCGAGTTTAGGCACCAAGAATCTGTATATTTGGGAGTTCAACTTCCGAGACTTCGACGTGGCGCGAGACGCCCATGCGCACGACTCCGTCGAGTTACTTCGCAGGCAGGGGATTGATTTCGAGCGGAATCGGGATTTTGGTGTTGACTCGGTCCGGTTTGCGGAGCTAATGATGTCGTCGGGGCTCGTCTGCAACGACGCTGTGAATTGGGTCACGTTCCATAGCGCTTATGATTTTGGGTACCTGGTCAAGGTGTTAACTCAGCGAGTCTTGCCGGAGGAGCTGCCAGAATTCTTAAATTATGTGAGAGTGTTCTTCGGGTCTGATGTTTACGACGTGAAACATCTGACCAGGTACATTGCCAGCCTTTATGGTGGGCTGGACCGGGTCTGCCAGACTCTGAATGTGGGCCGAGCTATCGGTAAGAGCCACCAGGCCGGGTCGGATAGTCTGCTGACCCTGCACGCGTTCCAGAGGATCAGAGAGGTTTACTTTCCGAAGGATGGGATTGAGAAGTACGCCGGCGTTTTGTATGGTCTTGAGGTTTCTTGATATTTCCATTGAAATCTAATGCTCATAGATTTCTCTTTCTTAAGTAAATTTTGTACACATGACTTCGTTCATCAATATTATTAGGCTTGGTTAATTCTTTGCAATTCTACCTTGCATTCCATTTAACTTTTTTTTAACAGGCCTTGATTCTTTTTCTGTTCAAATTTGTTTGTTATATAATTGGTGGACTTTGGAGATGTTTGGGAGGAGGATAGTGGGGGGTGGTTTCTGAGGTGGGGTCTGAGAATGGACTTTACCATTGGAGTCTGGAGTCTGGACTGTCTGAAGGGATGAGAAAGGAATGATCTTTTATTTAATATGACTTGTTTTGGGGTGTAAGTGAAGGTTTCTTCAAGTTGGATTCTCTTGGTAAATAAAAACAAAATCAGTTCATACTTTTTAGAATTGTTCTTGAGGTCTATGTCATAAGAATGGTTGTAGACCGCAGTTGTCACTTAGAAAAATGGTTGATCTGTTTAAGAAGCTTGCATTTCTGGTAAGAGAATTGGGAGTTGAATATGGTAGATGGTGGTCAGAACCAAATTTCATGCTGAAGAACATATTACTCTGGAGATGTATTTATAAATTGGGTCATCAAGAAGTGGAAATGATTGAATAAAGTGAATGATTTGTTTCTTTCTTACTCGATCGGTTCACTTGGACCATCAGCTTTTTGTTAGTAGGACACAAGTTAAATTGAGGCGGTCCATGGGGGGTGAAATTATATGTTTCAGGAGTATGCAGTCTCTACAAACCATTAATTTTTCTAGCATCCTGATTGGCTCTGTCAATGATCAAGCCTAATCATTGTTGTGGTTTCTAACTTTCTATCAAGATTTAAAGACTGGCCTTCGTTCACAATATAATTGTGATAGACTTGTTCATTCTTTATAAACCGCAGCATGTAATGTCAATTTCTTAGTCAATTATGTGCTCCTTCAATCTGTCAGGTGTCATTATCACCTCCAGCTCTTTCCTCCAGTTGGATTTTGACTGCCAAAATTGCTGGAGTATGAATAATTTGAATATTCATCATGTTAAAGTGGTTAAGGATCCTCAAGTAACGGAGCTCCTCCTTAAGATCAGTGTTAATAGGAATCAATAAGATTCCTTACTTAGTCTGTAACTTACCTAGCTTGTATCTTACCTAGTTAGGACTCTCCTAGTACATACCTAGTTAGGACTCTTACTTCCTGTATAAATTAGTCACTGCTGTAAACTTAGTCATTAAGTCAATATACAGAAAATTCTCATACCTTATATGGTATCAGAGCGGTAAAAGCTCCACTGAGCAACCCTAAAAAAAAAAAAACAAACCCTAAGTCCATGGCCGCCCAACCCACTGCCGCTGCCACTACTCTTAACCCTCCTCCTTGTCCACCACCCACCGACACAATCCCTACCCTCATCAACATCAACACCGCTGCCCAACTGCCCGTCAAACTCATAGCCACGACCATCTTCCCCTGGTGTGCCCAATTCCATGCTCTTCTCCACGGCTATGACCTTATGGGCTACGTGGATGGCACCCACCCTTGCCCTCCTACCACAGAACCAGCCCAGTGTGCTTTCTGGTTCCGTCAGGACCAGCTCCTCCTCCACGCCATCTTGGCGTCTGTATCACCGCAGGTGATCACCTTTATTGCTGCAACAAAAACCTTCGCTGATGCCTGGGGTTGTCTCAGCTGCCTATATGCCAGCAAGACTCGAGCACTTGTCCTTGGTCTCAAGGAACAGCTCACCCTCCTTCGACAGAATGGAAGACCTGTCTCTAACTACCTCCAGGAGGTTCGCATCCTTGCTGATGAACTGGCCGCCATCGACACTCCATTTTCTGACGACGACCTACTCCTCCATGTCTTGAACGGTGTGGGCTCAGAGTTCAAGGACATCGCTGATGCTGTCCGGTCTAGGGACAACTCTGTTTCTTTTGAGAACCTCATGACATGCTCGTCTAGCATGAACTTGCAGCCAAACGTGTAGACCTAGCCCCTTCTGCCCCCATTACTGTCAACACCACTCAAGCAGGCTTACATGGAAAAAGAAAAGAGTTGAGAGAGTTATGAGACAATATTGACAAACCCTTGTTGAAGTAGGAATCCATGAAGTTCCTTGTACCAGGCCCCACCGTGGGGCTTGGTTAAGGCCATAGAGGGCCTTTTTGAGCTTGCACACATAGGTGGGAGTGTGAGGGTCGACAAAGCCCTTGGGCTATGCCATTTAGACATCTTCATTTAGGGTCCCCTATAAGAAAGCATTGTTCACATCTAGCTGTCGGATGGGCCAGCCATGAGTCACAGCAAGGTGAAGAATGATGTGGATGGTAGTGGGCTTGACTACAGGGCTGTAGGTGTTTGAGAAATCAATGCTCGGGTGCTGATGATAGCCCTTGGAAACTAGCCGGGCTTTGTATCTGTCCATAGTGCCATTCGGATGTCTTTTTATGCGAAACACCCACTTGTTGCCCATGAGGTTTTGGTGCAGGTAGGGAGGTACCAACTCCCAGGTACCAAACATGGCATTGCCAATGGGAGTCCTTGATTGCTTGGGAGACACAGGTGGGCTCGGGCCGGGGGGAGATGGGTGGTTGCTGCTAGGGCATAGGTGGTCACAGGGGTAATGGCACCTGTTTTGGTGCGGGTGAGCATGGGGTGGGTGGAAGGGGGTGGGGGTGGGGGTGGAGCGGATGAGAGTGGCTGAGGGGGGTTAGGAGGGGGTAGTTGGCGAGGTTGTCGCTTGGTGTAGGTGCGGATTGGGGGTGGGGGTTGAGGGTTGGCAGGGCTGGGGGCAGGGGGAATGGTTGGAGCAGCAGAAGGGGAAACAGGGAGGCTGCTGGTGGCTGTCGGGTGGTGGGGCAGGGAGGGACCAGCTGCTGGGGACGGTGCTGCTTCCACAAGATGGCTTTTCCCCTTCCCAGTTGCTTTCAATTGTTCTGGTGCCAGTCTAGATTATCCAATTTGAGATGCATTACATTGTATAGATATTGACTCCTCTACCAATCTATCCATCTCTTCTCTACAATGGCATCCAATACATGCACGGAGGAAGTGGAAAGAGTAGTGAAACCATGAGTTCCGGTATAAAAATAGTTAAAGAGAGAGTTATACCATGAAAACTAACTTAGATTATAGTGATATAGAATAGTTTGATGCTTGATCATCTTATCGTGGGTGTTGTATCTGTAATCTGGGGATATGCGTTATATTCTGGTTTGCTCTTGACTCGTAAATGGTTCTGAATGCTGAGTGATTTTTCCATAAGTTGGCCTGCTGACCATCACAATATGAGGTTTCTTTGATACCAACAGCCAAATCTAAGATAGGTGAAAGTTACATTCTTGTTACATTGCTATGGTGGCAAATGCAGGCTATTTGCTACACTTTCCACGAACCAATACTTCGTCATCATTACCATCATATCTTCTTCTGTTATATACTGATGCAAAGTGTATGTTTATATTGCTAATGTCCACAAACTTTTAAAGAAGAACTACTTCAGTTGTTGCAGGTTGAAAGCAAGTATTTCCAACAATCAAAATTGCAAAACTGATAGGTAGTTTGTCTTAGATTGTTTTTGTATACCCCCTTACTTATAATATCAGTGGTAGCTTCTGGTCTCCAAAAAAATTAGGTTGTGGCATTTTGAATTGGTCTTGATCTGTCATCTGCATCAATGTGGTTTAGTAGTTGACTTTAATAGGTAGTTTGTCTTAGATTGTTTTTGTATACCCCCTTACTTATAATACCAGTAGTAGCTTCTGGTCTCCAGAAAAATTAGGTTGTGGCATTTTGAATTGGTCGTGATCTGTCATCTGCATCAATGTGGTTTAGTAGTTGACTTTAATTATTGGTGTCACTATTCATCAATGGCATAATGAAGGTTGATCTTTCCATCATGGCATCTGTTTATGCAGTGTATGCACTTTGAAACTTGACCTTTTCTTCCCCAATCTCTGTTGTGATTACCTTTTATTTGTTTGTACTGGTCAGAAGTTTGGAAATATGCTCTTCCTCCAGGTCCTGTTGTTTGTAGTCCCCATCTTTATATTTTTTTTGGTAAGAATTTGAAGGGAGATTCTCAGGTTTTAGTCAGTAAGAGGGCTAATGTGTACATTATGAAGCCTTTTTCTCCCCAGCAAACTTCTAACTTGTGACTGCCAACTATATCATGTCTTATCACATTTAGTTATATAAAGATTCTTATTTTAATTTGATTATGGATTAGAATGGCTCATATCTAACTGATCCTTCATTATTTGTAATAGTTACATTTGGTTAGTTTGAGACATTAATATCAGTAAGTATATTAGTCAGCTTGCTTTATGTATCTTGTTTACAGAGTCTTGCATTGGTTCTGAGGGGTCCTTGTCTGTCTTCTGTCGATATCTTGAAGTTTGATGCCTATCTCTGCTCATCAGGTTCATGTCTGTGACTTACAACTTTAATTTTTTTATTTCTTCAATCAAACATTGAGGGTAAATGCTGGTGGCCGTTCTTGCACCCTTGAATCCTTTACCATTCATTATGCTTCTGGTAGAGTGCCCAATTATGAGAAACTTCAGCTACTTTTATTTAAAAGGTAAAAGGTCTGGCAGTTGAAGGTTACAAAGACCCTTGCATCAATTACTTATTTTCATATCTGTTGGGATTTAGACTCTGGTTCTGATCTTCAGTTCTGGGTTTTATTATAATACAAGCCATTTCTTATTTCGATTGGGTTTACTACAACAATTGAGTAGGATCGGTTATCTAATCTGGACTATCGTGTCCCCGCATTGAATTAGGGCTGTAATTCATGTGGATCTATCATCTGGAATTTTAACCCGCCTAGTCCCTTTAGTTGAAAAAGGATCTCTCTACTTGCACAATGAATGAAGAGGACTAGTTCTATCATCTGAAGTTGAACCATCACATGGTACTGGCCCGGTGAATTCGGATGTTCCACATGTGAATTGTTTGGATTCCATTGGTTTTCTCCATAGTTATGGGAAAATGTTGGGGAGCTGGATCCTACCAAGAAAAATATACATTTTTCTTATTGATCTTTCAATACATGTTTTGTATCTATGTACAGTGTGGCTGTGACCAGATTAGGCGCTGTTGTCATTGCTGATCATTGTTCTGGTTGCTAGATCACATCATATTCATCGCTGGTACTGAATACTATTTGTGGTTGGTGTATGTACTGCACATAGAGTCTTGTGGCTGGTCCTAGTTTGCACGGCCCATGCTTATTTGTTTCTACAAAATGTAAACCTCTGAATACTGCACTAGGAATTGGTAGAAAAACAAGGAAAATCCCCAGCTGCATGCTATTTCATGTGGAAGTGCAAGTAGCAAAGGTAAAAAATGAATGATGACATGGTAAAATTTTGATACATGACCAAAATTTTGCTTCCGAACTGTACAGACTATAGAGGCCTGGACCATCCCTTCTTGAAGTGGAAAAGATATCTGCAGGCTGTTAACGGATTTTCAAGGTAGACTAGCAACATTGAATCTAGGTAAATCTGATGTACCTTTAGTGGAGCTTGTTAAATTTCAAGTACTTTATGGTCACTTTGGTACTCAGTTCTGGTGAGATGGGTCAGATGTGTAGGAGGATTTTTTTTTTCTGTGCCTAACTAATATGTTTTTGTTCTAGGACTCCTGTTGAATTTTTGAAAATGAAAGTAAAAAAAATCGGTTGGAAGTTAGATTTTGGTTCTTTTTCATCCTATTAATAAGTTGGAACCACAAGTGGGCTGGGTGGGTGGATGACGAGGCGGGTTGGTCTCTTTCATTGTGGGTCAATAATTTCACCAGCAAGTGACCCTGTTAAGGGATAGTGTCCAATGTTGATGGGAATGTTGCATTTGACGAATTTGAGGTGGGGCTGCAGTTGATATTATTGAAGATGTTTGGAACAACTTATGAGGCAGCTGTGGCGTTTTTGTTCTCTTGTTTTGATCTTTGCTTGATCATCTTTCTGAACTTGGTAATAGCTTTCTATTCTCTATGATCTTTGATTAGTTCTTATTTTTTGTTCCCTTGTCTTTGATCTTCGCTTAATCTTCTTTCTGAACTTGGTGTTAGCTTTCTATTCTCTATGATCTTTGATTAGTTTTTATTTTTGTTCCCTTGTCTTTGATCTTTGCTTAATCATCTTTCTGAACTTGGTATTAGCTTTGTATTGTTTATGATCTTAGATTAGTTGTTCTAATTTCTCCACCTGCCGCATTAGAGTAGACACAAGCTGGAAGATGCGACTTGTGATGAAAGATGCTTGGCTCCGCTGTGGACGCTTGGCTCCGCTGTGGACCCTTTCATCGATCAACAGTTCATGATCATGATCAGAGGTGAAAATTTGATCAGTGCGTGAAAAAGGTAACAATCTGCAACTTTGTTCTAAGCACATAGGCAATCGAAGCATGAAACATCTCACTCTAGTCATAGTGAATTACCTTAATCCTTATGATCATGGAAATTAATTTAGCTACATACACTTTCCATGGAAGCTATGACCCTAATGATTTATCCCCTCATGCTCATTGTTCTCTCTTGCTATGGCTATAGTTTATGACTGGTCTATCTCTTTCATTGAGTATTTGAGGATTATGGCGAAGCTGCCCACAAGCACTGCATCAGACACCGTAGATTAGAATCAAGGCCATGCCCGGGAGCCAAGTACACTTTCCTAATGAAAGCCGATTTCTTCATAAGGAAAAACCACCTCCAATTTGCATCAAGTGCATGTGCACTTGCATCTCTTGTGCACCTGGAGACGGGCCACAGGATGTAAACTTTGGTCCCCATAAGACAAGGATTGAGGGATAAGGTGGTCCTCCTGTCAAACCCCCACCTTCCCAGAAAGAAAAGAAAAGAAAAACTAAAAAAATTATACCCTACTTCCGAAATTATTTATGCAAAATGTTTCAGGACGAGAGTGGGCGGTTTCCGCATGCAATATATTAATTTTTGTTCAATATATGATATATGTAGGTATAAAGAAACAGTGTTTTTTTTCTGCTGTGGCTAATGTTTAGTCCTTTTTAACATTTTGGGTCTGTCAATGCCACTTTGATTAGATGAGAATCCAAAAAGAGGGGCATGACCCATGAGATTGGAGTCACAAGATATTGAGAAAACAAGGTGGGGTATGATTGCGCTGTATATTGTTGTGTTGCTTGGTGTTGGTAAATGATTGCTCAAATCTTGTTCCTAAAATTTATGAGCTGAGCAGATTTCTGGGTGCCTAGAAGAATTTTTTTTCTTTTCTTGTGGATATTGTTCAAAGGGCCACCTAGGCAGCTACACCCCCAAGATTTTGCAATGGACCCTTTGATACATGCTATATGTTGGTAGTGAGAGAACTATATGCATCACAAAACCAACATCTCCTTCCTATCCTCTAATATTTTTGTTTTATTTTTATCCTATGGTGACTAACATTTGATTGTATTCAATAACTCATTGTATTCAAGAATTAAAACACTTTTCTTTTAGTACGTTGATTTTTCAATTCTGAAACCGATTCAATTAGACCGTGAATGGGAAGTTTTGATTACATCGGTTTTCGTTGAAGAACGATACTAAGCAAAGTTTCTGCTTTGTTGTCTTCAACTTTGATCGTATTCATAAGCATGATTGATTGTTGGAAAGCGATGAATTAATGTTTAAGTTCGAAGGTTAAAGATCATTTTCTGCCCTAGGTTATCGACCATGTCAATGGAGAACAAAGTTGAATAAAATTGTGCAAATTGAAGTTTTCTCAATGAGGACTAGTGTTTAAAGAACATTCTTGATTCTTCTTGCATAGAGATTTTTTTTGCTAACATAACACGTCAAAGTCTAGTTGTAGTTGAATTATGTAAATAATCTAATAACATCGAAAAGAGAGAGAGAGAGAGAGAGAGTGAGAGAGCACGAGATGTGAACTACTTTGGAGGTTTACAAATTACAACAAACAAAATACGTGATTAAATTCAAAGTGGTCACAGGACTCATGCCTTGCCAATTGGTACATATATATACATACACACACCTCTCTCTCATTAATACTGTCACTCAAAATGATTTCAAAATCTTGATTTTCCTCCTCGATTGGTGAAATTAGTTTATGGGATGCCAATTTATAAATCTTCCTTGAACCAGTTGTGTTAGTGGCTGGAGCCCTTATTTGAGAAATCATGGATTGAAATATTAGCAAATCCTATAAAGAAAAATCGTTGACATCAAATATGTTTGTTCTTTCTCGGATATTTTTCATTTCAAAGAAGTAAACATGGTTTCGATTTGGGTTTCCTTTGTTTCCCCCTCTTATTTTGAAGTAGATATGGGAATCCAACCAATCCACGAAATGGATATGAAGTAATAAATGGGGGAGTGAGTTAAGAGTATGAGGGTCAGGGGTGTCAATCTTGTCACTGTAATGCTTGGAGGACGGCACGTGATAAAGAGTTACTCTGTGGATACTTCCATATGAATTCATCCCCACGTGCCCCCAATGCCTGCTCCAATCCCATTTCTAAATTCTTCATTTTTGAATTTCATCTCCTTCCTTCCACCTTTGCCTACAAAAACACACACACACACAAATTTCCCAGCAGCCAATTATCCCATAAAATGTGTAGGCTATGGTGAAGTTGAATTATATGTTGTTTAAATGTGTCGTTACAGCTAGTAAAAGGCTTGGTTTAAATTGGATTGGTTTTCACTTTTAATTTAAGAAAATTCATATCGTTTGAAATTTTAACCATATGATTGTAATCCGGACTAAAACAATATCAACGCAATCTCGGTTCACCTTCAAATTTCCAAAATGATAATCAGAAATTGAAATGAATAACGGAAATGTAATTGAATTAGCCTTAAGAACTTATTTCCGACAATGAGAAACTCGTTAAAAAATAATTAATTTGATATACGAATTTCACCATTTTTTATAATTAAACGTGTAGTTTTATATTGACAAAAAAAGAAATCTTAATGGAAAATTTACAAAGATCATTGAGGAGGTATTGGGAAATTGTTAAAATAGGTACATTCAAATCTTTGCGACGACAGGCATGTGTGAATGTGTGATGGAGCTACATCAAATTTACCATACTTTATTTCTAAAAAAATTAAAAACTTTAATAAAGATTAAATTTTCTGATTAAGAACATTAATTTTCTCGACAACAACGTTACACAAATATCAGTCCCTCTCCATCTTTTTACCTTTTTTTTTCCTCTTTTTTTTTCCCCTTTGGGTCAATTGAAAAGAAAGGACTGTTAGGAAATAAAAGCTCTCTACTTAACACAGTACTGTAGTATTCAATGAGCTCAACCAAATATCATTTTCTATAGGACCGATGACATTTAATTTAAAGTTTTCTCAACAAGAATAACATTAAATATAAAGTGATGTTACATATAAAAAAAATATACAAAATAACTCACTTTCTGCCTAATTTAGTAGTTAAGATAAACTTGTGGATGTGTGCATGCTTCCTAAATTTGAAATTCGATTCAGTTTAGAATAGTGAAGTGAGCGTACGAAGTAATTTAATCTATTAAATAATACAATTTATTAATTATCACATGATATATCATAAAATATAATTAATTTAATGTGTACAAATAATATTATTTAATATAATAATCTTGATAACAAAAAAGAAAATAAACCAGACACTAGCTTCCCTCCCCTTCCTCCATATATATATATTTTTCCTTTGTCTCACATGCACCTTTAAATAATCTTCCTCCATCTCCAACCCCTCTGACTACCCAATTAATGCCACATTTCCGCAGCTCCGAAACTCCATTTTGAAACTTTTGAAATCCTCTCATTTCATTTCTTAAAAAAATGGGCAAGAAAGTGAAGCTCATTCCTTTCCTCTCATCATCCAAGAATTACGCACCATCTCTAGAGGCATCAAGATCTTCCTCTTCATGTTCCTCCTCATCATCCTCATGGCCTTGGCCTTCTTGTGCCCAAACAAGAACCCTCTCTTTCACCAGAGGCAATGACATTTTCAAGACCATAAACTCAGCCTACTTTGACACAACCCCATCAGAAGCCCTGGTGGAGACACCAACGCTAGATCATGATCACTCATCACAGGATGAAGACCCATCATCGTCAAATTTGGATCATCATCAAATAGAGAGTGTGATTGACAAAGGGTTGAGGTCGGAAAGGCTTTTCTTTGAGCCCAAGGCAGCTGGTGAGACAAGCTCTCTAATATCAACATCAATGGAGGCCAAGGAGGCAGCACCAAGTGATAATATGAACGTGATTCCATTCAAGGAGTGTGTGGCTTTGTCAATGGACTCACCAGACCCCATTGGGGATTTCAGAAAATCCATGGAGGAGATGGTGGAGGCTCATGAGTTGAAGGATTGGGAGACTCTTGAGGAGCTTTTGTGTTGGTATTTGAGGGTGAATGGGAAAAGCAACCATGGATATATTGTTGGAGCTTTTGTTGATCTCTTGGTAGGCTTAGCATTGTTCACTACTACCTCTGACTCATCATTATCATCTTCTTCTATTTTTTCTAATTCCACTAATTATTGTTCTTGTAATAATATTATTCAGAACAATTCTCCTTCTTCTCCTTTCTCTATCTTTTACAATAGCACCCCTACTTCTTCCTCCTCCTCTTCATCTTCCTCTTCATCTTCCACTACCCCTTTTGTGTCCTCCATTGTTGAGCATGAGGAGGAGGTTCAAAGTGCTACCACTAGTCCTTGTTTGGCTTCATTGTTGGAAGGTGAAGAAGGTCAAATTCATGAAGAAGATGGTGTTGATGATGATGAAGATGATGGTTCATCTTAGTTATTAATTAATTTTTTGTTGTTTTGAGTAATCCAATGGGGAAAAATATGTATACTTGTAGTGGAAATGATAGTGAAACTTTTATCTCTCTCTCTCTCTCTCTCTCTCTCTCTCTCTCTCTCAAATTCGTGTGGGACAACGCAAACGTGTGTGAGTGAGTGAGAGTTTCCCATTCCCAACGTAGTAATAACTAATAAGAGTAAGCTAATTGGATTAAGGGGTTATTTTCCATTTCAATGTTGTTGGTCAGTAAAGCTTCCCGTACCATATTTATTGATCATAATTAATCAGAATAAGATCCTTACAAATTAGGTTATTTTCCATTTTAGTACTAATAGTAATGATGCTCCTATACCACGTACATTGATTTAATCCATATTAAATTTTTGTAAATAGAAAAGCCCTTCACTTTGTACCTAATAACTTGCTATATCATCTTGTGGTGGAGGAGAATTCTAAAAACTTTATGGATACCATTCTTCACCCTAATTTGTGCCTTGGAGTCTCCATGCAATATTCCTCATGAATATATGTTCCATCTTCTTAGCAGATTTTTCTATCCTTAACCTTCAAATATGTGTTTGGGGATGCAAATTTTATTGCTGATACTATTGCCGACCTGAGATATGCCTCAAAATGGTGCACATCTCTTCTTTAGAGTACAACTCCGACTTGGAGATTTGACTTTGTTACTTTGTAATTGTCTTATAAACTTTGTCCTCTATTTTCCTTTGTTCTTTTAGTATCCAAAGAAACAAAAAATTAGCTACATAAAAAACACGATTTTAGAACCTATTAGTAGACGACGAGGTCGATCAAAGTTAAGATAGATTCAAAATTCAAATTTGTAATTAGAATCTTTCGGATTTAAAAAGAAAAATTAAAATATAATATGTCTAGGGTTTGAATCCGTGGTTCATGAGGGTACCGTGAAGACATCGTCATCATCATCAAATTGGTGATAAAATATTGGCATAAGATTGAGGTGTTGAAAATGAAGGAGATTGCTTCAACGGCGGTTCTGATAATTTATGACAAATTCTAAGCTCGCTCTCTCTCCCTCTCATTCCATGTGGGCAGCCATTTATGGCTTTTTTTTCTCTGTTTTAATGTAATTTATTCTGCAACTTCTTAAAAAAATTGAACAGAAATTTTGCAGAGATAGAGAGAGTGACGATCTTCTGCAGCTGATGACACTCATACAAGTGTAGGCGCTGTGATTGAGTATTCTCCACCACTGCCAGTCTAGATGATCCAGATGGGGTCTGAACATTTCAAGCAATCACAGCCGTTGATTTTGAAATGGAGGGTCGATGTCATTGATAGGTACAATTCCAGCTCTGGTGTTTGGCGTGGTCCTAACACACATTTCCTTGCACCTGCACAATTTAATCATTTATCCTCCAAAACTGTAAATTTTGTGCTGGGAAATATATATATATATATATATTGTATTTCTGTGATGACCAACACAATAGAAAATAAACATAAAAGTATATAAATCCATGGTTTTGTGGCCAAAAAATGAAAATACTTAGTGGAAATGCTCGTTCTCTCGTGATCAATTATGTAATTTTTTCTATGCAAGTATAATAATCGGAATTGTACACTGAATATTTAAAACATCTTATAAATATCATCGCTTCATAAAAATCAATCAAATTATTAGAAATTGTCATGTAATCTATATGTATTAAAACTATTGCCAGATTGAAAAAAAAATAATCGCTAAGAGTCTTAGTATAAACCGTCAATTTATATATTGAGATATTTATGGATGATTAAACAATTTCCGATTTTTTTTTCTTCATGTCTAATGTTTTAATTACATAGGATTCTTAGAAATAAATTATTCGATTAATACTACACACTCTTGACTCCACACGTACATTAATAATATATATAATCAATCATGAGAAGAACGAGCACATCTCCTTTAAAATAGATGCAACTATTGCTCGTTAAATAGTTACAAAACGTTTAAGAAAACAAACAAACAAACTCACTCATTTGCCATATTTCCATATTCACATATCCAACTATTCAAAAATCCAGTGCACGAGCGTAAAATTTATTAGTGAACCTTATCATATCGTATGCGTACGGGCCTCCAGAATCCAAGCATGATTTGAATAATACTAGCTAGCTAGGTGTTGTGGGAAAAAACAAGAAGATGACATATTCTTAAAATTGTCAGTTTTTGAGTGGTGCAAAGGAAGTAAGGAACATGATTAAATTACAGCAACATGCACCTCCTTTTCCCAATTTAAATCCAACATGCAGATTGCGGATAGGAACAAATCTAGCCTGAATTCGATGCTGCATTTCTTTGACATACATGATTGTATCTTGGTGCATGTCTTATATATGTTGTTATTCTTCTAACTTATATATTCAAGTAACAATCTAACTACGTACCTTCATATTCTTAGGTAAAACTAAATCCAATGAAATTTATATGTTATATTGTGTTATTCTTGTCAAATATATGGATACTATATACACAGGTACGATCTAGCAGCAAGGGCCGACGTTTGCTTTGGCTAGTCCACTCGAAATAGGCAAGCTAATTGTAATTTAAGTGTTTTTGGAGATCGTATGATATTTTGTCAACATAACAAGAGAACTTATTATAATTTAAGTGTTTTGTATTGATCTTTTGCATAATTATTAGTTGTTTCTTTGTAACTTCAATTTTACCGTATAGTTGCAGCGTATATAGAAAAGGATACACTTAATTAACAAATCGATCAGAAATTCTCGATTGATTCAATTATTAGTTGTGTCTTTGTAACTTCACTTAATTTGATAAATCGACAAGCAACAAGAAAAGAAAAAAGAAATTATCTGACACTTCGTATATTTCGATTTTGATATTTAAAATAAAACATTAGTTTATATATGAAATTAATTCTTTAAAAAAAATTAAACTAAAGGGTGAAAAAGAAAAGAAAAAGAAGGTTAAAGACAGTAATTAAATAGGTGAAAAAATGAGTCAATGTTTCATGGTTCGAGAGGTTTGGCTCAGCATAGATGCCTCTTCAATTTTTGAGGCAAGATTCTTGCCCCGGCGCCGAAGCTTCTAAACCTTGTGCCATTCTATTATTTTATTATCAATCAACATGAATAACCTCAACCAGCCAGCTCATAAAGAAATGCCACATCATATTAATATTAATATTAATCCTTAATCTCATCATAAATCTATCATCATTGATTCACATTACAGAATTAAGATTAATCCCATTAATTAATCTACCATTTTATTTTAACAATATCCTAATGAGACAATATCTAGCTAGACTAGCTACGTTAAAAAGAAATAATGTACTGACTACTGAGAGGTAAGAACGGAGAAAAATATCTAACGTTTGAATTTCTATTTTGTTTTCCTATTGTTAACTTGTATTTGAATACAAATAAAATAATACTTGCATTTACTTTAGGGTGGATCTGTTCATTACTTCCATGGCTGATTACATACACCCTGCAGGCTTTTACTTGTCATATGGGCTAGAGTTATTCTGGATCATATTTATTTATGTTCCAGACAAAGAAACAAACACCCTGCAGGCTTTTACTTGTCAAATTTGCAGAAAATCAAAACCAAAACATGTTTCCCTACAAACTAATTAATGCTTAGTTTGGTAATTAGTGAGATAATCACCCTCATTTTCCGAGATAATTATTTTATTTACACGAAAATTGTGTCCAAGAAAAAAAGTATTGAAGTTGGTGTCTGTGTCTCATTAATTTCAACTTGGTTGAGCTGTGTGTGGTTTTTGCATTAAATACGTTTTCCACATTTTGCTCTCCACCTTTCGATATACGGGCATTGGTGGACAGCCCTTCATTGCATAAAGAAAATATTTTCTTCTCATTTTGGTGGTATCTTTTCGTACTATAATTTCGACTTGTCGAAATATTTTTATATATATAACATAACCAAAATTATTCATTATCTAAATCACCATGTAGTAAGATTATAAGTCGTTTAATCATATTCATATGTATCAAATAAATTAACAATTTTAATAAAAATTAAGAGTTTCATGAGTGGTATGAAGATGTATCATCAGAGTAAGGTGCACGCATTGTCCATTGCATCAGCTCATTTCTACAGTCGGATTTTACTTGCTGAATTTCATTTCTTTTCAAAAAAAAGATAAAATATAAAACTAAAAGTGAAAAATGGAATGCAGAAACTGAATGACTTGCATATATTGTATTGGTCTTTCTTTTTCCGTAGAAAGGTTGGCAATGGATCGGGTCGTGTTGTGTTCATATCGTGTAATGAACTCTATTTTATCCAAATATGGTCAACTCGAACCTGACTCATTTAATAATCGTGTCAAGGATAATCAAACTCGAACTCGACCTATTAATAACTCATGTAATCCGTTTAATAAATCGTTTATACTCGAAACTCAATTAACATATGACATGTTTAGCCCGTTTAATTTGTTTAACATATTTAAACTACAAGATTTAATAGGTATATAGGTAGGTAAATGAGTTAGTAATTGATATGTTTATTAAACAGGTTAATATATAGGTTATTATACGGGTTTACATGTTAACCTGAAATCTATCAATTTATTAAACGGATTAATAAGTCAGTATATAAATTAACATGTTAACTCGGAACTCACATGTTTATCAAACATGTCATAATAGGTTGACCCGAAAATGATCCGAAATTTTAACGAATTGACCGGGATAAATTTTGTGCGGATTTCGAGTGTGTATCGAGTCGTGTTAAAAATCACCACCCTTAAAACGAAAGAGGTAACAAAAAACAATAACACAAAATATTAGTTACTTTTTAGTAAAAACTGTGTTTTTTTATACAATGAAATTAACAAGAGGATATATATATATATATATTGCATATTGATCGATTTTATTTTTTATAATTGTTAGATTTAAAATTTAAGCATTTATTTGTACGTATATATAAAATATATCATTGGACAAGTAGCATCAATAACAGTAAAAAAAATAGTGTTCTTAGAGTGTTGCAATTTCAAGATCTGGAATTCTGGATCATGATGGCTTGTTCTTTCTCTTACGAGAATCCCGATAAGAAAGAGCGAAGATCATATTTTTACGAGAAATATGTATGTTTGTTTGACAATATTGAGAGCATTATTGATGATGCCAAAATTTTGAGTATGGCATTATCCACACCCCCCATAGGCAATACCAAAGAGTTCACTCCCTTCATTTGGCCTTCACCTACATTTTCATTCATGCGTACATATATTACATATAGTATGTTATAATCGTTGCTTAAGTACTTGAAAATAACCGTTTTAACATCAATAATTAACATGAATAATTATCAATCGTTAATGTATATGAATAAATTTATCCAAGTATTTATCATTCTGTCTGTTATGACTCGACTCCCTTAGTACGATATTGTCTGCTTTGGATCCAGTCCTCGTGGCTTTATTTCTGAGAACTCACACGCAACTTTCCAGTAGGTCACCTATCATGGGATTGCTCCAGCCCATTCTCGCTAAACTTTAGAGTACCAACCAAAACCAAAGTTAATGAGCTCCGAAAAAGTCTCGTGTTAGATAGATACTGTCCATACATATAAGACACTTCGTTTTTCCCTCCCCGAGAGATATGAGATTATTCACCGGTCTTGCTTCCCAAGCTCACGAGTCTTACAATCCACCCACCTTAGGGCCCAGCGTCTTTGCTGGCATACTTCCGGTCGGGGTCTAGCTCTAATACCATTCTGTCATGACCCGACTCCCTAGCACGATATTGTTCGTTTTGGACCCAACTCTCATGGCTTTGTTTCCTGGAACTCACACGCAACTTCCTAGTAGGTCACCCATCATGGGATTGCTTTAACCTATTCTCGCTTAACTCTGGAGTTCCAACCAAACTCAAAGTCAATGAGCTCCCAAAAAATCTCGTGCTAGATAGACACGTGCCCACACATATAAGGCACTTCACATTTCCCTCCCCGAGCGATGTGAAATTGTTCACCAGTCTTACTTCTCAAGTTCACGGGTCTTACACTATCCCCTCGTAAACTCCATTTAAATAATTAAATATCAAAATGTAGTTCAGATGTAAATGAAACCCTTTTAAAAATTGTTTATACTTGAAAAAATCTTTCATTTGGCCAAAGTAAATGAACAAAGGAATTAAATGCCCAACTCGCAAAAGCCCGACCCAAAAATTCCCACTTTGAATGTGCAGACCTAAAAGCATGGATAAGGGGAAGAACAGATCTTACGTGCACAAGGAGATAAGAAGGCAAAATAGATGTTCTTGACAAACTCACTTTAGCGCGGGTTTGCCAGAGTCTATTTGGCAGTCCTGTTCAATATTTCCATCGTCTATAAATGGATAAGAAGCCATTTTTCAAGGGACAATCAATCAATCAATCAAACCAACAAATTGATCAAATTCAACCAATTAAATAAAACAGTTAACCTTTAAAAGTTTATTTGTTTCAAAGGTTCACTTCTTTAGACACAACCTGTTTTTTCGATATAGGATCAATATTCAGTTTGCTTCTCACCCTCTCTCAAATTTTTAAACTAAGAACAACAAGATTTCCTGCATCCCGACTTATATCCCAAGTTAGCTTTGAAGACCCTCCTGCATTCACTTTATCCCGACTTACTTACATCGTTAACTTTAAAGGCCACTCAACACCAACCCCATCCCAACTACCTCTCAACCCAATCTTTGAGGTCTCTAAACATTCCACCCTTGATGTCTTAACGTCGCTTGAATGGTTTGCCAACCTTTGATATGATTTCTACTGATGTTCATTCGATTGATGATTTATAGAATGTCCTGCCTGCTATGGCTAGATTGCGAAAGAAATTATTTACTCCTTGCACTTGTAATTTTATTTCTTGCATTTAAACACATTTACTCTTTAGTATTTGTACCTCACTTTCATTATAATGTAACCATATTTCTTAAGGAGAGATAAGTAATTCCAACTAATGTTCATTCACTTTATGATTTATAAAATTTCCTGCTTGCTCAAGGCTATATTGTGAAAGAAATTATTTACTTTATGCACTTGTAATTTTATTTCATGCATTCAATACTAACACATTTACTCTTTAGTTTTTGTACCTCACTTTCATTACAATATAACCACATTTTCTTAGGGAGAGTTCAATATTCTTGATTCGAGATATACAAATCAGTGTATTTTATGGCTGCCTAAGTCGTGAAACCATCTATGTGTGTTGGTCAAATACTATCATCCCTACTTGAGGAAACTTGCACATCTGATTTACTAAAATAATAAAATGCTAACTTGAATATCATGGAAATCACAGAAAGTTGGACTAGATTGGAAAGAAAAATTATTAAATTCCTTAAATACATTAAGAAGAAAGCATAAAAAATAACAACACAAGTTATTTGCTCGCTTGCCTCACAATTACTTGATTACAATATAGGTTTTTGAGCCACAAATGGAATCCATCTATAACTATCAAGCAACAGTCTCTACTAATGATGCACTTATTTTAAAAGCAGTTAAGACCTGTTTACTTTTTAGCTAACGCATGTAGAGATAGATTGTGGCTCGAAGCTAGCCCATCGCTTTCGAACCAATATCTAATGATCCATATTATATATCATAAAGAGATACACGCAAGATATCATCTGTTTTGAAAAGATATAAGGATGTCATTCAATTCAAAATTTATTTAAGGCAACTTAAATACATGGAGGCTGGCACGCCTATTCATTTATGGCAACCACCAATCACGGAGGAGAGGCCCATCTCACTCTTTTCCTTTGGGACTTTTGGGTGTATTTAATTGGGCTTGTTACTTCTTTACGTCAATAATTTTTTGTCTCATAAACACCCCTCACATCAACAAGAGATTCGATTACGACCATTGGATCATGCAGCACTCAAAACCGAAGGCATAGTTCTATATTAGCTGTTTTAAGTTATGCATTAATACAAAATGAAAATATCAATTTTTGGGATTTCAATTGGATTTTTCCTTTTTCCGGAGTCTATCTCTATTGACCAGTTGGACTGGCCCTTAACTGTAAACAAGTTTATTCATAATAATAATAAGAACATTTCGACTCTAAAGAGTTTATTGTCCAAGTAAGTTGTTAATGTTATTCGTCATATTCCTTTACCTTCTATGTCCACCTTGCAAGATGACAAGTTTGTCTAGGGCACTAATCCGAAAGGAGAATTCTCTATTAAATTTGCTTATGATTATAAGATTATTAGGAAGAGATTATTCCTCCTCATCATGAAGCTGGTTGTCATAATAAGATGTGGAAGATGTGTATTTCCCATAAAACTAAGCTCTTTGCTTGGCTACTTCTTCGATAACATTTAGGTATCAGGGATCGCTTAAGTCATCCTCTTCCTATATGTTCCCCCTCATTGTCCTTGGTGCATGAATCAGATTGAATTTGTACATTATCTCTTTATTGATTGCCCATTTGTTGAGAATTGTTGGAACTATACTCAGGATCTTGTTGGGGGCGAACTGAATGCCTTCTTGCTAGATTGGCTCAAGACTCGTATTGTTGTTGTTAAACCGAGCCAGCCCTCCGAATTAGGAAATGATCTTGTTATATGTTGGCTCATTTGGAAGGCTTGCAATGGCTGAATATCCTCTGAAAAAAGAAATTAAACCTTTTAAAAGCAAACTTCTCTAAGTTCAAGTGTGACATATCGAATTTGGATAATATTTGTTGGTGAGCTCCGGAAGACATGGTTGTTAAGCTCAATTTTGATGGCTTCGTTATTCAAAATAGGTTAACGACCTCTGGCTATATTGTTCCCGACTGGCAAGACTTACCGATTTTTGCAGTCGCTAAAACACTGACTCTACCGATGTCTTTTATGCGAAAGGCCATGTGTTGGTGGATGATCTTAACAAAGTAATTTCCCTCAATTTCCGAAATATCCAAGTCGAATGTGACTTCAAAACCCTTATTGATGTTGTGAATGGTTCCGCTGCTGCCCATCGGCGCCTCTATACCATGATTGCTCAAATTAGGAATCTCTTGCGTAACTTTGAGTTCATCTCCCTCATACATGTTTACAAAAAAGCCAACTATGTAACTAATGCCCTTACTAAACTTGGCCACAATTGTTCGGATAGTCTGTTTTGAGAAGTCTCTCATTTGTCTTGTGCTCATGGAGTATAGTTATTTGACTTCTCTGATGGTGGTTGTCCACATAGTTTTGTTTTATAATTTTTTCTTTTAGCATAAAAAAAACAAGACTAATATTAAAAAGAAAAAAAATATATCCATTATCGATATGTTTTATTAACGACAATAAAATCCCACGTTATACATCAACCACATATCTCAAATTCGGTGTATATATATATATATATATATATATATATATATATATATATAAAGACATGATATTGGTGGAGATGGTAGGAATTAATTAAGTAGGCTTTCACATCTCTAGCAATATTGCAGGGGGAAATGACTGTATGTTTGGGCCCAAAGCCCTTCAAGGACACTACCAAAATAAGCTTTCAATTTCAATATATAGGCTTAAAGAAATGTGAATGGGAACGCACGTAAGAGCACATCTTGCTTTGAAGTTTGAACTATCCTCCCATCGAACCTATCGTTATTTGGTTGTTGGCTAGCTTATAAAATATGTCCTATATCAATTGAATAAACATGTCTATAACTTGTGAAAGACATCACCTTGTATTGGAGCCGAAACTGGATATCGATACGTTGTTGATTATAATATTTTAATATGAGATTGTTGTTGTGTTGTGATTTCTTAGTCCAAATGCTCCAAAATTGTAATTTTTATCATACTTTACATTCAAAACATTTATTTGTCTCACTTATCATCAAAAATTCACTCTCCATACATAAATTTGTACTAATCTCATTAACTTCATCAAATAGTCGTCAATATCAGGAGTAGTTTTGTTATCTCAAGCCACAAATGTCATGAATGAGGCACTAAATACACATAAAGAGACAAACGGGTTTGGCATGAACAATTTTGAAACCATTCATAACTCATCCCAATTTGTTCATACTCATTTTGATTGGTTGCGTTCCAATGTGCATTTAATTCCCTATTTATAACCTCATGACTTTAGATGACAAAATTGCTCTTGATATTATCGACTATTAGATGAAGTTAATGAAACTGGTGTAAATTTTTGTATGAAGGTTGGGTTTTGAGTGCTAAGTGAGATATACAAATGCTTTGTAAGATCAAAGTTGCAGTTAAGGTGAATTTTGACCAAAAGGCATTTAATGAATCGATACAAATGTTATAAGTATTATCATCAATATAGTACGTGTTAATAGGCATGGGCCTCTAGCAAGAGCTGAGGCGTGCTCCAGTCCACCTAAAATTAATGATTCAAAAGAAAATTTTATATAATCAAACTTATTAATTCGTTTTACATTGAAAAAAAAATGATGAATTTTTTGGAGATCATATGAGATATTGTCCATGTAAAAAGATGAGCTCTTTCCAATATAAGTGTTTTGTATAGCATTTATTGCATGGCCATTGGTTTTTATTTGGGGGCATAATGCATGTGTTTTTTAATAGTTTTTTTTAAAATAATGAATTTCACCTAATATCGTCGAAATTTGATTTAAAAATTTCATGTTGGGGCATAATGTATGTGTTTTTAATATTTTTTTTTAATAATGAATTTCACCTAATATTGTCGAAATTTAATTTAAAAATTTCACAAATTTCACATTAAAATTTAATTCATCTCATTTTTAATTCATAAGTTAATACCTTAGTGTTAACATCTTAATATATTATCCGGAATCTTGATTTAAGTATATGTACGTCGAACGAAATATACACACGGGTATGTGTATGGATTAGCCGTGGATAAACTTCCTACTTGTAAAGTTATAATGGAACTCAGACAGGCTTGCCGTTGCCTGTGCCCCAGATATTGAGCCGAAGGACACCCATAAACTTAATCCACAACTCCTTGTGGGGTTCTTAGGTCACAAAGTCACAAATAATTGGCACTAAAGTGACTTTAAAAGGCCTAAAACACAAAGAAGATTTAGAAATTATTAATTAAGCTTTGCAAGAGAGGTCAACTTAGGGTTAATGGGACATTGTCTTTAAGGGACAAGATTTGAGCAATTGGGCTCCATGTCCTTAAAGGGTAGAGAAATGACATGTCATGTCATTCTTCCATTTTTATCCCTTCTCATAGCTCCCAGCCTCCCACTATGTACCCCTTTACATGTCAGTCTCACATTTTGGTGCTCCAAAATCAAAATGTTTCAATCTATTGGCCCAGAAGAGTAATCAAGGACTCATATAATTGTCATATCCAGTTACACAATGACACTACTTGGTTCCACAAAAAAGTTGAAGGAATATTTGTATGTCTATGTTACAGACTTACATGATACTAAAATTAAGCCCACGACTATGGGGCGCGGCCGTACCTTTTTTTTTCTTTCAAATCTTCTTTGAAATAATGCTAGCGTTAATTTTTCACTCGATATTCAAATTTAGGGTTTGAAAACCATCCCCTTCACACTGGAAATTTCACTATAGTAACGCCGTTGCCGGGGAAAAATCAGAGCAACAGCCTCAAGGGTTTAGTCAAATTTATCTCATCTGGGAGTCTTACACTTAATTGCCTTCATTTAAGATAGGAAGCAGTCCATCATCATGATTCATGACTCTGCCTTAAATCCCCACTGTGTGAGCAATTAAATTAAATTTTCTTGTTTGTAGAAATTTAATTACAAAACTGAAAATAATGAATGCCTCTCCTGCCAAGTAAATTAATTGTATGGATAATATACAGCTGTATTCATAAAAAAAATTATTATAAAATAGTTCAATTTTTAAATATAATGTATAAAATAATCATTTATTGTATTATTAAGATTTTTATTATTGCTTATAATATTATAATATATCTTTATTATATAATTAAAATTCTCATATGTAAATTACATTCTTATATCCAATTAAAATTTTTATAGGTAAATTACGTATAATAAAATCAAATTTTATGATATTTCATGACACGCTTGTAAGTCTTTAAAAATTAATTAAGATACTAACACTAATGCTGCATTTTGACCAACAATAAAAAATCAACATTTTTTTATTTACTGTAGTAGACTAACTTATAATTTGGACTTTAAAAAAATGACATATATATAATTGCCCGAAAAAAAAATTTACCAAGCTGGAATAGTAATTGTATATCTCAAATTGTGAGTCCGTAAATTAAAAAAGAAGAAGTCAATATCCAATGTACGTATCCTCGGTTTTAATATCATTTTTAAAAATTTGATATATTATCAAAAACTTTGCTAAATCAACACTTGGATAAAAGTGAATCTCCATTAGGCATGATCAGGAGTGGCACTGATTAGTTTCATTCTTCGAGTATTAGGACACCTCGTGCCATCACAAACCAAAAAATCACCAATTTTTTATTTTATTTTTTTGCTTTCTATCAGAGATAGCGAGGAACATCTTTGCTGGTTCACTTTCACTGGCCCAGAAGAAAATAAATTATTTTGCCCTAATGGAAATTTTAACATGTTTTTTGGAGAACAGGTAGAGATAGAGAGGCACACAAAATGCAACTGTAAAGCAAAACCAAAGTAAGATATGTTTGTGCCTTTTTTGTACTTGGGTATACGTTGTTGTTAAAAACTGAGTCAAGTGGGTCTTCATCATATGCTTATCCCGAGATATCGATACATCAAGTAATTAATATATAAATCCAAGAAGATGACATTGATATTGATGATCATAATGCCTAATATATCTAATTGTTTTTAATAACTTCAGTTATGATCGGAGGCTTATAAGATATGTTGCAGGTTGTTCTTCCACCAATTCAAAGCGGAGATGGAACTTAGTTACTTGATTTATTATAATTTAAAGTTTTAGTGTTGTCAGGATATTATTAAGAATTCTTATATCTTGATTTTACATTAAAAAATACAAAATTAATATTCAATAGACAATTTGATTGATTGTTATATAAAAAAAAAAAACTTTTGTACACGGCACATAAAACTTCCTTAAGATAGCGTCTTTTAAACTGACCGTCTTGTTTGGTTATCAGATCAGAAAAAGAAGAGATATGATTGAGAATGAAGAAGCAGAGTAGAGAAGGATTGAGAGATTATGGAAGAGAGAAAAGAGAGAAGAGTTGGGAAGAAAACGATTCAATTGATTTTGCTTGATTGAACGACACTGTTACATTTGATCCTAAGCTTTATACTTGATCAACTCTAGCTTGATGACTCCTCTAACTGTCTTCAACTAACTACAGCTCATACATAACAGATTCTAACTAACATTTATAGTAGTGATCGGCTGCATTGCATCATTATATTGCTAACATCCCCCCACAAGCTGATGAAGAAGAAGCTTCGAGCATCAGATTGGAGGAGTGCAGATAAAACAGTTCATCATCCAAAGCCTTCGTGAAAATGTCAGCAGTTTGATCACCAGAGGGAATGTGCTGAACGTTCAAATCACCCCGAACCACCTTTTCCCTCACAAAGTGGTAATCAATCTCAATGTGTTTGGCACGAGAGTGGAAGATTGGATTAGCACAGAGGCTTGTAGCAGAAGTACTATCACAGTAGATCAGAGGAGGTTTGAGAAGGGGCATGTGCAAAGCACACAGCAGTTGTCTGATCCAAGAAACCTCAGCAGCAGTAATGGCCAAGGCACGATACTCAGATTCTGTGCTTGACCTGGAAACCGTGGACTGCTTCTTGGACATCCAGGAGATTGGATTTTCTCCAAGATAAACAACAACCCCTGTAGTGGAACGTCTGTCATTGGGATCTCCAGCCCAATCTGCATCAGTAAAAGCAACCAAATCCAGAGAACCAGACTTGAAAGTAATGCCATGATGAGGCGTGCCTTTGAGATACCTCAGAATTCGTTTGACTGCCATGAAATGAGACTCAGAAGGAGCATGCATATATTGGCAAACCTGATTTACAGAGAAGACAATATCAGGCCTAGTGAAGGTCAGATATTGAAGAGCACCCACAATGCTCCTGTAGTTGGTGGGGTTGCTGTAAACAGGACCATCATCCTTCTTTAGCCTTGAACCAGGAACACTAGGTGTGGTCACAGGAGAACTGTCAAGCATGGAAGTTTTACGCAGCAGATCATTGATGTACTTAGATTGGGAGATGAACAAACCAGGAGAAGTATACTCAATCTGAAGGCCTAGGAAGAAATGCAGCTTGCCAAGGTCCTTCATATCAAAGACATCAGTTAAGGCTGAGATAACCTCAGAAATAGCCTGATCACTGCTCCCTGTAATGATTATGTCGTCTACATATAGTAGGAGAACAACCAAAGCAGAAGAGGATTGCTTGACAAAGAGGGAGGAGTCAGCCCAAGTTGTCTGAAAACCTATCTCAGGCAGAAAACCAGTGAATTTGTCATTCCATGCTCGAGGGGCCTGTTTAAGGCCATATAGGGACTTCTGCAGTTTGCAGACATAGTCAGGATACTTGATGTCTTCAAAACCAGGTGGCTGAGACATGTAAACCTCCTCCTTAAGCTCTCCATGCAGAAAAGCATTTTTAACATCTAGCTGTCTCAGATTCCACTGAAATTGGGCAGCCAAAGCAAGCACAAGCCTAACTGTAGTGGTTTTTACCACTGGACTAAAAGTTTCACTGTAATCAAGGCCCTCCTCCTGACTGAAACCCCTAGCAACTAACCTTGCCTTGTGACGTGCAACAGTGCCATCTGAGTTCCTTTTGATTTTGTACACCCACTTACACCCAACCAGGTTCTTGGAAGAAGGGAGAGGAACCAGGGTCCAGGTTTCTTGACTATATAGAGCATTCATCTCATCCTGCATTGCCTGCTGCCAGATAGGAATCACAGAAGCTGTTTTGTAGGTAGTAGGTTCAACCTGAGTGAAATCAGTGACAGGAGAGGAAGTGTAAGCAGACAGTAGGGCTTTGGGTTTGACAATTCCACTCTTGGACCTGGTTTGCATTGGATGCATGTTGGCACCTGTGATTGGAATAACCACCTCCAGAAGTTGTGGCTGAAAATCAGTATCTGTGTTATTACTGGGATGCACAGATGAAGAATCAGGTCCAGGGGATGTTTGAAAGTCTGAGGAATCTGCTTGAGAAACTGACAGATTGTGGGAAATAACAGGTGAGTGAGAAGGTGATAAGAGGGAAGGATGTACCTCATTGTCCTCAGCAGGAGCAGAAACCACAGAAGTCTGAGTGAACTGAGTAGGAGTGGGATGAACTTGAAACAAGGATGGAAAAACAGAAAACTGTATGGAAGAGGGTAGTACACTAGTGTTCTTAGAGATAGAGGGTTGAGGAGAAAGAATGGAACTAGAGTAGGGAAATTGAGTTTCATCAAACAGAACATGCCTAGAGACAAAGTGTTTTTTTGACACAGGTTCATAACAGATGTAACCCTTGTATTTTTCAGCATAGCCAATAAAGATGCATTTTTTTGTTTTGGGTTGTAACTTGGTATTGTTATATGGTCGAAGAAGGGGAAAGCATGAGCATCCAAACACTTTCAAATGAGTTATGAGAGGTAATGTGTGAAAAAGGGATTCAAAAGGAGAATGCATATCAAGATTAGAACATGGCATTCTGTTAATGAGATAAACTGCTGTTGCAGAAGCATGAAACCAGAATGTGGCAGGAAGTTTTGAAGTTTGAAGTAAAGTTATAGCTGTTTCTAGGATATGTCTATGTTTTCTCTCTGCAAGACCATTTTGTTCTGGTGTATAAGGACAAGATCTGTGATGGATTATTCCCTTACTAGACAAGAAAAGCTGAAGAGCCTGACTCATGTATTCACCCCCTCCATCACTTTGAAGGGTCTTAATTGAAGCAGAGAATTGATTGGAAACATAAGAGCAGAAATGAACAAAGATAGAGTAAAAATCTGACTTGTTTTTCATTGGAAAAATCCAGGTAAAACGGGTACATTCATCAACTAAATTCACATAGTATCTAAAACCCTCAAGAGAGGTAACAGGAGATGGTCCCCATACATCTGAATGTATAACATCAAAAGGGATAGAAGATTTATTACTAGAGCTTGAAAAGGACAGTTTGGACAATTTTCCTTCAAGACAGGATTCACATACAGTTTGAGTGGTATCTTTAGAATGCAGGATTTGTGCTTTGTTAAGAACACAGGTTACAATCTGATTTGAGGGATGGCCTAACCTTCTGTGCCATAGCTGAATTTGTGTTGTTTTTCCAAGAAATGCAACCTGAGGATATGAATGAGGAGGAGAGATATTTGGAAACGGAAGTGGATAGAGACCATTCCTACTCAGTCCTTGGAAGAGTGTTGTCCCTGTGGTTCTGTCCTGTATGAGAAAAGTGGAATCATCACAAACAAAACGACAATGATTATCTTTGCATAACTGGTTAACAGAAAGCAAATTAGCAGATATATGTGGAACATGAAGAACTTCTTGAAAATCAAAACAGTGAGGTGTAGGTTGAGAGGTGACAAGTGTAGATTGTCCAACATGTGCCACTTTCAAACCTGTGCCCCCAGCAGTGGTTATGACATCAGTAGACTCAGATGGATAGGATCTTTGGAGCTGAGAGAGATCAGAGGTCATGTGTGCTGTAGCTCCAGTATCAGCAATCCAATATCCTTGCTGCTGAGATGAAAAAGGTCCTTGAGCACTCATTGCAGTAAGATTTTGAGATGGAGATGATCCCTGATAAGAGTAGTTCGTGATAACAATTGATAGCTGAGTGACCAAATTTCCAGCAGATTTGGCACTGCTCTCCATCACCAGTTTGAGTTGGATCATTCTGATGTCTGTGATAGCAATCAGCAGCAGTGTGGCCTTTTCTTCCACATATTTGACAGATGGGAGAAGGGAAAAACTGCTGGTTTGGTGTCCCTAGAATGCCAGCACCATTTCTGTTGTGATTTGAATTGTTCCAAGGTCTGGGACCAGAGTTGCTATAACTGGGATTCCATTTTCCTTTGTTCCTGCCTTTATAGTTATTGCCCTTGTAATTGTTGCTGAAATTACTATTGTTTTGCTGATACCCTCCAGTGAACCCATATTGCTGAAAGTTATCAGAGAACTGCGGGTAATGGCCTTGATCAACAGAAGTAGTTGTGTGTTGCTGAGGTTGAAAACTCATTGGAGATGACTGTGAAGTACTAGGACTGACAGGAAGTGCATTTGAAGGAAAGGTGGTGGAAGAGTCAATCCCAGGTACAACTTGCATAGAACTAGAACTAGAGTTCTTTGTGGCATGTAAAGCTGAGAGAAAACTATTCTCAGCAGACTGTTCAATGACAGATTCTTCAGCTAGCAACTGGGACCTGAAATCTTTAAGACTGATTGAACTTTCCCTTCCACGAATGACACATCTGAAAGTGTTGAATTCTGCAGGCAGACCTCTCAAAGTGAGAATTACAATATCATCATCACCAAAAATAACATTGCAGGACTCAAGAAGATCCCTTGAATCTTTAATTTTCTGCAGATACTGGGTCATGCTCTCAGATCCTTTCTTGATGTTTTGCAAGTCAGTCTTCATTTGGAAGATTGAGGTCTTTGTTGAAGAGGCAAACCTGTCCCTAAGGCTAAGCCACATTTCTTGAGCACTTTTGCATCCAATAATACATGAAATTGCAGTAGGAGACAAGGTGGATGTGATTAGCTGCATTAGTGCTTGATCATGCATTTTCCATACCAGATAATCATCAGAAGGCAGAGAGGAACTCTGTAGAATAGGTTCAGTTGGCACACGGTTAGGACAGCAATGAGTACCATCAACAAACCTCATGATGTTGTTGACATTCAGCATCAACTCCATTTGAAAGTTCCATGTGATGAAGTTGTGATCATCAAGTTTAACTGTGACAGCATTTCCAATTGTTGGAATAAGAGAGGCGATTGGAGATTGAAGGATCTGAAGTTGTGAGGCAGTAACCATGACTCTATACCACTATGATATTCAAAACAGACTAGAAAAAATTGAGAGAGGCAAACACACAAGCACGTAGAGTGCACTGTTTAACAATTGAAGATTTAAGAGGGATCAAGAAGTACAGAATCCTGATTCAAGAAGAAGAAAAGAGCTGATCTATGATTTCAAGAAACTAAACGGAGAAGAAAACTATTCTGTTCAGCGGAAGCACCAGAATCGATCATGTATGGTGGTTAGCCAAGATCATGAAGCCAAGCTCTGATACCATGTTTGGTTATCAGATCAGAAAAAGAAGAGATATGATTGAGAATGAAGAAGCAGAGTAGAGAAGGATTGAGAGATTATGGAAGAGAGAAAAGAGAGAAGAGTTGGGAAGAAAACGATTCAATTGATTTTGCTTGATTGAACGACACTGTTACATTTGATCCTAAGCTTTATACTTGATCAACTCTAGCTTGATGACTCCTCTAACTGTCTTCAACTAACTACAGCTCATACATAACAGATTCTAACTAACATTTATAGTAGTGATCGGCTGCATTGCATCATTATATTGCTAACACGTCTGACGTCTAGATAGTAAATTGGGACCTCATTTTCAGATCCTTCAATCAAAATAGAGCATTTTAATGGAAATTCGACGAAACTAAATAGCATTTAATCTCATAATTAGAGATTTATTAAATATGATATAATATTATAATTCTCTCTTCCACAAACTCAAAGACGAGTTGATTGTAAATTTGTAATAGGAGATGAACAAGAGAGGGAGAGAGAGAGAGAGAGAGAGAGAGAGAGATGGAAGGGCAAGTTGCAAGTGTGATGAGTAATATGACGATCTAGAGTGTAGAGTGTAGAGAGCCAAAAAAAAATTTAATGATGGAGCTGCATAGCCTGGGAAAATGTAAGATATGACAGCTCTGCCAATCTGCCATGAATGGAGATTTCTATTCTCATATTAAAAACTCTCTAAACCAACTGTCCCTCACAGACTTCAAGGATCTCGTCTCTAATACTTATAATAATCCAAATCCCAATGCCCAAATGCCTGCTTCTATCTTTCAACGTACAAATATATTGATATCTGAAAAATGGTATAAGAAATCCAGTTCTTCTTTATGAATATCTAATTTAAAATTAGTTATTAAAAATATATATTACTAAAATTGTAAGATAATAATGGCTAATTAATCTTACAGTGTGTAGTCGGCAAATTCACTTAGAAAATATTTAATTAATTAGAGGAAATTATATTGATCTCTTATTTATACAAAATCGAATTCTTTTATGTATTTAGGTTATATTAGTTGATTAAAGCGCATATATATGTAATAATATTTTACATTAACTGACTAAAATTAATGTGCTTATTAGTTAATTAAAGCGCAATATTTTGTTGTATGATCTAATTTTGTAGTCTAGGTAAATAAAGAAAAATACAAAAAGGAAAATGATATTCATTGAGAACCCAACCCAAACCAAACCAAACCCATACGATTGATTCACAATCTTACAAGACCGACAATTAATGCCTTCGATTAAAATCCCATTAATATTGTCTTTTTTATCTTAAAAACACGTACAAGTTACAACAAAACATATATATATATATATATATATATAATGCCATTGGCGGATGTGCATGAGCTAGTAGCGGTCACGTGACCTGGCCAGTGCCGCTGCGAGGAAAATGATGCAGCATTGTTGATGACGACGATGGTGAGGATGACCTGACGGAGAAGACGGCGTTCCAGATCTCGGTGAAAGCTCGGATGATGATTCCATGGTTGCAAGGGGAGTTGAGCTGAAGGAAACAGTTGAGAAGCTGCTTGAGGTCGTCTTTGGAGTATATCTCGTTTTCCAAGATCATTTGGAGCATCGAGTGCCGGAAATCCAGGTAGGGGTCGCCGGAGTCTTTCTCCACCGCCACGCTCTCGTTCCCTATCCTGCCGAAGCCCTTGACGGTTCTCGTGGTGGGTGGGGTTGCGCTTGAGAGAAATGGAGCGTAGTCGGCAGTGTCGACGACTGTTTTTAGGTTGCTGTTGTTTTTGTAGGGTTTGCTGTATGAGTTGGTTGAAGATGGTGAAAGAGAGGACGGGAAATGGCGGTTGTAGGTTTTTTTTTGGGACGTACACGTGGCGGGTTTTGGGGTGGGGTTGAAGAATATGTGGAAGAGTTTTGGTTTTCTGCAGCTGCCGCACCCTATGTCAACTGTGACCACCTTGTTTAGGATGACAAGCTTTTTTCTGGTATTTCGATGCATTCTTCTTCTGATCTTCTTCTTACTTTGAGAGAGAGAGAGAGAGCGAGAGAGAGAGAGAGGAGATAAGGGTTTTGGTGAGTTGAGTTGAGTTGAGAACTGAGAGTGTTGTTGGGATGAGGGATTTGACTAATTGGCTATATATATATATATATATATATCAGTCACTCTATAAAGTCTGCATGTGAGCCCCTGCAGGGTCCCTACATTGCTATAATCCATCACAAATTCACAACCTCATCTTAACTAGCATATATGTTTTGATTTTGATATTTCTCAAATTACTTGGTGGATTTCATTTTTTTCTTTTTTAATTTTTTTTTAATAAATCAAACTTTCAAACTTCTTATATATTCAAACTTCTTATATATCAATTTACTTCATTTTATATAAAAAGCTAAAAATTCACCAAATATTACTATTTACTAAAACTTATGGTTCTGTCTATCATATTACAGCAATTTTAGTCGTTTAAAACTTGCATTATATTTTGAATAGTACTCATAATTGTCGAAATAGAAAGCGAGAAAAGTATGAAGTGGGGCACTAGGATTTATTGAGAAAAAAAAAGTTGAAAATGTTTACATAAACAAAAGAAATAAAAAATGAAAAAGATTAAATTTAAAAAGAAAATTAATGAGTAAATTTGGAAGTTTGATTGATGAAAAAAAAAACATTAAAATAAAAAATATGAGTACATCAAATAATTTATGAAGCGCTAAAATTAGTTCTCTAATTAGAACTGATCATCTTCTAAATTATTGATTGAAGGTTATACTTTGGAAAAACGAACTAATTTGGTGATCGGTTTAGTTATACATATATACACACCCATATAAAATCAAATCAATGATTTTAATAATAATTAAATTTCGTATTATGACGTAGAATCATTAAATTTAGAAATAATTATAAACTAGTTCATTTTTTAAGTATAACATACAAAATAATTCATTTACTTATTATTAAGATTTTTAATGTGTTATTTCTTGTATTATTTTTTATAATTTTTAATACCGTTTATACCCTTTTCAGATATAGATAAGTAAATTTCAAAATTTAGATATTAATCTTTTATATTTATTTTTGTAAAATTATTTGATAAGATAATTCTAACTAAATTTCATATTTTCAATTTTTTAAGAATGAAAATCATTTTAATCCATCAAATTTTGCATATATTATATATTTGATACTTTTGAATAATTACAAACTCATAGGTACTTTATTTTTTTATTTTTTTTGTTTTATTTTTTTGTAGGTAAATTATTAATTACCTACTTGTTTTATTCATCATAGATATATTAATTATTATATTTGTATTTCTTATTTTTCTATTCTCTATTTGAGAGAGGTATATTGGGTATAATATACAATTAAAAGTCTCATATGTAAATTACATTTTTATGTACAATTAATAGGTAAATTACATAAAATAAAATAAAATTATATGATCTGTAATGACACTCTTATAATTCTTCAAAAATTAAGGGACTAAAACTAATGTTACATTTTGACCAACAATAAAAAAATAAAGTTATTTTTTATTTACAATTCATATATTATTGTAGTGGACTAACTTATATTTTGAACTCTAAAAAATGGCCGATATATAATTGCCCCTTAAATTATATAATATGACACGTTTGTAATTTTTTAAAAAAATTAAGGAACTAAAACTAATGCTGTATTTTGACCAACAATAAAAAAATCAAGCTTTTTTTTTTATTTAAAATTTCTATTTATTGTAATATACTAACTTATATTTTTGGACTCTAAAAAAAGACCTATATATAATTGCCCCTTAAATTTATACATTTCTAGCTGAGCGAGTTTTTCACACATATATACACTTCTCCTGGCTCGTGAAAAATCCATCAAAGCATGATTTATCAGAAGTTGTAAAAATTCTGGCGAGAATTCTTATTTAAATTCCGAAAATTAGGGTTAATATGATGCTAGGATGGTACAAGAATGGAAATGCTAATAATGTCCACAACAATCAAGTCTAGAGCCAAGACTCATCCATCCACTTGTAGACCTAATCTTTGCACCGGAAAGACGAACACAGCGGGGTGCATAAAGAGCAGGTTGCTATGATAGTTGATTCTTGATCAAGCTTGCTACATGCTGAGCAACCCACAATGTACCAGCATCAGTGCAACAAAAGCCACGAGTGTGACCCTCTCTTTCAATTGAAAGACCAACATCTGGGACCTGCTTCGAAATCTGGGACCATGCAAATGCAAAATACAAAGTAATAAAATATGTCACACTCAACACCCTAGCCAGTAAGCATTAGCCAATCTATATGCCAATTTTCATTATATTAGCTATCTTCGAGAGAAGAATATTTTCTAAACTACTCAATTTATTCGCCATTTAAGCTTCTCAAGTCATTATTTATCTGGGTCAATAACTTACACTTTTCAAATAAGAAACCTATAAAGGGTCACCATAAACTTGTAATCAAACATTTAACAAGACGATAATCATCACTGTATCATATAAGGCAAAGGAAACGTGACATAAGAAATGGTAAACCTTTCGGGTGTCAAAAATCCTGTGTCTCCAATCAGTTTATGATCTCATTGCGAAGACCCCCCCGGCTTTTTGACAATGGATAGGTGACCGTATTACTAAGTGTCTCTGATGAGTGACATGAGATCCTCTTTAAAATTGAGTCTTAACTATCAAATCAGGGAATTAAAATATATTCATGGCCAAAGTATGTGCCCAGACTCTTGCTCTTCCTAAATTCCTACTTTCAGTCCACTTTGCATGAATTATGTAGGCCTGTAGAAAGCGTAGGGGTCTCGGATGTCATGAGTTAGCACATAATTTCTAAAGCATCATATCCATTTTGTACAAACAGGCACAGCAACGATTCAAAGGATTCCTTAAATTACCTCTTCAAATATTTGCAGGGGACCCCAATGATCATCAATGCCAAACAAAAATGCAATTTTGTGCTTGTTTGCCCTCATGAATGCCCAATCTGGTGTTTCTGAAAGCTGATATTAGAAGCCTATGGTAAGCACAAGTCTGTTTATCACAGTTCTAACACAAGTCTGTTTATCACAGTTCTAACTTTCCTAGATTAAATATGCAGAGTTTTTGTTGTTAGTTTAGGCATCAGAGACAATATATGCAACAGATACAAAAAGGAAAGAGTTACCTTTCTGAATTCTGTCATTGCCATAAACAGAACATTCCGCATGATTTGGTACTGCAAGTATATGAATAAAAAGATCTATGGAAAAACAACATGCCAACGTTGTAGATTCACTCACAAAACAGAAATGCACAATATGATAAGAATAAATAACATCGGCCAGAAAAGTAAAGGTTAATGACCCAAGAAGCAAACTTCATCAATCTATTACAAGAAAAACCTTTACCTTAACCAAATGAGAGCAAGTAGTCTCAACTGCAGTAGCTGACCAGAACTTCCCAAGGAATAAGATCACAATTAACCTCAATAGTCGGTTAGGCAATAATCCCAATAGCGCAACAATAAAGCTCAGGAAAACACATAGAATGCTGGACCTGAAACACACTATTATGTGACATTAATCTCTATGGATTTGTTAATGTTGGGACCGCCAAAACTAAAATGATTAGATTGAGCTTTTAGCTAAACCAACCAATATAAATTAGGATCAAGTTCCAAATTTCAGGTGGAAAACCATTTCGTTAACCACAAGTTTTCTCATTCAATGTTCAACCTTCATAGTCCCTTCCTTCAGTAAAATCAGCATAGTTTAACAGACACCAGTTCATAAATCAAAGAAATAGTGAACCAAAAACACCAGCTAACTGGGAAAACAATCACTATATTAAGTGTCTATTCCATGTGCATGAGACACCTAATGTATATGAAAAAATCAAAAGTATTGTCATTCACAACAAAGAATGAATCTTACGCTGCAAGCTTCCCAATAAGAGACTGCTTTATTGATTGTGGGTTCAACGCCAAAAACGGATATAGTCCAATACAATATGTCACCTACATTTCCGTAAACTACGTCAGGAAACAGGTGGTGTTGGAGGGAAGTATGACAAACGAGTAGTAGAAAGATAAAAATTGTACAAGGCTGTTGTCACCTTCTCTGAGGACCTCTTAAAGATTTCGACGGATATGTATGAACCAATAGAGTGCCCAACCTGCAGCAACAAGAACTCAAATTTTACAATCTTTCAAATTCTTCCCTGAAATTACCCTGTGGTTGAGCTGGTGGTCGCGGAAGCTACTGGGATCTCCACCTAAGTTCAGAAAGCGGGGAATGCTGGCATATTTTCAACTCCCAACCAGTCATCGAAGATGACAAACACTCCCATTGAACGGCTTTAAACTATACTTATTTTTTACACAAGGGAAACACAAGTTGCAAAAATCAGAGGAAGGGAGGGCACTACATCACAATCTAATAGCTCAAATGCAAGAGATATCCAACTTGGTACAACAAACCTAAGGTGATTCAGGAACAGAAATTGTATTATAATCCCTCTTCACCACACAGATGACACCACAGTGAAAATTGAACCACAAATTGGAGATAGAAAATTATCCCACCAGTAGTATAGGAACTTCATTATTTTGCAATTCCTGTTTGATGAAGTCCATCTGACAAAATAAAAAATTAATTGGAAGTCAGAACCACATGTGACACGAATATATTTTTTACTTTTTCCAAGGACACTAATATAGTTGATATCTTTCAATTTTTAATAAAAAAATGGTGGAAGTGTGCCTTGGGAAAAATATTGGACATGGGGGTAATGGATTGGTGTTCTAAAGAGAAGTCTGCGAATAAATGCCTCTGGAAGTCAACGTGAGAATCCTGTTGTCTACAACTAAAATAATGCATAGAATGGCATGCTTTCAGAAGCGGAAATCAGTACATTGGATATTGTTCCATGTTTTTGGCCTTATTGGGACATTGTCCAAATACAGTAGAAGTAACAAGGGATATAATCTCGAAGAAAATGCATCCAATATGCTTCAGTAAGTTTACAGGACATTAAACCACCAACTTGAAGATGTATTACAGATCTCAGGTCACTCTTACCTAGCCAACTATTTGCTCAAATTTGTAAAGCAAGCAGAGTTTACCTTATGATTAATTTGTTCTTGTAACGAGAACAACCTTCCATGCTCCCAGTTCTATCAAGAAGAGAATATCATACAACAATCACATCCATCTCTACAGATTACTAAAGCAAAGTTTCAAGCAAGATAAAGCAATCTGGATGTTTCTAACATAAGATATATACTCAAACTGATCTATCAAGCACTTGCAAACATTTCTTAGACTGAGGGACCATTAAGAGATCCAGTGAATGATATATAAATTTAGAAAGTCATGAAAGTAATTCTAAAACTAAAACAAAAAAGGCATACCCACACTTGCAAGAACTACACCATATATATAAAAGATCAAAATATAGACTTGCACACATAAATGGTTGATATAATATTCCAACCATCCTTGTAAAATTCTTATCTTTCAGATTCAAAAATATTTTATCGCCTGCCCAAGACACACACACACACACACACATATATATATATACACATGTATAGATTTATTTTTTCTTCACCTTAAAAATTGACTGATCCACAGAAAAATTGTTGCGAAAATGCACCTAAAGACTCCTATTCAGCTTGCCTTAGTTTTTCACTCCAATAAAAAGGCAAAAAGACCTGTTAGTGGCTTTTAATTCACCATATCTGTGATTTCCCCATATTTACCTTTAATGAAACAAAAATTAAAGATACCTAGAATTGGTTTACACAACGTATTCTAATTAATAAAGTACTTTTAACTTACAGATATTTGATGCTCAAAGACTAATAAACATTTTAAGATTTGTTTGAGCCATAATTTTAAGTCGTCTTCGTATTATTAAAATAGTTTAACATATTGCTAATCAAGTAAAGGAAACCTTGTACAAGCCAAATGTAATACCTTTTTGGTGTGAGATATATGACCAACAGCTGATTATAGATGCAAAAATTGCGAACAAATCAGCACATTACAATTTCAAAAACAGTTAAACCAAAAACAATGTAAAATGATCACTCAAGTCTTGCCTGTCACAGATGCAGTTCCACCCAGCAGCTCATACAGAGACTCCACAAAGTCTTTATAGAATGGAGCAACACCTACAGTATCCAAAACCCAACACACAATTCTCACATTGAATCAGTCACAGAGAGAAAGAAACCCAAAAACATACAAACCCACCTGGGTTTCCAGGTATAACTAGGACATGCATTCTTGGATCGTCAGCAAGAATCTCCAGTATCTCAGTAGTGTAACTGAACAAACAAAGTAGCAACGAATACTTTAAAGGGAAAACAAAAAACCCCCCATTTAATGAAACAACCGCTATTACAACCCAGAATAGAGAATTTGGTGGCAGAAAGTAAGCACCTGGAGACATTGCACAAACAAAATGAAGCCCGCCTCATCAATTGAATCACTTCACTTTCAGAACCCATTTCTCTGCTCGCACAATACGATCTAATCCTTTCCCTTACAAGACTTTTGCAGAATGCCAATAATTGAGTTTGGCTTCATTCATTCTTGTAGAACTGCTAGATTTAGCAGAGAGCGATAATCTCCAAACTCTCAACGAAATTAAGAAAGCTCGAAACTTTATAAATCAATATATTTATACTGAAAGTGTAGAAATTGAAAAAAAAAAAGTACCTATAATTTGAAGAGAGTGAGAGTGAGAGGGGTCGAGTAATGGTAATGGAAGGAAAAAATCGAAGAAGCGTTTCTCTGTAATTTGGTATTCTGTTCTATTTATATTATCTCCCAGACGGCTTGGTATGGTTTGGTGTTGAGTAGATATCGGAATTAGACTGTTTATTTAACTGATTTGTTATATTATCTCCCATATGAATTGCGTACCAAGTGATTTTGATTTGTTTAAAAATCAATGCCAGTTGCCACTGAGGTCATTTGCAGCAATGACTTCCCAAAAAATTAAAGAGCAAAATTTAGAAATTTTCGATAAAACGCTATTTCCAGCAAGCATATTGAAGGGAGTGTATTCAATCAGTGTAAAGAATTTTAGAAAAAAATTATTAAACGATGGATTTATAGAATTGTAGAGAATTTTATAGGATGCATGTTGAACTTTTATGAATTTATATAGATGTCTATTGCATACAGTTGGTGGGATTCTTGGATCATTTTTTTTAATTAAATTGGTAATTAATAAAAGAAGGCAAAGCCCACAATACAAAACAGAAGTAGTTCATGTCATCGACAACATCGGTGCAACCTCGTAATAAGATCTGCGAAGGGATTAAAACTACTGCAAATTGAGAAGAGACATAATATCAACAAGAAAGATTCACTCTACAAACCAATTGAAAAAGGAAGATGAAGATGTTTAACCCAGCAATGGCGATTCCTAACTCATTATAAGCACTTCTTCCATTTGTATCAAATTCAAAACGTAGTCAAATAATTAATTAAATCCTACACCAAAACTCTTCCAGCTGATACTTAAATCTATTAGCTTTATCACACACATATATATCTATTAGCTTCATATATATTGTATTCTATTAGATTTATGTGTACATATACATACACAATCTATTAGGCTGATCCAATTGTTTTGTTTTGTTTTTCTTTTCAGAAAATGAAATTTTTAGATCCAAACATAATAGATTCAACATTGGCACGAATTGTCAGACTTCCAATGTTCTACAATATGATCTTCAAAAAAAAAAGAAGAGAAATTAACAATAAAAAGACTGCCAATCTCCATGTTGATGATATCTACATGGCCAATATAAATCTAATGCCCTCAACTTCTTAGCGGTACTTGATGAAGCCAATTTCCTTGGCGTTGATGCGGAAGCACTACCTGCGGCACATCAGAGCATACTTCTCGATCAACCCCATAAGGCTTTCGCACACACTCGGCAAGTGCGGGAATTCTAGGTTCGTAGTTCTTAGGATGAAAGTTCTAGATGTTTAGTGTTCCATTTTGATTCTTGCTCGGTCGTTTCAGAGCTAGGCGGCATTGGTTATACAGCTGCGAGATTTAAAACCCTAATTCTTACGACTCGATTGCTGTATTCTACCAGGTTTGTCTCCTGAGGTCTCCAACTTCCAAGGGTTAAGGCTGGAATTTCGAATGAGCTTTGGCATTTTTTCTTCTTGGATTTAAATCCATTCAAATTTCCAATTCAATCGTATCCTTCAAATTTATTCTTATTGTTTTGGATACATCTAAATTTGGATGGACATTTTTACAATTTCAATTGAAAACATGTATTTCAGTTTATTATCAAAGATGTATTACTCAGTGAATGGTTGAATTAATTGGGTTTCTTTCAAGGTGCGAAGTTTGAACAAATTTGAAGCTTGCAATCTTTCAAGGGAATATAAAACTAAAAAAAAATGCAAAGAAAATAATCTCATTCTAGTATTCTACTTTGGCTTAGAGTCCGACATTCACAAAATCCAACCTCCATCACAACCAAAGTTATAAAATTATAAAATTTTAATTTGTTTCAAAACCAAAGTTATAAAATTTTCTTTCATATTCCAATTCAGTGGCATGCACATTGAATTGAGAAGGAGAGAATGGCTATATATTCCAATTCATTCTTGTTAAATTAGTACATAGAAAATGTAGATGTTCCTTTCCACGAAGTAAGAATACTATGATATACTTAGTTGAACCTTGTAATGATTTAGGATAGATGTGTTGAAACATTTTGCCAAGAAAATGAAGATGTTGGTAGTGTTAAATTTTGTAATCTTGATGAATTGGCAGCCAAGTTTTGGTGTTCTTGCTTTTTTGATAATGTATTTGTAGACCTTGGAATCTACTTGTAGTTAGTAGTATTGCTTTGTTAATGCCCAAGGTATCCAATAGGGAAACAATGAAGAGAAGAAGAGAAGATGATAAAGATGAATCGTGATCGCACAGTATATATCACAATTATAATGGTTTTGGATTGGCTGTGTTCAATTTTATACTTTTTAATATATGATTGCGCAATTAGCTAATAGTGAATTAGTAATATACTTTTAATTTTAATTCGGTCAAATATGGGAATACATGATTTTTTTAAATTCAGGAACCGAAATCATGCTGAATTAAACCTATTCAGTTTTGATATCTTACTAATATTTCATGAATTTAACTATTCGATATTTTTTTTGGGTATGATTTAATTCGGAATGCATGACATGGTTAGAGGACACTTTTCTCTTAGACTAATTCATGAGACTTGACTAATTCTACTGCTAGATCATCCTATATTCCTATCCTAATTATACTGCTAGATCATCATATCCTCCCTCTTTTGAACTACATACCTATGTCTATATACTTGAGTGTAATTACCAATCATTACATGGTATTAGTGCTTCTTTGATCTTTATGTTGAAATCAGAGTCGATCTAAATATTTAAAGGCATAAGGCAAAAATATAAAATGCACCCTTATGCCGTTCCACAAATTGATAGCCAAATAAATGATTATAGCGATCTTAATATTTATTTATATGCCGCTCCACAAATTGTAAGTTGGACTCCACAAGATCAAACCCATAATAGAAAGTTGGGAGCTTGGAAGTTGAAACAAATACAATGGACAAAAATGAGCTATCACTCCATCTTCAAGGAAGTTGCATGCATGAAAATTGAATATTGTAGAGATTCGCTGTGGATGATGCAAGGATGTAAGTTGACCTAACGTAACAACTTCAAGGATGTATATACAAAATCAATTTTATCACTCCATCTTGTACGAGGAAATATTATTCATGGATCCCGAAATGGTCAAGATGAATCACAAACCCCAATAATAATTATACAAATGCAAAACGTACCAACTACTGTGAGTCAACGACCAGAGGATAATTGCATAACCCGGGAGTTAAGGATGCTAATCACGTTTTTGTTCCCTAATCTCACTGGCAGTTCTTATTTATTATTTTATTTCTTTATATTGAGGATGATAATTGCACTTTTAAAAGGCGTCAGTCAACGACATGTTAAAATACCAAACTCGCCCTTATTCCACGTGGTAAAGTTAGTTATGTCTCTGAACTGCGACTTTGACTAGTTTACTTTTGTTTTAGCTCGTTTGATGTTTTTTTTTTAACGGGATTGCCATTGACTTCCCGATCAAACCATCGCGGTCGATCTTGGATGAAAACGAAACATATATATTATTTTTTTCCTTCCATTTTTTAAAATTTTTAGTATTTTATTTTATTTTCCTAAATTATTTATACTCAAATACCAACCACTGGATATTTTTTACCCCAAAAAAAAAAAAATACTTCATCGATGGTCGCCTTAATATAAATGAATTTCACTCATACAAATAGAGTCATACTTATTACAAATATAATAAATTATTGGTTTATTTTTAACAACTTTTATTTTATTTAAAATCTTTCTTTTAAATAAAATAGAAAGGAAAAAAATTAGTGTTTGACTGTTTGAGTAATCATTATGATAAGTTTAAAATTATGGTTATCAAAATTTTGAATAAATACTATTATTCTCAAGGATTAATTAATAAATAACTCTTAAAAATATAATCAACCATGATGAACTATTAATACATACAATGATTAAAAAAAAAAATCACATATTTATAGCAAACTGCTATAAAAGTTTATGGCTCTGTCATTTGATACATAATCTTCACATCGGCCATCTGATCATTTATTTTGTTGGATTTTAGAAACAAATAAAAAGAATAACTTTTTGTTTTCGTTTCATAACAACTTTCCGTTTATTAATTACATCTTTCTAAAATTAAAATGATCAATTTAAATCGTAATAATTATGTAATGATGCATATTTTAAACACCATCCGATCCATGACTGAATTCTAGAAGAACAACAATTCCCAATATAAAATTTCTCTCAATTTGTTTGGCAAAAATTTTTTTTTTCCCAATTTTTATAAAGATATCTATGGATTAGTTCTTAACAATATCAATATTTTATTCAAAATTCTACTAACAATACTTTTAAAACTTTGCAATTCCTAACCACCATAATAATTATTGTTTAATCCCTATTTAGTAGTTTTGTCTCCTTTATATTTTCTGAAAACAACACTCATATTTATAATCTTATTTTATTTCACTTGTTCATTTTAAGGAGTAACGTGAGTATCAAATCAAATTGAAGCAAGATAATTAAGAGTAAGAATTCTTCAAAAATACTTTTAAACTTCAAATAAAAAAATGGTATCAATCGTTATTAAATAATTTGGTTAATTGCTTGTAGTTCAGGGTTTAGTTCTTGAATTTTTTGCCCAAAATTCAAAAATTAAATCCTAAGTCTTATGTTCTTCAACTACCACCTCACCCCCTATCAAAAACATATTATACCTATTGTTGAATTACAGACAATACAGACTTCATTTTTTATTTCATACAAAAAAAAAATCAATTGTAATTAGGGATTACTTTTCCAACTGTCGATTACTCATCTTCGAATCACCGCGTGATACATGTTTCTTCTCGTAACCTGTGGACTAAGAAGAGTAGCGTATCTTCTGTTAGGAGCGAGCACCGGTGTGGTGCTGAAGAGGGAAAAGTAAACGGTAAATTTGACAGAATAATAGCAAATAATGAGTATTAGTTACCTTGTTGGGAAATGTGTGCTCATTTTACATAGGTGAGTGAGGTAGTCGTTTTTTATAGTTTCGATGTAGAATAAATGCACCTCAATTGTAGTGCCGACACGTGGTAGGTAAATCGATGGTGGAGATACTTTCACGTGTCATCCCGTCTTTGACTCATTGTTAGGGTTGTGTAGATCGTATGGGCTCGGATCATATTTGGTGTTTGTGCCTTAGGTATACGGTATGGTGAGTCTAGTCTGATATGATTCAAATATACACACTAAAAGGCCTAAGGGACCAAAGAGACCAACAAACGCCCTTCATCAACAAATCTCAAAAGGTCAAAGAAGACAAATACTATTTTTAATTGTTTAAAGTACTTCCTATTAAAAATAAATTAATATTTTTTAAAATAAAAGTAAAAATTATTAAAAATAAACTAATAATTTATCATTTTTAAATCCCCCAATCCAATGGATTAAAATTTCATTTTTGTGAGAAATAAATTTCATTTTCGTAGGTACCCTTTGGTAGATGGTACTTTCATTATGAAATGACAAAAGTAGCCTCAACGAAACTCAACTGCCAAACGGTAAATCCGTCATTGATGAAGAATCCCGAGAAATGCCTCCCCACGTATATAATTACGTGTAAAATTACAAGGAGGCGTCCATCGCAAGAAATCCTCTTTATTTTTTCTTTTATTTATTTTTAAATACAATCAAAATCTCTGTTTCATCTCTCGCTTGATACATATATTTATTTTTAGAATTTGGCAATTTCTTCCCATCTCAAACATCTGCGAATTTGTCTCATTCTTTCTCTCACCCTCACCGCAAACACAAACCCATTTCCTTCCCATAAATCAAAGCCTTTAAAAACCCATTTTTCCCTAAAGAATAATTCCCTTTCGTTGGCATTAATTTGAAACTCCTCAAATGAGCATTTCTGGTTTTGGCTCCCTCCAACCTCGACCAGTCTCTCCTTTTTAACTCCCTCCAACCAACCCGGTAGTTCATATCGTTCATCCCCGCTCCTCTTTTTCCTTCCCCGGATTTTCCAAATACCAGCAACATTGATTCATTACTTAATGTCATCTTGTTCATGTTCGTGTTTCTTTTCGTGACATCGCAGGATTCAATTCTGTGTGTTTGGTGTTTAAGGGATTAAAGATGTTGGGAAGCTTGCTTACCAGAATTCTCATGTATGTTTTTATTTGTTTTATCGAAGTTTTTTTTTTCGTTATTTTAACGTTTTTTTTTTTAAACTTTGCCTTTGACTTTGTTTTCTGGGTTTGATTTGCTCTTTTCTGGGTTTGTATGCAGTTTGTTTCTTGGGTATGCGTACCCTGCTTTTGAATGCTATAAAACTGTGGAGAAAAACAGAGTTGAGATTGAAGAACTTCTCTTTTGGTGTCAATATTGGTACGTCACAAACTCAAATCATATTGGTTTTTATTTTATTTTATTTCAATGCACTACTTACCTTAAAATTTTGAATAACGGATCATAAATATTGATAATTCAAAATTAAATTTTGGTAGCATGTAATATGTCATTCAATATTTATTTGCACCTACTAACTCTAAATTTAATGATATTTTTTTTTTAATATTGAATCGAAACAGATTTCAAATTCAAATATTTGTATTGCTTAAACACGAAATAGTGAATAATTGTAACCCAAAAAGTCGTTCGTAGTTTCCTTGAGCATCCAATGAAATGTAATAATGATGGCAAGTTTGCTTTTACAGGATAATTGTGGCAATGCTCACAGTTCTAGAGAGAGTTGGAGATGTATTCATTTCATGGTAAAAATCAATCTCTCCTCTAAACCCTAATTCATTTGTTTTTGAATTGTGGTGTATATTGCTAAAGTAACGTTCTTGTGACAAATGTGAAGGTTGCCCATGTATGGCGAGTGCAAAGTTGCCCTTTTTATCTACCTATGGTATCCAAAAACTAAGGTGAAGAAAATAGAAACTCATCAACGTCCATTCCTAAATTTACATTGCTACACTGAATTTGAATCATTCGTTTTATTACGTAACACTTGACCACCAGGTAGAATGTTCAGATTCGCAATCTGACAAGAGAATTTGATTATTTATTGAATGCCATTTGGATGTTATTGTATAGGGAACTGGGTTTGTGTACAATACGTTCTTGAGGCCATATGTATCAAAGCATGAAACAGACATAGACAGAAAATTAATGGAGTTGAGAGCTAGGGCCTGGGATTTGGCTGTGTTTTACTGCCAAAATTGTGCCCAAATGGGCCATTCAGCTTTCTACCAAGGCCTCGCCTACTTGGCTTCGCAGTCCACAAAGTTCAACAAACCCACCGCTCCTCCACAGGCAGCAGCCGGCGACGATGATGGTCAACAACAGGCGCCGCCGAATGTACCGTTGAGGAAGCCGAGTGAGAAGAACTGGTGGCCTCCAGAATCCCCACCAGTGACACCCAATGGGAAAGGCACAACCACCACCAGCCGCTTCGTGTCCGAGAGTCCTAGATCGCCCAAGATAGTGGTTCAGCCCCGAAATCGAAAAGATGGTGGGCAGGTAGACGAGTTGGCCGAAAAGCTCAGGCTCAGGCGTGCCAAGCCAATCCAATCAGAGAGTTAGATTGTAATCGACAAACATAAACAGATATTGTACAAATCCCACAAACACAAACCAATGGATTTGATCAAACTCTCAATTCAAATTCATTCATTTTCTTTGAGTCAAAATATATATACATAGAACAAAAAGGGAGATGTCATAGTTCGGTGCTGAGCCCGATACAGTGGAGTGCGCGGCGGAAGGCTTGGGAGAGGAAAGGGATGAGGCGATGGGTGAAGAAGGAGACGCAGGGGGTGAGCATGAGGCAGAGACGGCTGAGGAAGTTTGGGCCTGATGGGCCAGAGGTGGAGGACATGGGCTGGAGATAGGCCCAGGCGGCCTGCTTCACTAGGCGGTTACGGATGGAGATCTCGTAGCCGGAGTTAGTGGATGAAGCGGTGGGGGAGTTCACGACGGGGGAGGCGGCAGCCGAGGAGGGGAGAAGGTCTCTGAGAGACGTATAGGATTCAGAACCTTTGAGGGAGAGGAGCTCCAGGTCCAACTTCAGTGGCGCTGGGCGGCGTACGTCGCCATTTTTCTGGGCAGGGAAGCTGGAGCTGTGGAGTCCCTGGAGGTGGGTAGTGGTTGAGGTAGGGGGGGTTGTGGGGTAGACGTGGCTGAGCTTGGTGAGGACCACGACGGATGAGGAGAAGCTATTTCTGCGGCGGACCTTCCATGTAGAGTGGAGTGGGCGCGCTGGTCGTGGACCGAGGGCGGTGGAGTCGTCCATAGTGGAGCAGCTGATAGCAAAAAAAAGCCGAACGCCTTCTGTGCGGACTTTAACACTGAACGCGAGAGAAAGAGAGGGGGAGAAAATGGTGTTGTATTCCGGCGGCGGCTTGCGTTTTTCGCAATTATTAGCCTACAACAAAACATCGTCTGCGTCTCTACGCGGTCACTATCTTATTTTATTGGTTTAAATAAATAAATAATTATTCGTGTGAGGCCCGCCGGTTTGTAGACTAATATGTGGATGTGGGTCCATCCTCATGAGCCTATTCTTTTTCCTTTTATTTAAAAAAAATAATAATTTAGGGACCAGCACTTGGAATGAACAAGACTTTAGACTCACGTCTCAGAGATTCTAGAATAACTAAATCCTTATCCAGACAGTGGCTAGAACGAACTTCAATTTCAATGTTTCACAAATTATGACTTCAACCTATTTTTCGAAATCAGAAGAGGAGAGAGGCTGCAATGGTGAGTGAGTCACAGCTTCAACTTACAACAATTTCGTCTTAAAAAAAAAAAAACTAGAAAAACTAAAATATTACACTAAAATGTTCGAAGAATCAAAATTCAAATATTTTCCAATGACATCACCATGCAAAGTGAGATGTTGACTAGACTTGCAAAACGATATGTGAACTTCATCACTTAATGATTATGAGAAAGGTGCAGCAATGTCCATGAGTTGTGTATTTTGAAGGAATGCAACAAAGAATGGAAAATGTTGTTGACAATAAATGTGAGAGGTTTTCAACAGTCTAAACATTGTCAAGAAAGTAGAAATAAAGTTAAATTCAGGCCTGGAAATCTCTCTAATGCCTTGACAATATCTATCAAAAGCCTGGCCTGATCTCTGCAACATGTTTAAAATGACAGAATTTACAAACAAGGATTCTTCCGAGCAGAACCACCCTCCCCCCCCCCCCCCCCCCAATTGTATCTTTGTATGCATGCATTTCAACAATGAGCATGCATCATGCACCTAAACTAAGCATTTCTCTTGATTGATTCATCATCACTTGCTCTCCCGTATGTAGCCTACGATTATTAATCCGCCAACCTCAATAACTCATGCAACCGCCGCTTATAAAGTTTTATCGTTACCTCTGTTTTTATTCCTACAACAGCAGGGGGGGCTCAAAGGCATACTGAACTGTACAGTATAACAATAACTCCCAGCTTAGTCATCCATTAGCTTCGCTGGTGTTCATTTATCAGGAGATCTTACTCGACAGAGATGGAAGCCAGCGATGGGGGTAGAAGATACACGAAATTTCTACAGACAAGCTTGCTCCGGAAATAAATCTACATTGTTTACCTTTGAGGGAAGTTAACAGAATGAGGAGGAGCAATCCCAGACGGCGGAGTTTGTGGCCTTGTTGTACTAACATCACTCACTCCAAAGTCAGCTTCAAGAATGTCAGCATTACTCCATCCAACACCGGCTAATGTTTTCATAGTGAAGGAGCTCAGCATTCACACAATGAGATAATAAGTTTAAACAAAACATATATATATATATATAATAATTTTAAAGATAACATTATATACATACACACAAACACATATATATAGTTATATACACACACAAATGAGTATTCAAGGTAAAGAAGCTGAAAGAGTGGAGAAGATGAAAAGCAAAAGGCAGAACATCTTTAAAAAAGGATACAATCCATTCTCCACATATCTGTAATGCTAACTTCGGCATCAGACAAAAGCCAGTAGTCTGCATCATTCTGCAACAGTAACAAAAAGATAAGTTCGTATTCTGCATCATTCTGTCCTAGGATTTACATATTTTCCGTCAGATTATATCAATATCTGCATCACAAATTGCAAAGTAGTCCACTAACTAGCTTCAAACTTGCGGCTTATAAGCAACATTAATGTGGTATTTGGATGGGTGATTACCAAGTATCCAAGGATTTAGGCTACATTAGTAAGAGATGTACTACAAAACATTAGATAGAGGGATTAGAAATTACTAGATGCAATGCACTTGGAAGCATTCTTAAATGACTAGTTGAAAGGATTCATTTGAAAAAACTTTTGTTTAGGGTTTGTACAATGCTCATGTAGTGCACTTTGAAATCTTCCTCTATCTAATTTTTGACAGTGCTTTTATAGCTAATTTAGCCTAAATCTTTTGGTACTTGGAAATCTATCATTCTTTGGTAGTGCTTATTCTTATCCTTCCCCCTTAATTGACGATAGTCTTGGAAATGACATTTTTTTGTTTGTTACCTTTTCAAATGACCTTAAAAAACAATCATTAGATTAACTCTACTTACATCAACATCAGAGGGAACAATCTTCATCATTCCCCCAGAAAACTCTTGAGAAGCATTCATATCAGAGCATGTCTGATCAGCCTGTTGTACCCAAGGTTCAATTTCCTTCCCACTGCTCTCCACGGTGGCCACTTCTGTTGTTGGGTGTTCGTTGGACCCAGAACCAGAAGCAATTGAGAAGCTTGCAGGTGGCTCACCGCCATTCATATCCTCAAACTTCTCTTCAAATTGACTAAAAATCAAGTAACAGACACAACCAAAAAAAAGTCAACATAAAGATAGTACTGCCATCTATAATCACATAGAAGAAGTAAAACAAGCAGATCTTATTATATAGAAGCAAGGCTTAGGCTCCAATGGTATGTAGAAATTTCATCCACAAAAAGAAAGAAATAATACCTTACAAGGTAGACATCAATAGGTCCCATTGTACTTCTAAGTATAATCCTGTATCTCCTCTGTGGATAGTCGACAGCCTGGTGTATATTGAAGGGGACTTCAATACTGTATCAAAGAGAAGAGGAACACAGAACATGTACCTTCTGAGAAAAAACTTATGCTCTTGACTTACTTCATCAGGATCTGGGACTTCCAAAGTGGTTCCATGTGGAGCTTTAATTGCTATCAGGGTTTCATTCTGGAAAAGAATAGGCACAATTAGTTTAAGAAAAAGAACCAAACCAGCATAAAAATCAGTGCTAGAAGTGATGGATGACACTCACGTGGAAGCAAGGTAGACCCTTAATGTCGTCTTCAGTCACAAAAAGCCACCTTCAGTAAGAATTGAAGACACCATAAGAACGCGTAATTGCATACCTGGAAGCAAATAAATATGATACAAACATAGGTCTTACTTTCGGTTGTTTTCGTCTTCACTCAAATCCCTCAACTTTTCCTGCATCTCTCTGCGTAAGTGTGAAAGCATTAGCATCTTCTAATAATTTCAAGACAGTAAAGTCCATATTCAACAATAAAGTCAACCACATAAACCTTATTTGATCATCTAGTCCGCGCTCTTTCAAGGCTAGGTTTTGAACTTCTTCCTGCAAGCAAAACCATACTTTAGAAACTTCATCAGCCTAAATAAAACTACCATGTGGTTTCTGTTTGTCAGGATTTCCTGTTAACTCCTTGGTTTTGAAAGCAATCTAAACTGCTGAGATTGTGGATATATAAATTAAGAAACACTAAAGGTTCAGAAATTTAAGGACAACATTAGAACCCTCACTCATGATAATTCAGAAGACAAAAAAATAATTGAAAAAATAAATAAGTTCGTTGCCTTGGCTTGACAAAAATTTGGAACATTTAATTACCTGTAATACAGAGAGATCACCATCCAACTCCCCTGGCCTTGAAGCATCAAATCCCCTAATCAATCATTTAACCCGTCCTTGCATAAGTTCCCATGTGTTCCAAATTTTATTAGAAATTGAAATGAATTTAGACACAAGGAAATTTAAGAATATCAATCAAAGATTACTTCCAACGTATTCTGTTCTTGAGCTTCTTTTCAATGAGACCTATGCCCTCCAAGACATTTGTAATGTCATATATCCGCCTCTTCTGAACCTGTTTTATTTGGAAAACCCCCGATTAATACACATCCAAATGCGGAGAACATATGTTTCTATGTACGTGTATGGATGATTACCTCCAAAGTTTCTGCTGCTTGGTTTAGATCAAGAATTCCATCCTCTGCACGCTTAATCAAATTGATGAACTTTTTTGTCAATAGACCTGGAAAGTTAGAGTACAGTTATCTCATAGTGACACCGGCCTTAAAAACTTTGTAAACAACACATGCCAATTAAATAAAGAACTTGTTCAAGGAATACCTAGAGAACTGTCATAACGACAGTTTCCAGCTGGAGTAAGAGGTGAAGGGGAACCTGCATGTTTACAGAAGCTATTCAATTAGGTTCGTATCAGCTGTGGAACAAGCAATCAAGAAAGACAAATGTAAACTGGGGAAAACAAAACCTGGTCCTGTAATCCAAATGAACTTTATTATTCACAATGATACACACCCTCTTTCACATGGACTAAGCTTTCAATGAAGCTAATCTTGGTGATATGTTCAAGTTAAGCCAAAAACTGATAGGAGTCGAACACAAAATTTAAGATATAAGAAAATTTCTAACCAGCATTTGATACAGGTGTTTGAGGCCCAGACCTATTTCCCTTTGAAGCCTTGGACCTATTGTTTACCCTTGCCCCTTTCGTAGACACGGGAGTCTGAAGGGGACTGGGAACAACATTAGTATATCCAGGACTGCTAGTCCAATCACTGTACTCAACTTCATTGTTGTCCTTCCTTGTAAGTTGCTGAGAAACACCAACAAAGTAGGAGCATTATCATAAAGAATGGGCACAATAATGCAACTTAGAAACCATACTAGTTAAAGTGCAAGGTTACAGATGATCTATTAACTAACGAATGATATCAAAACGATAAAATTGCAAATCAAATTTAGCAGAGGTAGAGGATGGAGAATGTAACCATAATATTGAAACTGGAAGACTTAATTTATCCTCAGAGTACATTTAAGTGCACAAAATATATAAGAAGCATAATTGGCCATAAAGAAAAATGGGCAAAGCAACAAGTAGTCATTCTCTTAAGAAAATAAAGTAAGGTTATTAAACAGACATACGTGTTACAAACACTAGGAGCGCAAATGCACCTCTTCTCAGATGCAAAAGAAATGTCAAACCAAATTATGCAAGCTATCTTATGTATCCAGCTCCTAAGATCTCCGTTGTTGTCATTATACCCAATCATACTTAATGTTAATCTACACATCTTATCAAGAAACTAACACAACCCATATAAAACAATGGATACTAAAAAGAAGCCAAATACTACAATTTGAAAATTTATATTCAAATCAGTGCTTGACTCCACATTAAGCAACACATTTATATGTGATGCACATCAAGCCATATCAAATACCATTTCTTAGTCTTACCCTGATTGCAAACATTCATCCTAGTTCTTCACCTTGACAAATTGCATTATGCACTAAACTAGCATTTGTGTTCTTGGTTAGCTATACATAAAAATTTACACTATGGTGATAAATCATTTAGGAAGTAGCCCCAAATTAGAAAATCTCACAACAATCACTACTTTAGTTGAAAGTCAACCATATGAGTTTATGACCTATAAAATGGTATTAATGAATTCATCCAAAAATTTAATTACAAATTGAATCCAATTTCATAAAACCCTAAAAACACGAACACTCTCACTCAAGCAAGAAGGCAAGCAAACACTCTCAAAGAAGCTAGCCATCTGCCTAACCACAATTACCCTAAAATCTCGAAGTGATTACAAGAAAATTCACCTAAGCCAAGCAACTCAGTTAGATTGGTACACAGATACGCATGAAATTACAGGAACTCACAGGAGATCGAACATGAATAGCTTCAGGTTCTTGATCGGCAGGTCTGCGAGCACCTCCGGAAAATCGGTGATAATTATCTGGAGGGAAGGGCTGTGGCTTGGTCGACTCAAACGCTAGGTGACGCCTCAGCGGCGGTAGGATCTGGGTGCCGCCGCCGGTAGCCGCCGTCACCGGCGTTGGTTGGCGGTTCGGAGTTCGAGCGCAGCCGGACATGGAGGGATCGACCGGCTCGAACTACAGGCGGTCTCCGATTGCGGAGACGATCGGAGAAAGAGAGGTAGATCTTTAGGGTTTGGCGTAGCGGAGAGAATCGGAGAGAGAGCGGAGAATGGAGGAGGTTAAGCGTTTATGGGGAGGCGAAATGGGATCCGAGGGGTAGAGAAAGAGAGGGTGTGGGGGGCTAGAGAGAGAAAGTGAGTAGGGTTAGAGAGGGAAAGTGTGAGTTTAGGGGTTAGGGGAAGAGCTAGCAGAAAACGAGGGAAGGGAGGGAATTTTTATTTTCGGATAGATGTGGAGGGAACACGGCGAAAAAACTTAATTTGTTAACTCGTTTTCTTTTTTTCACCCATGTACTTTTCATAATTTATGTTTGGCCCAACAGTGTATCTAAGTTTTTTTCCCTTTCACATACCCTGATGAGAAAAGAATTGAAATCTAGGGCATCATAACTTATACAAGAAAATCGAAAATAACAGAGTATATGATAAAAGAGATGAAGTGGCTCTAGGTATATTTAAAGAATATTGGATTTAGATAATATCAATTTAATAATTATTAATAATAAAGTTTATTTTCTTGATACGTCGAAATTCTCTTAATTCCATCACAATATTGGTAGTGTAATTAAAACTAAAAGTACAAAGACTAAATGATATAAACTTTTCAAGGTACGAATTTTTTTATATACAAGGATATTGAAGAAAGGAATTATATTATATATGACTAAGTGGCTAAAATAGTGATCACATGTTAAAAGGTTCCAATTCGATTTGGTAAGAGCCTTGACTTAATGGTCTCGGTTTCAAATCTAACGATATCGCGTGTTTGAAAAATCACCTAACCATTTAAATTATAATTAAGACTATAATATACAGAGGAAAGTTATTGGTCGTCAAGTTAACATATTAATTATATGTATATATATATATACAGAGAGAAAAGTTCAGTGACCCGAAAGTTGGCATTTTAACTATCATTAAGATTTAGTAAACGCAATGCGATACTATGTGAGTAATTATATTTTGGTGGCTTACAATTTCAAACTTCAATTTGATTTATTTGTTTACCAACTTAACCTTTTATAAAAATAAAAATTATTATTATACTAGTGATTTTGATCTACTTTTTGACATAAAAATACTTTACTTAAAAAAAAACTTATAGAGTTTGACTAAATTAATAACTCTTTTAAGTTAGTCTTTAACAAAATAGCATAAAAATTATTTTTGATAAATGCGAAACCCAAGCGGAAAAGAAGAGGATATATATATATAATATTGCAACAACAATATGCAAATGCTTATACAGAGGGGCATGAATGAAGGACTAAAAAGGATCAAAATGCGTCTATCTTAATATGAGGCGTGGAGGTTTTGGAAATTAGGTAAGTTGAGTGGCAGGTTTTGAATTATTCTATAAGTAGGGGGGGCAAAAGTCTAATCTATTACTAGAAAAAAAGACAAGCAAAGAAAATTACAAGAAGAATCGCCGATCCGCGCCTTTTATTTGCCTTTAAATAAATTCTGATTTTTTCAGACTCGTTTCCCACACCTCCTCCTAAACCTAGAGTTGAGCTAACCACTCCAACGCACATAAAAACTTCGGTACTTTTGGTGGGTCCGTCAACCGTGTGCAAAATAGTTGTAAATAATCAAATTGAAATGTTGTATAGCTAAAAATACACACATTTAAAATTTTAAAATTCTAAAATACATAACTACGGAATAGAATCGAAAACAAACCCATAACCATGCCATCATAGGCAAATTGTACATCAAAGTAGTCTTTTTCAATTCTTTGAAGGCACAATTATAAGGTGGTGGTTCAGTGAGTGGGATCTGTCATTTGATTGTGCACATTTATTCATTTAGATATTAAATCTACTAGTTGAATAACGAGTTCATTTGATAAACATATTCATCTCAGGATCATGTCGACATAAGCAAATCGTACATTAAATTAGTCATTTTGAATTCGTTGAAGGTAAGATTATAAAATGGTGATTCGGTGAGTGCATCCATTTAATGAATTCATCATCATGCACATTTACTATCCAGATATTAATTACAGTGGTTAATATATTGGGTCCAAAAGTATACCACTAAGGGTGACAATTTTTGACACGACTCGAAACCAGCACGAAATTTATCCGGGTCAACCCGCACGATTAAAATTTCGATTCATTTTCGGGTCAACCCGTTATGACCTGTTTATTAAACGGGTGGGTTTCGGGTCAACCTGTTAACCCGTTTAATAAATGAGTAGATTTCGGGTTAACAGGTTAACCCGTATATTAGCTTATATATTGACCTATTTAATAAACGTGTCATTACTAACCCATATATATATACCCATTTACCCACCTAAATATCTATTGAATCTTATAATTAAAATAGATTAAACATATTAAACGGGTTAAACGGATCAAACAGGTCATAGGTTAATTGGGTTTTGAGTATATCCTGTTTATTAAATGGGCTAAACGGGTTACACGGGACATTAACAGGTCGGGTTCAAGTTGGACATTCTTGACACGATTATTAAACGGGTCGGATTCGGGTTGGGCATAAATGAGTAAAATAGAATTCATGACACGACACGAACCCGACACTACACGACTCATTGCCACCCCTACATACCACCCCATGAGCATGTCACTGAAGGTAAATTGTACATCAAATTAGTATTTTTAAGGTCTTTGAAAGTGCGATTATAAGGTAATGATTCGGTGAATGCATTCACTAAATAAATTTGTACATCAACGTAGACAAATTGTACATCAACGTGGTCTTTTGGGATCATGCCATCAGTGGCAAATCACATATCAAAGTAGAATTTTTGAATTTTTAAAGGTAAAATTATAAAGTGATGATTCGGTGAATGCATATATTTAATGAATATGTAATCTAATAATGCCACATTTACTCATTTACTTGTTAATTGTACCGGTTGAATAACGAGTCCATTATAAACATATCCACCAAATCATTACAGCCAATTATAATCAAGGATGAAAATATCGATATCGACGGATATATCGCTCGCCGAATTTACGGATATCTCGCCCCAAATATCGATATCGATATAGTTTACGGTTAATAAAAATGACGGAAATTTGGTCCAAATGACGGAAATTTGGAATGAAACTTTGGGAAAAAACTTAAGTACCCAATAATGGTTATATAGGACTAATAAAAAATATAAAATGACTTTGATATGATAAATATATGACAATTGTTTGATGTAATATGATTCTGCCGATGACTAATAATATAAAATCTTAAATATAAATATAAATTGAAATGAGTTACTATAATTGAATGTTAAAAGGTTAGAAACATAACAATAAACATACAAAAATTCAATGTTAAAAAATGATAAAATAAGTTTAAATATATTTAATATTGGAAAAAAAAATGAAAAAATAGGGTCAAATTTTGTTTAAAAAATTGGAAGTAATGGATTATATAAAATTGAACAAAAAATGGAAAAAAAAAAAACCAACCTTTGAAAAATTGGAAAAAACAATAAAAACAACCCTTTAATGGCAACCACGGGGGTCGAACCCAAGGCCCCCCAAATGAGTCCAAAAACCCAAACCAATTCTGATGGGTTGGATTTTGTTAAATTACATAATGTCAATTATATAAGTATACAAATTAACCAGCTAGCAATAGTCTCCCCTTACCTCCCGCCGGGTCTATAACTTGAGTTGTCCGACCCGGCGGCATGACCCGGCGATATATACTTCGATTTAAGTCCAATTTTTACGAATTAATAGTGCATTTTCATCTTTTTGATCTTAGGAAAAGATCTATGAACTCAAAACATGTCAATTGTTCGATATTTGGGCGAATTTCTTTCCCCCCTTCTTACATGCCGCCGGCCCAAAATAACGAAATTTCGACCACATCCACCTATATTTTCATCCTTGATTATAATGCATCATGTTCTTACATAAAATGCTCACATTGAATCCATAACAATGAAGACAACACCCCATATAGCTCCCAAGCAGTAGCATCACAAAACAAATTTGTATATGAACTCAAGTAACAATTTTTAAATTGTATAACTAATCCCCCACTAAATAACACATTCTCATGTTAATTTGTATAGTATGCCACTAATATTATTGCTCTAATGGAAATCTTGGTCTCTGATTCCATACTCGAGAAAAAAGGGCGAAGAGTTTGGAAACAGAGGTTAAATTTTCTCAATTTTCTAAAACATCAGAAACTGGATTTGTACACCAGAGAGGGGAATGTGTGAAGGGGATGGAAGAATTAAAACATATCTCCAATCGATCACGAAACTGACGCTCGCCGGTCTTTAACAAAACCGGCAACGGAAAGCAAACCCCTTTCTCCACACACCGCTGGTGTCTCGGCCGAATCCGATTCTCCAAGCTGAACGAGAAATAATGCGGGAACTCCTTCAGCTCCTTCAACTCTCTTCCCATTTCTACAACGAAGTAATTGAATTTCGGCTCGAAATTGTGCTCGATGCTGTAGCAGAACAGCTGCGGGAACCGCCGGAACATCGACAGCACGTCTCGCCGGGACAGCCCGATTTTCTCGAGATAGTCGATTCGGGGCTGGAGCTTGTCCTCGACGCTGCAGGAGAGTAAAGATGTGTGCTTGTGGACCTCCGCGATGCCGATGCTCTGGAGGAAGTATAGGGTAGGGCGGAGGCGCGTTTGGACGCTGCAGGCGAGCAGCCTGGGGCGGCGGTTGAGGACGCGGCGGAGATCGGAGCCGTTGACGCGTGCTTCGCGGATGAGGAAGGTGAGGACGGGGACGAGTTCGGAGATTCGGGATGAGAGGATTTCGGGGCACATGCCGATGAGGCGGCGGAACTCGGGTGAGGTGAAGCCGATGGAGGAGAAGAGGAATTGGACGGTGGATTTGATTTGGGGGAGAGGGGAGGAGAGGATCGGAGGGTGGTGGTTGATTAGGGAGGAGAAGTCGAGGCCTATGGAATCGAGGTAGAGAACTTTTTCTTGGAAGTCGGAGTGGGGGGTTGGGGTGGTCGGAGGTTTGAGGGATTGGACGGGGAGGGAGGTGGCGGTTTTGGTGGAGAGGATTGGGAAGTGGGGGTTTTTTTGGGGAGGGGGAAAGGAATGGGAAGAGTCATTGCGAGAGGAGGAGGGAGAATGGGCATGGGGTTTGGGATTGGAAATGGAGGGAAAAAATGGCTGTTTGGTGGTGGTTGTGGTTGTGGTGGTGGTGGAGAGGAAGTGGGTTTCTTGCATTTGGTTGAGTGGTCGTTGTTTGGGTGCTGGTCATGGCTGAGTGAAGTGGTGTTTTGGGTTGAAGGAGGTGGAAGAAGATAAGGCTTAAAATGCTCCAACGATGTCATTTGAGGATTTGTGATTGGCTGAGGGAGGAGCTAGTGATCTATCTGAAATATGGAAATACAGGCAAAGGGACAAAAGAGAGGGGAGTCTCCAATTACAGACCAAAGGCCCATCTTTAATGGACAATGAGGCTTCTTCCACATTCCAAGGCCCAAGCCATGTCATAATGCCCATCACCAAACCCAGGTCACGTTTGCCATGGATTGTGTGCTCGAACAAATTTTCATTGGTTTCAACATTCCTCAGTCGTGTTGAATTGTATAATTGATAGATTTAATGTAATGTAAAGATAAAAATAGACGTGAGAAGTTATCAAATTTAATATTTTAATATTTGAAATGACTTAATTTTTTTTATATTTTATCTCCAACTATAACGAAAATAAAATAGAATTTCGATTTAGTGCGTATTTATTTACTTGAAATACAAAAACTATGATATACAAATAAGAATTTCCCCAAATATATGGAGCCGGTTAGTTCAGCCTATTGACTATTCCACCAAACCCCCCACCCAATACTTATCCTCTCACTGTCTATCCCACCATTTCTCCACCTTAAAACTCTCAGCCCCGCGAGAGACAGAGTGACTATTGACCAGTGAGTGACTCAGTGCTTGAGCTCTCACCAAATATGGCCTGCTCAGCTGCCTCCACCGCCCTCATCTCCTCCGCCCCTTCAAGATTTTTCTCTGCTTCCAAATCCACTCCTCTCCTCACCGCCTCCTCCATTTCCAAACCCATCTCTCAAACCCTATCCTTCCCCAAATCCCTTAATGGCCTCCGCCTGCCGCGCGTTTCCCACTCGGCCTCCGTCTCCCGCGGTTCTCATTCCAGAAAGTCCTTCCTTGTTAAAGCTTCTGCGGAGGAGTTTCCTCTTGTTGGAAACGTAGCTCCTGATTTCGAGGCTGAGGCTGTTTTTGACCAGGAATTCATCCAGGTTAGATATAAAACTCACCATTTTGTTCCGATTTGCGCTGAAATTTCTTACTGTTTACGTCAATTTGGGGTTCATTTGTAATTGAGGCTTTGGTTGTCGCATGTCAGGTCAAGCTTTCTGAATACATTGGGAAGAAATATGTGATTCTCTTTTTCTACCCATTGGACTTCACATTTGTTTGCCCCACAGGTTTTTTTTTTGGAATCAATTTCTCTGAAAGTTTCGGTTTTTATTGGCTGCTAAATCTTCCTTGTTATCTTTGTGGTTGACCTTTCTTGCAGAAATCACTGCTTTCAGTGATCGTCATGCTGAATTCGAGGAAATCAACACTGAAATCTTGGGTGTTTCAGTTGACAGTGTGGTATGTTCTCGCTTGGAAATGCCCGTGTTTCAAATTTGTTTTGGTAATCATTTTTTCTTTTGTAATGCATTGCCAGTTTGGCAGACAAAAAATTTGTATTCGGCATACTAACAAGTTATAACGTTGCTCAATTTTTTGGTGTGTTGTAACATATTGCAAAAGGTCAATCATCTGCTACTTGGCCATATATGCTTCATTGTTTTGATATGAATTAACAATTCTGTACCGTAGTGTAAGTTCATAGAATGTCAAGTATAATTGTGGTCTGCAGCACACATGTAAAAAATTTTGATGCGGCAGATTTTTCGACTTCCAACTGAAATTGAAGTCATGTTACTATGCATTGCATGTGGTATTGGTTGGCCAAAAGTCCGATTCCACGTGTAGGTGTAGAAAGAACCCTTATGGACAAGGAGGACATTCAACCACGACACAAAAAATCATCAAAGGAACTAGTATTTAAGCTTAGAATCAAAAGAAATCATTAAGGTTGCTGCTGACAATAGAAAGTGGTGTTCTTGATGTTTGATCAATAACGAACTAGCTTAATATTTCTTTTGACTTTTTTTGTTTTTGGGGGAGTAAGTCATTTCTCTTTTAACTTTTTGTTTTTGGAGTAAATCATTTCTTTGACCTCCATCTTTTAGGTTTATTATGCACATCTGACTTGTAAATCCGAGTGTGAGTTTATTTTGATATAAAATAGCTTAAAGACTTCTCTCCTTGTATTGGTGAGATAAATTTATATTGGTCTTATACGTTCGTTTTCGCAGTTTTCTCACCTTGCATGGGTCCAAACCGATAGAAAGTCAGGTGGTCTTGGTGATTTGAAATATCCACTTATCTCAGATGTCACCAAATCAATTTCGAAATCTTATGGTGTGCTGATCCCAGATCAGGTTTGACTTGTAAATATAATTGGTTCCGAATTGAATGATTGAGACACTGCTGAGAGACTCAGTGATGTTGAAATCTTGATTATTAGAAGTTATGTTCACTGTAATAGGGAATTGCATTGAGAGGACTCTTCATTATCGACAAGGAAGGTATTATTCAACACTCCACCATCAACAACCTTGCCATTGGCCGAAGTGTGGATGAGACTAAGAGAACGCTCCAGGTAACATATCCATCAAGGCCTTGATATAAATGAATGATCAAGGTTCCTAGATCTGCCTTGTATCTGAGTATTTCTTCATTATTTGTTTTAATCGGTGTTTTGGCTTCCTTTCTTTGCCTTGGATTCTGCAGGCCTTGCAGTACGTGCAGGAGAACCCCGACGAAGTTTGCCCTGCTGGATGGAAGCCTGGGGAGAAATCCATGAAGCCAGACCCCAAGCTCAGCAAAGAGTACTTCTCTGCAGTATAGTGGGTGGTAAACTGCGTATCTATATCAGGTTTCAGGTAGGGAGGCGGCGGTGGTTGTAAACGAGTTTTGTATTCGTGTGACTGTCTTTTCCAGTCCTTTGGTATTTTTGAGCAACAACATGTCACAATAAACCCAATCAATGTGGGACTCGCCTGGTTTTTCATCGCATTCAAGTACTGTAAAATTTCCTTCTTATGTCTTCTTTTATCATGGAAACAGGCACTTGTGCCAATGTAATTTTATCTCATCAGAAAAATTTTAAGATCCAGAGAACAATCGTCCTTCCTTTTTCAGTTTTCTTCTTATTCACCTATGAAGGGAAGAAAAGGAGAAATTTACTTTTTAGTCTTTTACTATATACTAAAACCCATGGTGGTGTGGCACTCTTCTTTGTTGTTAACAAGGGCTTGTGTGTCTCACTCAAGCATTTGTCATACTAAAGTCAAAGTACATTGAATTCAAGTTTGACACAAAATGGCTCATGGCACTGTTCATACCACATGAACAATGCATTTCCAATAATGCCCTTTGATATGAAATTGACGATTTTATCTCTTAACTTTTGGGGTTTGCTCTGTTGTGAATAAGGAACTGCCATTTTTCTCCTCTATTGGATGAAAACAAAGTTAAGAGTTTTCGTAGTCTTAGCATCCACACTTCATTCTTCCCTCAACTCCCTCTTTTCACATCCCATTCAAATACAAAGAGGAAAACCAAGATTAAGATCGGGCTGTCGCCGAGCCTTCCGGTTGGCCTGGGAGAATCTGGCTCGGCCGTTTCAGGACTAACGCTCCAAGACCAAGACCGACTTCCTTCAAAGCACAAACAAGGTATGCCTCCCCTTTTCCCCAATTTGCTCTTGCTTTGTTGAATTGCAAAGTTTTCTTTTTTCGCTGGCTTTTTTAATTTAATTTAATTTATATGGTTTGGCTGGGTAATGGGTTTAATTGAATTGCATACTTAATCAGAAAGTGATATGCTTTCTTAGTGATTGGATGTTTATTTTTTATTTCAATATTAGTCGAGGTTTTGAGCGGATTGCTGGCAACATTGACGATTTTGCAGAACAAGTGGAGGAGCCAAGTCCATTTTATAGTTCAAAATGGGATTAATTTCTTAATGTTAACAGTAGCTGATTCACTTTTATGTGTGTGATTTTGCTGACTGGGAAAAAAAGTTAATTGCTAAACGCACTCTACTATGTTATTTTTAATTAAAGCTTCAATTTTTTCTGTCATTTAATGGCTACTACAACTTTGTAGTCTTACAATGAGATTTTTAAGCCTAAATTAGATGAATTTATACATTAAGGAGTTGGGGTCATATTGATTTTCTGATATTGATGTTTGGATATGTTTGATTCTCTGGTTTTTATCTGTTTTTGTGTTTTTGACTTGGGTGTTTTAACTCAATGTGGTTTTGGTGTCGAATGATTAGTATGTGTAAGAAAGATTATTTCGATTTCTGATTTAGAGTAAAGTGTTAGTTTTAATTACTTCATGGTTAAGTTTGATGTATTGAATATTTGTACTGTTATTTTTTTTTCCAAGTATTGAAGAAGAGGAAGAATTTGGCTTTGGTTTTGGCTGATTTTAAAGGTAAATTTTTATTTATTGTGTTAGTTTTTATTTTATGATTTATATTATGAATTGAGTTCTGATTTTTTATTAGTTGCAAACTAATCCACTTCTACTATCTTATTTTTAATAGAAGTTTCAATTTTTGCTGTCATTTAATTGCTACTACAATTTTGTAGTCTTACAATGACATTTTTGAGCCTAAATTAGATGAATTTATACATTAATTGAGGGGAGTTGGAGTCATTGATTTTCTGATATGTTTGATTTTCTGGTTTTCCATCTGTTTTTGTGTTTTTGACTTGGGTGTCAAATGATTAGTATGTGTAAAATGGATTATTTTGATTTCTGAATTAGAGTAAACTGTTAGCTTTTAATTAGTCTAACAAATTAAAATTAGTGTCAAATAGGACGACTATCAAAAAGTTTTCGAGAATTTTCTGATATGTTTGTTTTCTTTGATAAATGATATTTAGCATTTTGCTTCCCACAGATTATAGTTTCACGTTTTCATGTTCATATTTGAGATTTAGAATTTGTCGGTGGAATATTAAATAGAAAAGAAAATGGATTTGTGGTTGGAAATAAGTTTCAAATTTTTGGTGTTTAGAATTTGAAAATTTTCTTTCTAATGAGTTCCAATCGTGGGTATACAATTAAGAGAAAACTTGGTATAGAAATGAATTTGGGTGCCGAAATCTAATTTTAATTTGCAATTCTACTACATTGTGGAAGCTTTTTGTCTTTTATTTTGTTTGAAACTCGAAATATGGAACTGGTAGTATCTGGAATTCGTAATTCTTGAGTTCTCAGGCTTTGTTAATTTTGTGCTATTGTATCTGGAGATGACTTCTTATTACCAAGCCATTTTAATTATTCAAAGACATTTAATTAACAAATTAAAATTAGTAAAATAGTACGATTTTCAAAAAGTTTTGAACTATTGTTTTCTGCAAGTTTTATTTTCAGGAGAATTGCATAGAACTTAAGAGTTTTGTTATGCTGTGCAACCTGTTGATTTGTATAGACTGTTAAGCTGTTTTAAAATTTTGTAAACATTTACCTATGTTGGCTAACTTTCTGAAGTTAGGTTTATACATGTTACAAATTCTTATCTTTATTTGTACTCCGTTCATATTGTAATTAGCAGCTCGGTTATGCTCAATCAGGCTTTGTGTTACGCTAGGCATCGTTCAGCATCTAATTTTTTCCTCGATAAAGGTTAGTTTTATAGTTGCTTTTCAGCTAATTAGTTTTAAAAAATAGTAGTATTTGAATATACTTTTTTCCCAATCAAATGAAATCGAATCCATCTTTTGTCAGTTTTATTAATGTGTTATATATGATTTCTATTTTTTGTCATATAAATGTTGTTTGTTGATAAATTAATTTTCTTTCTTTTTTCCTTTCGCAGTTACATTTTGTTTTTGTGTGGTAACTATGTTGATTGTCAATATGCCTAAGAGTCAATTAGATGTTCAACTAAATGATGTTATAGAAGATGAATCAAATATTACTTCATCATCTACTTCAAACAATGATAATCAAACTGTTTACAATACTGCTAAGGAATATCCGGTTCCATTTACTAGAAAAGGTAGAATTAGTTTTATATGAGTTTATTAGAACTACTTACATTAGTGTATCGATCTTTTGTACATGTAAAATAGTGCACTAATCTTTTGCACATGTAAATTAGTGTTATATGATTTTATTTAAACTAAGTACCGTAATTACATTAGTGTTATATGACTTTATTAAAACTAAGTACCCTACTTTTTCTGCTATACATTTCACTTTCATCATTTATACCTCCAAAATGTTTTTTACATCTTTAACATTCATATCTTAGTACCAAAGGAATGATGAAAATAATTATCAAAGATGAAAACAATTACCAAAAAAATATTTTGAAAACTATTTAGTCAATATCGCAGCATCACGCGGGTTCTCCGCTAGTTATTTTATAAAGCTGAAGAAATTTTTCACAGTTCATAGAACAGTGAATTTCTGTTAATGCCCTTTAGCATCTTATTGACATTTTTGCCCCTTTTTCCCCTTTTGTTTGTTGTGAACAGTGTTATTACATATTTACCCTTCATAGCTGTCTAAGTTCATGTGGTTGGCCTCAGATTTTTTTCCGTTTTCTTCTTCTTTGTTCACGAGCACAATCGACCAAAGTCTTCATCCGTTTATTTTCCACTTTCTTCCTCTTTGTTCGCGAACATATAGTAGACTGCAATCTTTCTCCATTTCTTCCAACTGCATATCTTTTCTCATACTACGCCACTCTCACTCCAAGAGTCTCTCTCTATTCGCCGAAGCCAACGCTCCCCAACCCAGAGAAGAAAGCCCTAAGGGAATCGATGGTGAGCCAAACTCCTAATATATCTTCTTTTCGATTCTCTGAATTATTATGTTTTTTGTTTAATACCGTCTAGATTGTTGATTTATGGAATAATTATCGTAAAAGTTTCAGATTTTTTTGGGTTCGTAGGGTTTGTTTATTTGATGAGTTCATAAAAATTTCAGATTGTTCCTTAATTATTGTATTATCGTGTTCAGTTTAGTTTGTGTTAGGAATGATATTTGGTTACTTGTTCACAAATTCTGCACTAGTTCGTGTTCACAAATTGGAACAATTAGCATCTGGTATTACTGTTGTTATTGCTACAAATTAAATTCAATTTAGTTGAAGTTATTATCTTCAAGGATGATTCCTCTTCATGATTACAGTATTTAGTTGAAGTCGTTGTCTTCATAAAGAAAGCCGGAGAGCGGCATCATGTCAGGTCCCCAAGTAGCTGGATAGTTGGGTTAGTTAACTTATTTTAATATACTTTTTGTTGTTTTCCTTAAAGGCTTCAAGAAGGTATTGTTGGAGATTCAATCCCCAATTTGAATTTCTGCTGTTTCGAGCTTGCATGAGTTAGCGAAGCAGCTCACTACATCAAAGAACATTAAAGAACACTGGTAGGTTTCTACCATTTTGAGATAATTAGGATATTTACAATGACTTTACCTCATTTGTTTGATGCAAGGTTATTTGTATTTTTTATTCTTACGGTTAGTAGCTGAAAATGGTTGGTTAACTTTTGACATAGTTTTATGGATGATTGTTGATGTTTGAATGTGATGGTGAATCCGAATTTTTTGCTTACCACCTGTTTGATAAAAGTTCATGATGAACAAATTGATGGTCTTTGAATGAAACAAATACAGATTTTCATTGTTGCTTCAGATATTAAATGTGGGGCTATTTTTCAATATATGTATATTCATTTTTTAGTAGATTTACTTACGGCTGTATCATATGTTCGAGAGGCATTCCAATAAATTTTTGCATTTTAATTTTTTCCTACTTTTCTGTTCATCAAACTTGTTATTCATGTGGGTTTTTACTCATGATATCAATTTATTGTTGTTTTTCTGTACTTAGCATGTCTAGATATGTATAATTTGTTCAAATGTTTTAGTTTCCCAACTCTTTGGGCAGGAATCACAATGGTTAAAATTCAAATGAATTTGGAGTTTCAGTCGATACTAGAGATTTTCATTTGCTTACTAGATCTAGATGCTCAGCTAATGTTGTTATCTTCTTTGAATTTATACTCATTATAAGATGGCTTGGTTTCATATGATTGATTTGTTTCCCCATTTTGCCAAAACGATAATTGTTTCCAGCAGTTGCAAAGTGATATATGAGAGTTTTGCTATTTTATATGCTCTTTTTTCCTTTTTCCACGTTGACCTCTGAAGCCACTTAACAATAACGTGTGTACATTTTAAGTCTCCAAAATTTCTATTCTAGAATATTAATAATAATTTACGTAATTGTTTTGATGGAACCATGAATGGAAAATAGTCTGCTCAAGTGAAATTCGAGAACAGTCCCATACGAGAAGAAGTTTTTTTTTTTTTTTGGACAATACGGGAGGAAAGTTATGAAATGAATTAAGAAAAAAAATTGTTTTGGGGTGGAAATGGAATTAAGAAAATCAAACCTTTCAATAAGCAAATCAAAGCTGATTAGTTTTCTTTCATTGGACTGATTTATGCTTTTGAATAATATATAATTCTGTTATACATAGTGTTGACAATATTTTTATTTGTTAGGGAAAGAAGTTGATCATTTAGGACTATTGTTGATCACTTAGAAGGCTTTTGCTTGGCAACAGGTCTTTTTAGTTGTTTGTTACTATATAATTTTCCTGCAACTAAATGAATGGTTATCTATTCTGTTGTTTTACACTTTTGTGATGTTCTTCTTAGATGGGTAATCTATCAAAGTTATTACCTTTTGACTCTTATTGGATTTTTCCTTATGATTACTGTTATGGTTCATGCAAAAATTACTTATTGCTCTTTCCTTTGACGAGATTTCATTCATTGTTCTGGTCGTCTCTTTGTTAATTTAGTTTTGTTGATTGATAGCTCTAGCCAGAAATATGTACTCAGATTTTTTTTTTTTTAATTTCAATGGATTATTCTGATTTCAGCATTATGAATTGATTCAATTTGTATGTTCTGATCCTCCAGTTCACTGCTTCAAAACAGGAAACATAGCTAAACATTATATCCGTAGGCAAGCCAACATCAGACAGAATTAATGGAGATAGAAATTAGAAAGGAGGAGGATCAAGAGATGGAAAATGAAATCAAAATCTTCATCAAGGTTTGGATCCTAGCCTACGCGTGCTTATGTTATTGTTACTTCATCGCAGAAAAAATCCCAAAAGGATTCATGAGGCTCATCTCCCTCCTCCCCATCATCTACTTCTTCATCATCCTCCCATTCAATCTCCAATCATTCCATCTCTGTGGGACTATCATTTTCTTCTTGGTATGCCCTGGCAACTTCAAGCTCCTCCTCTTCTCCTTTGACCTTGGTCCTCTCTCACCAACCCCACCATCACTTTTTCAATTCATCTCCATTTCTTGCCTCCCCATCAAAATCAACCAAAACCCACCTCCAAAATCATCTCCGAATAAAAATCCATCTCCCCAAATCAACAAAAAACCCAGAAAATTTGTCACAAATTGGGCTAAACAGTCTTTGTTTGCAGTAAAATCCCTGCTTTTGGGTATCATAATTAGGTCATACGAGTACAAACCAAATCTTCACCCTTACCTAATCTTAGCCTTGTACTGTTGCCACATGTACCTGGCTCTTGAAGTCGTGATTACCCTGAGTGCGACTCCAGCTCGAGCCATTTTTGGGTTTGAGCTTGAGCCGCATTCTAACCAGCCCTACCTTTCCACCTCACTCCAAGATTTTTGGGGCCCGCGCTAGAATCTCATGATCACAAAAATTCTACGCCCAGCCACATACGACCCTGTAAGGATTATCTTCACCAGTGTAGTTGGGCCTCCTTGGGCTCAGCTCCTAGCTGTTATCTCCACTTTCACATTCTCTAGGTTACTGCACGAGTTGATTTATTATTATCTCACACGTGTAAGTCCAACGTGGGAAGTGACGTCGTTTTTTGTGCTACATGGGCTCTGCGTGGCAATTGAGGTGGAGGTGAAAAAGGCAGTATCTGCTAGATGGTAGTTGCACCCGGTGGTTTCAGTGACGTTGAGTGTACTAGGACGAGGCCTAGCACGAGGCCTTTTGGGAGTTCAGCGGCCTTGGGTTCGGTTGGAACTCTAAAGTTAAGCGAGTTGAGGTTTGTACAATTCCATGATGGGTGACCCGTGACCCCCTGAGAAGTTGCACCGTGAACTCCCGAAAACAAAAGCGTGAGGGCAAGGGCAAGTAGGCCAAAAACGGACAATATCGTGCTAAATGAGTCGAGTCCTGACAGAGTAGGGTCGGGTCCTGACAGCAACCATAATGCATTTAGAAAAAAATTATGGATGGTGGTATAATATTTGCCCCCAATGCTGTCGATTAATGAGGATAGAAAATGGTCAACTAATGTGCATAACACATCACATTCAAATTCCAAACCTTGTTAAGCCAACTACAAGGTTTTACTTTCAACTAATTGAAACATCTAAATTTTCAAAATAAATATAACTTCTTAAAAAAATATTCTTCAAATTGAAACACAAGTTCAAAATAGGCCTAGTTATCGAAGATAGCACTGATGAAATTGATGCCCTCATACTTGGCAAGTTGGCAAAGCTGGAGAAATTTTGTTTGGGACAACATGTCAACATTTGGTAATTGACAATGTGTACACTGACTAAAACAATTTCTCACCTAGGATTTTGAGTGTACTAGGACATAAAAAAATCTTCCAACTACATTTTGGAGCAAGGAAGAATGAGATGAATATGTATGATCTCCTCCTCCAACATGTCTATGACAACATAATAAGAGTTGAGGAAGAAACTACTAGTATTAAGATGTCTCCACAACACCATCTACAAGAAGGAAAGAGCTTGCCCTGCCTCTACGAAATTCCTCAAACGAAAAAGACCCTTATTCACTTCTGCAACAAAAAAGCAAAAGATATGGTAAAAACATATTCTCTAAAGTAGTTCATAGGTTCCTCAAGTAGTTTGAAAATACAGCGTTTTCAAAATTGTGCGTACATAGAGAAAAGTAGTTTCAAAACATCATCAAACTTCATTTCATCAGCTTATTAGCTTTGTACATACAATAGGGCCTTTGATGTATCATCTTCAGACTATTTTTTGTCAACTAAATGAAATAATAATTATTTCTCATTGTCAATCACAAGTGATGAAGAATATTCAGAGGATGACAACGCAGAAGAATGAAGTTTAGTACATAATCATTGTGCTACCTTTTGTTCTCACTACTATTGTTGCTATGTACGTACTCTTAAATTTGTCATTCTCATATCAAAATATGTGGACTGAACATCCACCTTTGTCCTCTCTCGTGATTAATGTATTTTTTTTATATAAATATTAACGAACATTTGCCTTGGATAAGTTAATTAGTATTTTCGATTGAAATAGTTGATATAATATAATATTTTAAATTAGACAAATACATACAAAACTTGTGGATCGATTGAAACAGGTCTTAAATCATGTAAAAAGTTAATCAATACGATTGAAATAGGGACGGTGTGGTAATAAACGTGGAATGAATTCTATCCATTAAACAAGTGGTCGTCATTATCCATTTTTCTCTTCCAATTGGCACAGCTAGAGGCCCTGATGTCTTTGAAAGACAACCCAAGCACAAGAAGCTTGAGAGGGTGGAGGAAGGATGAAGATGCAAGCACTTGTTCACCACAACCACCACCACTTGACATCGACATTAGCCCTCCCCATTACGTCTCCTCACATTTCCAAAACCCAAATCTATAGAACATTGAAACACAGCGACACACATAGCTTGAGGCTGAGGATTTGCATTTCAGGACCAGTACCTAGCAAGAGATTGTCAACCATATCAGCAGCAGCAGCAGGAGCAGCGGGGATTCAGCCTTCGCAGCCTCTTGATCTCACAGAGGACAACATTCGACAAGTCCTAGCAGATGCAAGAATTGAATTCGGGCAGCTTTTCGACACTTCAGTTGGCATGACAGGTGCTTAATTAAACATCTTATTCTTCTCCTTGTTGGTTTGTTTAGTTTGTATTCGTCGAATTCGAAATTTTGAATGTTAAAGATGGTTAACTTGCAGGACAAGTAGAACTTGTTGAGCTTGACGGACCCTTCGTGACGATCAGTCTCAAAGGCCGGTTTTGGCACCAACGTAGCGTCGTTTTGGCTAGACTAGCCAACTATATGAAGCAAAGAATCCCTGTGAGTTATCTTCATTAATCAAATCACATTGTTAATTCATTATAGACTGAAAATTAAAATGCTTTAATATCTTTTTAGTGATGGGATCTACATTTTTTTTTTGGTCAGGAAATCTTGGAGGTAGATATAGAAGATGAGAAACAATTGGATGACAGCCCTGCAAACTTTTAGAGGTGAAATATTTTGTTCTATCAATTTGAGCTTGTGTTAAGTATTGGGTTCCATTCATGAGATGCCTTGTTCATGTGAAAGTTTTGGAACCTAGTCATGCTATTGTTGATCAATTTTGGGACACTGATAGGATCCATGCCCACAATCAAATCTGTTATGAGCTATGGCTATTGTAAATATGTTTCGCTTTCGTATCTTATTCAAATGCAGTAATTGATCGATACGTAGCTTGATACTCTTTTTGTTAATTTCTTAATTTCTTAATTTTTATTTTGGCTTTTAGCACTTGAGAGGTATAGAATAATTATATAAGAAACCATAGCTATCAAAAGATTGTTTAGTTCTCTTACGATGTCTAAGTACACCCTTAATATAAAAACCATTTTCAATACTTGTGTACGATTTTTTATTGATAAATCAACTATACAAAGTAGACACAAGCAAAATTGCAATAACTACATAAAAGATGCATCTAATGTTCACATTTTTCCGAAATTTTATGTGATTTTGAATTTGAAATATGAATTTTTTCACGAACCGTCATAAGACTAAATTATCTAACATATTTTTTTATATACTTTTAATGTTCGTCTCCAAATGAAGAACATCGGAATTCCAAGTGACAGAAAAATAATTAAGCAAAAGATTTGGAGATAAGCTTTAGATGCTATCCACATTACAACAGTTGATCGATCACAGAAAGAACACAAAAGATCCTACGACTTAAAATCTGAGTTGATTCTCTGCAGTTGGAACTTCATTTCACTCCTACCAGCAGCAAGAAAACCCTTAGATTTATTGACTATTCATATATTGAGTTGACCTTGGAGGGTGAAGATCTTATTCCAGATTACCGCTTGATCTCAATATCTAATTATCTATGATAATCAACTGCATTAGGACATTAACAATGTTCATGTGCCTCACATGCTCACAACCCAATAAACAACCTGTCCTCAAGTTTCATGACAGACAATATTTTGAATAAAAATGATGATATGCTAACTGGGTCCCCTGAATATAAAATTAGAACAAAATATGAAGGGAAAAATATCTACTGGGAAGTAACAAGTGGTGCGAGTAATATTTTCGTAAAACTTTATATAAATATTAATATTATCAAGCTTTGCGATACTGGTTGGTATTACAGATCGTGCGATTTTGCTCGCCTCTTGTCGCAGCACAAGCAACTAATGATACGAGCATAGGCCAAAAAAAAAAACTAGAGTTCTGACTTCTGAGACCCCCGAGAGAAGGAAAAAAAATAAAAAATCATTATTCATTATAATTGACAAATTGTCTAGGGCAAAAATAAACTGTGCCTTAAATCCAAATTATTAACTCGATGCTTTAATAAACAACAATCGAAAGACATTTTAAGCCTCAATAAATAAAATTTTGTAATTAAGTCCTTTAATAAGTGAATTGATTACATTCGTACTGTTGTTTTCTTTTTAGAAAAATATAATGAGATTGATTATATTTGTACTGTTGTTCTCTTTAAAAAAAAGATTATCAGCTTTATTCGAAACTCAAATACTATACAAATTTACATTACGAAACTTATCCAATCCCCAATCCAATTCGTTTCTTTCCGTTATCCCATTTATTCTCGGCTATTGTCATCTCTACCTTAGTAGGCTAGTATCAAGTCCCTCCTCAAAATTGTCACATGAATACCAAAAGAGATTGAAAATCAGAATGGAAATTTATAAAAGCCATCGTCAAAGGAGAAATGCTAAAGAGAGAGGACCACATAGAGAAACTATAAACTTGAATTGATTCCTTCACAGTTTTACCAAAAGGGAAACCGATGGGTGATGATTTAGATGAACATTTGCTTGACCTTTTTTTTTCAAAAAAGATATATAATATATAAAATAATATTTAATTAGAGACTTTAAGAGAGTTCAAAGCTACAAAATGACCCGAAGTTCCTACGACGCTGCTGCTGCTGATGGAGGATGTACGGTGTTGGACCGTATACAAAACGTATATACCGTGAACCGAAAACGCAAAAAAAGGGACCTCCCACGACCAATCGAGCAACAAAATTACGTAGCCACCCCTGGCTCAGCCACATAACTTAGTCTGCCAACCTCCTCCCACACCAACTTTGACGTAATTTCATCCTGCTCCGGTACATATTCCTACCATGCCAAAACCAAAACAACAAAAGCACTTCAAGTCTGAGTTGGATCCGAATGAAAAGATTTAATTTATAACTACACTCGGCCCAAAAATCCTACGTACAAAAGTGTTGCACGATGATTTAAACCCGGACATTATGAATATTTAAGCTATATCTATAACCGATTGTATAAATAATAGGATTTGCCAAACCCACAATTTTTCGACCTAATTAAAGAACGTGCAGAGGAGTGGAAATGTATGACTATTGGGACATGATTTGCTCGATCGCTTTGTTTGAACATGGGGAACTTGTCCAAATGAATCATGCATGTCCGTCGATTATATATCCTTGATGATCATATTCTATTCGACGATAGATGATGAACTGAAAATGAAGTAAAGTATATACCTCAAGCTGCCTGACCAACTGCTTGGCTGTTGGAGCAGACACGATAATCTGACGTGCTGTAGGAGATATAAACCCTTCAGCCACGGCCTTATCAATGAAACACAGCAAAGAGTTGTAGTAGCCATCCACATTCAGAAGCCCCACCTATAAAAATTAAAAAGAATTAATTAACTAATCATGTCCAACTTCAAACATCCAATTGAATTATTATATATATATATATATATATATCTTTATTGTCTCGTGACCAAGAACACCGTTCTTTTGATTTGACCAACATGGCAACAACCTCTATTATTTTTCAAAACCATAAAAAAATCTTCGTCTCCCATTCAGACGGAGATCCTCCAAATAATCGATCACCTATTCATTATCATCATGTACCACGACCGAGGCTCAAATCCCAAATCTTGTGCTATCTTTCCATGTGAATTAGCAATTTAGAATTAAATCCCACATGCATTGATTCTTTATTTATACACATACATCCATACCTATCAATAAGATCGACTCCAATCATCATAACATCGCCTCCCGTCAACTTTGCTAACCAAATGTGAGCTATGCTCAAGGACGAGAGTTTTTATATAAATTTGTTGTCAATCGCGTTTCCGCTCAAAACAAAAAGTAGCGTTACTCTCGTGCACTTTAAGAAACATGTTGAATTTTCTATATCATTAGAGATACAATAGAAGTCTTCATGGAGACAAGGGGCATGTAAAATATTCTTATATGTGAAGAAATTGATTGTTAATGAGATGTTAGTAGCAAATTATGGGGACATCAACAACAATAATCTGCAAGATCACAACTACATTAGAACAAACATAAAACATGGCATCATGTGAGTGCTTGCTTCCTTGTAAAGATTGGAATGATTTATAAATCATTTATGGCATTGAAAAAAACCTTAAATAAAATAAAAGGGGTGGAAAATTAGAGTAAAAATTTCTTACAGGTTTGCGGTGGATTCCAAGCTGAGCCCAGGTAATGACTTCAAGCAACTCTTCTAGGGTGCCATACCCACCTGATGATGATATATAATAATTTAGATTGAGTTATTTAAGATATATAACAGTTGTCGTGATCTACGAAAATCGAATTACAATGTCGTGGTTTACGAAAAGCCAGTTTGTACAAAAATCGTACCAGGAAGGGCAATGAAACCATCGGCTTGACGAGCCATCTCGGCTTTCCTTTGGTGCATATCGGAAACAGTTCTCACTTCTCCAACAGTCTCACCAGTTATCTACATTATTTTAATTAAAGAAAATAATTCATATTAATTATCCAAACACCAACATAAAAATATCACTTAAATTCAACCTATAGGTAGGTCCTCAAATGTACCTCTCTAGGCATTAAGGTCCTTGGAATAACACTGCAAGAACACCACATGAACATTTGTCAGCGAAGCCCTACATAATTATACATAATGGAGCTCTATATACATGCCCTACAAAATTTGGGCACCCCTTTCCACCTAGCAAGGGACATTGACTTTATTAATTTGCTACAATATTCTCTCTGCCAAGATCTCTTCTCAGAAGTCGCAAGTTGTAATGGCCAGGAAGATCGAGACAGAGGGAATGTGCGCTCGATTTATACGTCCGTCCATGATCTTGAAATTTTTCTCGAGTTGTTGTAACCTTTGACTTTGTATCAAAAAAGTGTTCAAGCTTTTAACCAAGTGTCCGTCCATGATACAGGGATAACTGACACTGTAAAGGTGTTTAACTTTTACCCAACTGATCAAACATTGCTAATACACACTTTTGGATAAAGTGGTCGACTTGGAACCATGTTCACAATATCTAGGAGACACAATAATTTGATATAGACTATTTTATTAATGGAATGAAATCTATTTGACGATAATAACAAAACTCGTGAAAATATAAATTATCCGTTAACATTTTTTTCTTATGAATAAAGTAATTTTTTTTTTCGGCCATTTATTTTCACCTAAGATGACAAGAGGTTAATGATGAAGAGATAAATTATGTGTGAGAGTAAATTACAAACCCTAGGACATGGCGCCCGCCATCATGAACTGCCTGAGAAACAAGACCCATCAATCCCACGCTTCCACCACCATAAACCAAATCAATCCTTCTCTCCACCTTCAAAACACACATCGAAATTCAAACCCACAGACACGTGTCAGAAAGCCAATTCTTGATCATCATCACAAAAGATCAAAAACTAAAAATAAAAAACGCTCATGATTGACTGAACAAAGCACGTCTCAGTGGAGGATGGACAGCGTGACTAAACGAAATGAATAAACACCCTAGCTAGGTAAGTGTAAGAGGCTATCGACTGAAATTATTACTACGTTCAAAGAAAAAAAAAATAAAAAAATAAAAAAATAAAAATCATGGAGGACATGGAAGCTTGTGAAGAAGCTACTACACACACGCTTTCAGGAGTCATGATTTCAAAAGAGCACGTTTGGTTCCCCCCTTTGGCCTCGGACTGGAGATTTTAAAACCGCACAGGTTATTAATTACTTCAATTTTTTTTTCTTTTTTTACAAAACATGGTTTTACATTTTAATTAAATTAAAACCAAACCTCAGATCATGCAAGAAGGCTGCTCGATCAACTGACAGCCAGGTTACACCTTGCTCTCTCTCTCTCCCTCTCTCTCTCTTTCTCATGCAACAGACAAAGCCCTATAGTTAGCTAGCTTCACAGCCGCAACAATCATAAGCCCACGTTGGAGGCTTGTTTGGTTACAACACGCAAAAGTGGCAGAAATTTTGAAGGATTTTGGTCTAAAAGAGAAGGAAATATGAGCAAAAATGCACCCTTTTTTTCTATTAGCAAATGAAAACATAATATTTAAGGAAAACAAATTTGCACCGGAAATGGAAAATCAATGTACGAAGATCAAACAAACCCAATTTCATTTCGAATTTCACAAGCAAACAATGGCTTCTGAATCCAAGAAAGAAGCTGAAGAAAACTCACACATGCGCACACACGCACACACACAAACTAAATGGGTTTGCATAGTTATGTATGAAGAAACAAGTTTATGAAACATCGTCGATGTTGGTGATGAAGATGAATGAAATGAAACCCAGAAGAGTGATTATATATAGAAGAAGAAGAAGTGAAGGAAATGAATAGCAATGGAAATTGAAGGATGATTAATATCATTACCAGCTCCTTCCCAAGTTCAACGGCAGCTTCTTGGTAGCTGGCTTTCTTCCCTGAGCTGCTTCCACAAAAAACACAAATCCTATTGAATCTAGACTTTGTCTCTTCCATTTCTCTTTCTCTCTCTCTCTATAATCTCAGAGGGAATAATGATATCTTTCTAGGCAAGTGAGAGAGAGAGGGGGAGGACGAGGATGGTTGAGAATGAAAACCAAGTGAGTATTTGTTTACATTTATATATGAATCAATATATAACGCCTTCCTCAAGTTATTCGCATACGATTTGTATATGTATATAGATATTATTATGTGTATCTGATACAAATTATTATTAACGTGGTCTATCGAATGTATATATAATAAATAAAATAAGGATGTTAATGTAGACATAGGCAGTAGAGTATACACTTTCCTATTTGGAAGGTAGAAAATAATAATATTTATCAATTGAGGAATATAATAATGGAATGAAATAATGAATCGAGTTGTAGAAAGTTGTTTTAATTTCTAAGGAAAGAGAGGAATCAAATTTAGATTAATCCTGCGGGAATTTAGTAATAAATCGGAGGCATGGATTTCCTGCTTCGCATGGTGTGTTTACGATTTTGTGCAAATTAGGGGTCGCGTATGATCGGCATTTCGGGCCAACGAGGATGAATTCTTTCATTATTTGTTAGGCAATCATTTGTAAATTCGGTTTAAGGAAAGTTTGTATATATATGTTTTAAGTTATATATCTCTCAAGTTTGTATGCGCAAATTGGCTCTGACACCTCATGGTGAAAATTATAGAAAAAAAAAACTTATGTATTATGGTTGATACCTAATTTAATGAGTTTTGATACTTAATTTTGGTGTGTAATCCATTTTGTTTATAAATTTATCACTAATACATAAGAGAAAAAAAATATATATATATATATAACTAAACGGATAGAAAATAGTTTTTTTATTAGATGAGAAATGAAAGTTATTAAACCTACAAGACATTTGGGGATATGTTACATATATATATATATATACAACAAACAAATCGTACGTGCCTCCATTTGCTCAATTTTTTTCTAATCAAATTCTTCATTTTAGTAAATATAACATAAATCAAATTTTAAGTAATTAGTTTCTTTTGAGGTAGAAATATTTACTTCTCTATTTAATATTGTTAATACCATATTAGTCCAGACCAATTCGTGACCAAATGCCCCAGTCATCCACGTGTCGGTCTCAAAATAAATACTCATTGTTCCACATCGGAAGAATTAATTTATTATACACATCACACACATACAAAATGAGTTCACTTTTCCTCATAGAGATAACAAAGCATTAAATATTCACATTTACTTTACCAATTACTATTCAATACTCACTCATTCTACATAGACTTACCACTAACTTGGGCGTCAGAGTATTTTTAGGTTGGTACCACATTAATGCCTATTTTGGACCTACCAGTCTTCTTATTTTGCAGGTATGTCCAAAGACACGTGACTGAACAGTATTCGTTTCTTAAGTTGTCACATTTTGTGCATCAACAAATATCATCTTCGAATTATATTTTTCTATAAATTTTAAAATAGAGCTGCATTTCTCTACCCACCAAAATAAAAGGAAATATATATATATAAGGAATTGTCATCATTTATTTAGCACGCAGGTCATGTGTGAGCCCAATTTATTTTGGGTGCGCAAGCTAATTCCACAACTTATTTAGAGCCTCAAAATTCAAATCAATATATTAAATTATGGTGCAATCTGGCATGTACATATTCTACTAATGAATGTCCCCTAGGCAGTCAAAATTACCTATTTTATAATTCCTCTCAAGTTTGATTCTTTTTGTAAAAAAGTTTTAATGCATAATATATATAATGTCCTTTTTCCAATATTTTTATATAAGAATGTTCATAATTTATTAAGAATTTTTGTATAAATTAGATAATTTATAAAAAGTAAAGTACCTACATGAGTAAAATGGATGACATTATATAATCACGATCTCATAAAGGAGGATTCAACTAGCCGTGATTGTTTTCCCACTTCTGGATCATCGTGCAAACTCTAATAACTATTCTCCGCACCTCCGTTATCGCACTTATGCATTTTTTTTTAAAAAAAAATCTTGTTAGGGTTACTTTTACACAATAACATAAACACATGTTCACTTTTGACTTCGTTATTCGGGTTCAATGTCCAAGTGACGTCTAACACACTTCAAATGGTCGGTTGATACAGAATTTTCACATCGAATTTGTCACTAATTTGTTAATAGACACTAATATTATTTTTTTTCATTAAGTACTGAGATATCTTAAATTTTGAATATGATAGTTGTGGAATATGAAATTGATATATAATATATATTCTACTCGCTTAATATAATTGCATATAAATATATTTCCTACATATATATATATAACAAATCTTAAATTGCTCAAACCTAAGCTAGTATGTGAAAGAATTTATTAAATAATAGTATATTATGGAACGATGAACATACCTTCATATAAAAAAGAAAGAGAAAGTAGTTGTTAGTATTCTTAAATTTTACATTAATTTTGACCATCTAACTTGAAATTTTTACTATTAATACCAGACGTTTCCGAATTACCTATAAACATATAAAGGCAATCATAAGTCCTCTTTATATTTCTCGGCGAATACCACTAGTGCCAAGAGATTTTCTATTGTCAATACTCTGGGTATCCAACATAAGACTACTACTAGTAAGTACTTAGGCATTCATAATATAGTTTTTTTGGCAAAGACCCGTTGAATAGCACGAAATTACTTAAACGTATTAATCAAAAGCTTGCGGGCTCGAAGAGTGCTACTTTGCCTAGAGTTGGAAAAATCACTTTAATTCGATCGAGACGGGTATGCCTAATCATGTCTTGTCTGCATTTCCTTGTTCTAAAAAGGTTGTCAAGGGTTTTAATTTTGCTTGCAAGTCTTTCTTTTGGGGCATTAGTGTTGTTGTCATCCCCGTTGCGTGAGCAGATGTTTGTTCCCCTAAATCCAAAGGTAGTCTGGGTGTGAGACCCATTGAAAGGTATAATAAAGCGACCCTAGCCAAACTGGGATGAAAAATCTTAACCAACCTGAGAATTGGCAAGTTAAACTTGTGTAGGCTAAATACCTCCTGGCGGGCTATTAACTTTCGTCTTTGCTCGAAAAAACAAAATAATTGTATAGCTTAGACGGGCATCTTGGACGCAGGACTATTTTCTTCAGAGGTATCCGCTGAATTGTTGGTAATGGTAAAAATATTAATTTTTGGGGTTTCAATTAGGCTTTCTCATTTCCTTTATCTAATTTGGTGGATCGTACCTCTATTGATGAGTTGGACTGGTCCCTAACAATGGACCAATTTATTCACAATGATAACTGGAACGTCGCGGCTCTAAGGAGTTTATTTTCTGAGGAATTTGTTAACGTTATTCAGGCTATTTCTTTATCATCTTCTTTCGTCTTGCAAGATGACAAATTTGTGTGGGGCCCTAATCCGATGGGGTAATTTTCTATCAAATTTGCCTGTACCTATTAGGAAAAGCACATTTCTGCTCATCTGAAAGCTGGTTGTCTTAATAAGATATGGAAGCTATGTATCCCCCATAAAACTAAATTTTTTGCTTGGCTCCTCATTAGATAATGGTTGGGTACTAAGGATCACTTGAGTCATCACATCCTTGAAGTTCCCCCTAATTGTCCTTGGTGCTTCAACCAAATTGGAACTCCTCATCATCTCTTTATTGAATGCCTATTTGCCACGGAATGTTGAAACTACACATAGGACCTTGTCGGGGGTAGATTGAATACTCTATTACTGGAATGGCTTAATTCTCGTAATGATGTTGACAAGTCAGGTTAACTCTCTAAGTTTGATAATGCCCTTGTTATCTGTTGGCTCATTTGGAAGGCTCGCAATGATTGGATCTTTTCTGAAATGGAATCTAAACCTTCTAGTGTTAGCACAACAACTACATCTTGCATAAACTCCTACTTTAGGGCCAACTTCTCTAAATTTGTACGTGACAGATCAATTTCGAATATAATTTTTTGGCAGATTCCTGATGATAGGTTTGTTAAGCTTAACTTTGATGGTTCGGTTATTCAGAATGGAAGGTCCGCCTCCGACTATATCATTCGTGATTATAGGGGCTTCCTGTCTTTGCTGCCTCTAAGAACACTAGATCCACTGATATTCTTGTCGTGGAAAGTCATGCTCTGGTGGATGGTCTGAAGAAAACTTTCTTCCTAAACCTTCGGAATATCCTTGTTGAAAGCGAATCTAAAACCCTTATCGATGCAGTGAACGGTACCATTGCTACTCCCTACCGGCTTCATACTTTGATTACTCAGATGAAGCATCTGTTTGTCAGCTTCAACTGTATATTCTTCAAATATATTTTTCGTGAAACAAATTTTGTCGTATATGCTCTCGCTAAGTCTGGCCATAATTGTCAAGATAGCCTTTCGTGGGTTGCTTTGCTCCCGGCTTGTGCTCGTAGTGCTTGATAATTTGATTTTTTTGGGTGGTAATTATCCCCGTAATTTTGCCTTATAATCTTCTTTAGCCTAAAAAAAATCATTTTATTAAATATCTTAATAGTTAAGACAATTATTTTTATTTTTAACGAAAAATCGTTAAAAAATATAATTTAAGGACATATATTATTAATAAGAATTTACATAAACTATAATAAAAACAATTATAATTTTGGTAGTAACAGCTTTTTAAAAATGAAATATAAGAAAAAGGACAATTTTTTAATGGAAATAGTAAAATTGTACCGAACAAAGTGAAAATCGAAAAAAAAAAATTACAAAATCAACAATCAACTAAGAAAACAGTGAAAAATTGCAAATCTCGAGGCAAGCAAAGTTCCATCACTGTCGGAAGAACATGCCTTTGTCATATTATCACTTCCCACTTTGCTTCCTTTTTTTTTTTTCTCTTTTTTTTTGTTTGGTTTTATTAGCTCCTTTTAGGCCTTTTTTGGTATGCCGTACTGTATTGACTATTTCAATCGGATAGACTAATCTGTCCGCCGGATAGACTGATTATTTAGTCGGGCATTTGGTACTTTTCCGGATTAAAATGCCGACTATATTATACTGACCGGATTATATTATAGTAATTGACGAAATACTTATATCTTAAATATTAATTATGTATGTCATTATTTTTATTATTATTTATTTTAATAATAATTATTATTACTATTTATTACATTTTTATTAATTTTTAATTTTTAATTTTATCATTATTATTTATTAAAATATCATTAATTATTACTTTATTACTTTTTATTATTAATATATACTAAATTAATATTTTATTTTTATTATATTACTATATTATTATTATTATTATTATTATTATTATTATTATATTTTACAAGATTACTAGTTATCCGACTATTTAATACGGACAATTTCGAGCGTATTATTTTAGCTTGTATGGACCGTATAAAAATATTCAACCGTATTAACTTATACGGTGACTAATTAATACGACTGGTACCAAACACAGGTTTCAGATTATTTAGTCTATACGAACCATAATACGGTGTACCAAATACACCCTTACGGTCGGTGCTCGCCGGCGGCTTGTCGCACGTGTGATCTCGGGCCCTCTGAGGTCACTCTTAAATGGAGCTGACGTCAAAATTTTAAAAATAAACGGTCGTTATTCTTCCACGTGGAAATTTGTCGGGAAAAAGGTTATACAGTGATATACGCGCCCGGTTACTGCCCATGCACAGTAGAATCACCCGGCAGACTAATCAAGCTTCGGCTTTTGCAAAAATTGAGATCCTCCGCGGGTCCTACAGGATTGTAGACATTAGACTGTTGACACGTGGCCGAAGTCACTACCATGCGACAAGTGTTATGTGTGTATTTTAGAAAAACCTCTACATGATAAAAGGGGATTTCATAATTGGATTTATTTTTGTATGTGTGATGTGTTGGATTTATACCAGTTATACAAGCTACGATACAAGATCCTTAAAAAAAAAAAAAAAGAGGAAGAAGCTATGAATCAAATTCCATCGTTGTCAATTTTTTTTAAGGAAGATTTTAAATTTTTTAAAATTCACACAAATTATAAAATATATTCTTGATCTATGACAAGTAAGAATGAAAATATTAAACATCAAATTCACTTAAATAATGATAAATATTTTGATATCGAAAATTTATATTAATAAAATAAAATGATAATGATAATTTATCTAATACTTTAAAATTTTGAATAGACTTTTGAGAAAAATGCAAACACAATATTTTGATATTAGTGTGCCCTAGTCCGACATGGCCCCCGGTTTAGCAACATTGAGGAGGCTATGCAATCCCTAATTTTCAGGTTAGGGGATTATGGAAGTGTCGAAATCGGCGATACTGCAATGATGTTGCTATTATGCCTAGTGATGCAGTTCGGCTGATGGGGGAACAAGTGGTCGAGTTCCGCATGGTGAGGGCTAACAAACCTCTCTTGGTTCAAGAGGTCCCATATCCTTAGGTGATTATACATGTTAGTTCTTTTTGGCGACGAGGGGCTTTTTGTGTAGTGGATGGAAAAGGTGTCTATGACTGGGTTCGTCGTTCTAGCATGGGGGAATTCATTGCAGTAAGAGGTGAGGAGGGGCTTCTATTGTGCTAGCCTTGCATGCGGAGGCGTATGCTCTACGAGCTGCAATAGTTGCAAGTGCAGAGTTTGATTGCAATAGGGTAATTCTTGAGACAAAGTCACATGTACTAGTGAAGTACATTACCACAAGATGTGATGTGGAGGCGAACATTGAAGGTGTCATTCATGATATTTTAGGGTTGCAGTTCCTATTTGAGAGTGTTCAGCTTTAGTCATTTCTTGTAAGCATAATACTGCAGTACATCTTGTTGCAGCATATTGTAAGCGGTCTAATCGCTGTTTGAGGTGGGAAGACTTTGAGTCCCCATAACTTTTTGATATTTTAGTTAAAAATGTAAAGGTTTATATTCGTCTTAATTAATATATAATCTTTCATTAGTCAAAAAGAAAGGATAAACACAAATATATTAGGAACGGGATGAAAATGTTTCTTTATCTTTTTTTAAAAAAAATTTCACGCTCTTAATTCCGAGTCTATTTACAAAATATTGTGAATTTTTACTTTTTATTTGTATATTAAAACTTAAATATGCAAATATGTGGACATATATCGTGGATATTAAGGATGAATTTTCATCCCTGATCAAGAATTGAAATATCGATATCGACGGATATATCGCTCGTCAAATTTACGGATATCTCGCTCCAAATATCGGTATCGATATCGTTTACGGTCAACAAAAATGACGAAAAATTCGATCTAAAAGTTGAAAATTTAGAATGAAACTTTGGGAAAAATTTAAATACATAATAACTGTTATATATGACTAATAAAAACTCTAAAATGATTTTGATATAATAAATATATGATGAATAATATGATGTAATATGATTATGACGATGACTAATAATATAAAATTTTAAATATAAACATAAATTGAAGTGAGTTACTATAATTGAATGTTAATATATTAAAAACATAACAATAAACATACAAAAATTCAATATAAGAAAAATGATAAAATAAGTTTAAATATATTTAAAATTGGAAAAAAATGAAAAAATAGGATCAAACTTTGTTTAAAAATTGGAAGTAATTGATATATTTAAAATTGAACAAAAAATGAAAAATAAAAAAACCCAAACTTGGTTGAAAAGTGGAAAAAAAATGAATTAAATGGATAAAAAAGGAAAAAAAGAAATGAATAAAAAATGAAAAAAAGAAATGAATTTAAATGAATAAAAAAAGAAAAAAAAATGAATTCAAATGGATAAAAAAGGGAAGAAAAAAAAAAGTTGCTTATGGCTTGAGGGAAGTCAAACCCAAGACCTCTCAACTGAGAAACAAAAACCCAACCAACGCTGCTAGCCAACGAATTTGTAAATTAACTAACGCCAATCATATAAATATAAACAATAGAAATCATCCTCTACCTCCAGTCGGGTCTGCAACTCGAGTTTTCGAACCCGACGGCAAGATTCGACTCAATTTTATTCGTTTTACGTCCGATTTTCACGATTTAATTGTGTATCTTCATCGTTTTGATTTCAGGAAAGGATCTGTAGGCTCAAAATAAAAAATTATGTCGAAATTATGGCCAATTTTTTTCTCCTTCTTATATTTTGCCGATTGAAAATATCGATATATCGGCGATCGTGACGATTTTTCAAACTATATTTCTAATGCGTCAAGTTATTTGAAATTATCACATGTACTTATATAGTCAAATCGATAATAAATAAAACCATAATTTTATATTTAACTGCTGGACATATCGAATTGAAATTTCAATCAATCAATCAAAGAGTAATGATTAAGACAAAGAAATGAAAGAGCCTCAGGCTTTTTACCAATCATAATCAAGTGCCATCACCTTCACCCTTTACTGCACTACTTCATACATTTCTTTTCTTTTTTGTATTGTGTCTTCGTAGGCTAGATTCAATCTCCAATTAAATTTTAATCTTAAAATAAGAAAGAAAGAGGAAAAAATCTTTAGATCGATTTCTTCCCCTTCGCATAATAAGCCACCTCATAAATTTATTACTATTTAAATTTAATTTACTCATTTCTTTGTTTTTTTTCTAAAACAAATAATTTTATTAATTAAACACGAATATAAAAACCAATATTTTTTACGAGAAGATCAAACACTCAATCAAGCTCGAAATCTGACTAAACGTCATACATTCTCTTATACTTGACAGGATTTAGCTACAATATTAATTGCTATGTTATATGCCCAAGGGCTAAATTGGAATGTAACTAACATAAATGACTCACAAAGTATATAAATAATATAAACGACTCACAAAGTATATAAATAACATAAAAATTAAGTATCATCATTACCCTTTCTGATATAACAACTGAATCAGTTGTAATGAGTTTAGCTCCACAACGACTACAGTGTGCTTACACGAGCCTCTAAAGCTGCATGTACCGCCAAAACCTCAACTTGAAGGGAAGACGAACATCCTATCAAACTAACACCACCCACACCTTCAAACGAACCTAGTCAAGAGCTTAGAACTCAATGGTGGGCCCCTCTATGCGTTCCCTCGGGCCAAACTCAATCACAATTGAGTATACCACGAAGTTTGGCGACGATTATGATGATGCGGAGGTGAGAGGGTGCAATGGCATCGTGTAGGTGGTATGTGTCTATGATGGTGGGTATACATATGTAGGCAACTCTAAACAAGTTATGGACTCGGTTCTTGGCTTCATCTAGAGAAATGGAGTTCAGTGGCACATTCACGTTGTACTGAAAAAACGACTGTTTACTCAACTCACTCATTCACTTCTAGCTCGAACTATAATTTTCTAGATTCTCTATAACCTACTTTTTGTCTGTTTGTTTCAGTTGATTGTTTTTCCTTCTCTCGCTCTCTTAATTTCATAATATTTCATAATAGGAAAAAAAAAGGTAGCCAATCGTCAATGAATTTTATATGATTTTAGCAAACCCCGTTCATGTCCTTGAATTTTATTTTAATGTTTGTGTTAACCTCTCCATATATTTTTCAGGTAAATTTCATTAAAAAAATCAGGTGAAAATCACATGAATCGATAATTTTATCTTTTTTTTTGTTTTACGAAATTCGTTTAAAAAATCAATGGATAGACTGACGAAAATATTAAGTAAAGTTCAAAGACAAAAAATAATACTGAAAATTATGGTAAGTTTCAAAGACGAATTTCAATCCTTTAGTCTAGGAAAACAAACATAACTTGAAAAGTTTGATTGGTGGATGGATCTACCACTACGACTGTGACAGATTGTGTCTTCGGTGGCGTTCATTGTAATTTTTAACTCACTGTGTAATGTTTTAATTTGTAAAGTGTAATTAGTTTTTAAAATAAAAATATTTAAGTACGTTTGTAATATTTGAAGGTTTTTTTTTATTTTAAAAAAGTGATATTTATGAATTTCGAAGTCAATTTTTGACTATTTTTGAAAAATCCTCTACCAAGTCAATTCATATTGATAAAAATATCCTATAGTTCTTCAATCTAAACCTTAGATATTACCACTGTATTCCTTGTCCTGCCAATATATGCACACCACAAGTTAGGACAAGACAATACAAAAAGAGGGCTCTGTATGAACATTGCGCAAGGCACAACCGCAGCCAACTAGAGCCAATTAAAATACTCGGTACAATAAAAGGACCTCCCTATAAGGCCGGTCTCAAAATTTTGAGGCGTAGAGTGAAAGTTATAAAAATGTCCCCATCGTATATGTCAACACACACAAAAAAAAAATATATACGTTATCAATTTTTAATTTTAATTTTTGATTCTAAAAAAAATTCAAAAATTTAAGTATATCATCCATACATAAAAAAATATAATCATCTTATAATAAAAAGAATATGAATTTAGGCGTTTAAGGTTATTTTTTATCTTTCTAGTAAAACACCAAAAAAATTTCAAAAATTTAAGCACATCACTCGTACATAGAAAATATAATCTTCTTGTAATAAAAAAAAAATATGGGTTTAGGGTTTAATTTTTTCTTTTTCTAACCTTTCTAGTAAAACATAAAAAAAAATTTAAGAACTTAAGCACATCACTCATACATAAAAAATATACATCAACTTGTCCAAAAAACAAACATCAAGTAGAAACTCTTAATAATACCTTTCAAGAATATGAACCCGATTTTTCAATAAAATATTTATTCAAACTCAATTTAAATATTTTTCATAAAATTTGAACATATTTTTTTATTTATTTTTCATAAAATAAAAAGTCGAATTTTAATTCGTGAGCCCAAAACAGCCGCCCCTCAGTCCTAAGTCATGGCCGGACTTGAGGAATTTAAAAGTTAAAATTCTCACTTAGAAACCAAGGGAAATCGGGAATCAAGATACAGTGGCATATGCAATGATTTGCCGCAAAATATTCTTAGCGAAACTATTAATTAATCAAATTGGAACAAAACATTAATTAATAATTAAACAAACAATCTCTCAAGATTTCAAACACGCATAGATTGATCTTCTTGGAAATAAACAATTCCAGAATCGAAGTTTATTTAGAATTTTAGTTTCATTGATCAAAAAGCCATGATTTATTTGTCAGTTTTCTTCAAATGGAAGACTCTTTGTTTAAGTAATGTGATTCATTTTCTACATAATCAAAACTTAGTGGTCGGCAAAACCGTGTAAGACTCTTTGTTTAAGTATTGTGATTTATTTATCAGTTTTCTACAAATGAAAGACTCTTTGTTTAAGTATTGTGATTCATTTGGTTTTTGCTAAATTGTTTCTTTGAAAATGGAAAGTCTCGTATCAATGGTTGAGGTGATAGATGATCAGCTTCGGTGGTGATCAGTCTTGATAATGAGCTTGGGAATTTGTCCATTGGGTACGTTATAATTTTGATTAATCACGATATTAATAGTTGTTGAATATTAATAATATCCTTATCGGACCATCGTGATCGGCAATGATGAAAGCAGGAATTCGGTGAGGGAAATTTACCTACTGGATATATAAAATAAACTCGACCGTCCGAGTGAATTGTAATAATAAATATAAACACTTAACTAGTTAAAGGAGGTGTAATAAGCTTTATTTCTCAAATGCATCTATATATAAATAAAAGTTTGATAAAAATAATCAAGAAAAACAAATTACAACAAAACTTATAATTAAACATGGAAGGCAAATGCAAATATAAATTCGTGTAAGCCAAATTTATCAATACAAATTATTATAAGAATTCCCACAATGGTAAAAGCCAAGAACAACAAGGACATGAGTTCATCTAGTAGCCAATTAATCAAGGAGCCCCATCAAATCAATTTCACCGTGCAACATTATACATAAAAATAATAAAATTACAAAAAAAAAAACTAAATTAAATCAAACATTCAATATCAACAATATTTAGGAAAAAATAAGCACTTACTAACTTTACTTCCCACAATAGCAACTGGTATGTGAATGCAATCCTCAACGTCATAGCCTTGACTTATTGACTACTACAAAAGCCCCAATCTTAACATTCAAAAATTCAAATTATTAAAACTCAAAATAAATATCTAATCCCCAAATTCCCAAAACCAAAACCTTATATTCAATTTCTATTTAAAACTAAGATTAGAGATTTTGAGAATTTAGGAATGGAGAAACCCGATAAAGTTTTGAAGAAAAAGTAAGAGAATTAATGAGTTGAAGAAGAATAGTGATTTGTGAGATTTGAAGGTGAAGAAAAGAAAGAAGAAAGGCTGAAATTGCGTGTAACTGATGTCCTCCTCTCTTTGCTCCTTTCTCTATCTCTTGGTGTTTGTGTGTGTGTTTGAGTCTTTGAGAATTTTTTTTTAATTAAATTGGGTTGGGCTAGTTAAATTGGGATGGATAAGACCCAAAATCCTAAGGATCTAACTTGGGTGGGAAGGCTATAGTTTTTACCAGCCCAAAGTAAGGATCCGTTCTTGATGACTAGTGTAATAGTTAATTTTGAGAAATATAGAAAAAATATATATACAGATTTGTATATATTATATATACATACCGAGAAAGGAAAAAATACTCATCGTTTGGGTATTTATGTGTATTAGCTATACGGGTAGAATTAAAAATACTTACAAGAGTTGCTTATAACAGGCTGCAAATTAACCAAACTAACAAACATAAACTGGGAAATTCGTCAAAGTTGTAACTCTGATTTACCTTTCCAATATATCAAGGCCGGTCCATAAACACCAAATGAGAACATAGATAAAAATTTCTTTTATTTGGGCACATATTTTGCATTGAAAGAGAACGTTTTCTTTTATTTGGGAACATATTTTGCATTGAAAGAGATAACATTTTCTTTTATTTGGGCACATATTTTGCATTGAAAGAGAGAACTTGTAAATGAATGGTTGGGTTATGCACTACTATAAATAGTTTGTCTAATATTTGATATTGATGCTTGACAAGTCCAAGACTTGGACTCGTGATTAGTTATTAAATCAACTTATGCCCAACATATTATAATGTGTGTAAATTTAATTGTGTATCTTCGACTCCGAGAGAGACTCTTAATTTTGTACACTTGGAAATCAAAGTAGGGAAATGATTTGCGGCACTTTACTTTTTCTTTTGTGCACTTTTTTATTTCGCCTAATAACTTGATTGAGTAACTCAAGCATAATCGCTAAATAAAAATAAATCGAGAAATGCAAAAAGAAAAAAGACGGTATGAAAATCACATCTTGAATTGAAAACCAAAACAGTAGGTGAAATACTAAACAGCTTAGAGCTTCTATATTTATGGTCGATCACCGCCCTTCACCTTATGTAATACCTCCAAAACAAGAGAGATTCAAAAATTGAGAGAAAAAATCAATGGTGGTTGCTTCCCTTCTCGCCCACTTATTTTTCTCTATTCTATTTTCTCATCATTATCAACCCCATAACCATTTCATCACCCAAAGCGGGCGAACGGTTCTTACAACACCACCATGCTTCCCAATATCTCACAGTACTCCGTCCATTATACTATCATCAACCTCCTGTTCATATGATGCGCACTTCTCTTACACTGAATTCGATACAAAGTGATATTATCGCCGAATTATTCCTCAAAATCTCATAATACAGAAATCTTCAACTAACAAAAATCCTCAAAAAAAAAAAAAAAAACTCAAGCCTACGCCAAAGGATGAACATTTCAAATCCATTGGTCCAAGAGACAGATACAAAAGTTGAAAAGAGGCAACGCCAGAGAGACGCAGAAAATTCCTCATGTCTACAACAATCCCTCTCTTTCCTCGTAGCTTAATATATAGCTTTGCAGCATGAACATTGCCTCTAGGGTTAGTTTGGAAACCCTAAACAACACATAACCATAATTTTTGACACTGGAAGTAACATTGTTTGGGTCCCTTGCACTTCCAAATACCCTTGCTCATCAAATTGTTCATTCCTAAATATTGACCTTGAAAAAACCCCGATTCTCAATCCAGATTGATCCTTCGCGAAGGGTGTGTATTGTGAGGCCAAATTGTGCCGATCCATTCATCGAAAGGAGCCTCAAAGCAAGTATGTCATATATGCTTCATGGACAACTGAACGAACATCATTAGGAAATATATATGCATGGAGATGCAATATTGATATACATACAATCGATGATGCTGTCACTGATTTTTTTTGTTTGGTTGAACACATGCATCGACCAACTTACCTCTTGGACGAGTAGGGTTTGATTCTTCTCCTGAATCAATGCCTTCACAAATGGGGTTTGAAAAATTCTCATGATCATGTTTATTGTGACATAGTGCCCTATTAATTTTAAATGATGACTTAGTTTACAATGACTTGAGCTACACGCAATTGGTGAAAGCCCCTGAAATGCCTGATGAATCTCATTTTTATGCGTATATATATATATATGTGTGTGTGTGAATCTTCAAGAAAATATAGTTGGGAATGTATGTATTAACATTCCAAGTGAAGATCAAACGCCAAGGGGAAATGGGAATGGAGGGACAATTACAGCCACTGGCATGCCCTTCACGTACTTTGATAGGTCTATTTTTCAATTGGTGGCTGGTGGGTTTGCGAACCAAATGGGTGGATATGAGAGGGCTCCTAATCAAGGGGTTTCAGGACGTTGTTTTATTAGTACTATTGGTATGGATATCAATAATAAGGGTACGTGTCCCTGGTTTGAGCTTTGTGCTTGATGGTGGTGCAAAAATGGTGTTTCCTCCCACTAATTATTTCTTGTATATATGAAAAAGTGAATGCCTTGTGCTTGTCATTGACCACCAATGTCATTGGTGGCGGCAGACGTTCGAATGCACGGCGGTCCTAAGGTTATCATGGATTTTCATTTGGAGTTCGATTTAAAACTTATGAGGTTAGGGTTTAAGCAAGAAGATTGCTGAGAATAGATTTCATTGTTATTTGTGGTGGCAAAAGTTCTTGCTTCGTCATTGGGATATACTCTTTGTAAATATATTAATATAATTTTTTTTTGAAACCCATAACCGTCCTAATGTCAAACCCATTAGACTCATCTTTAATTGGTAAATTGTGGTCTATATCTCCGAACTCTCAATAGTGTAAACAATTAAATTAGAATTCGACGTAATTAGGAGGTATCAAACAGCTGATCAGGGAGGTTGTTTATCATAATCCCAATTGGACACCCCACCATACTGCCGACTGTTCTGATGATAAAATCGATCCAAAGTTACAGTCATCAATTAGTTAGTTAAGTTAGTTAGGCTGTTAGGAAGCTGCCATTGAGCTATAATCCATTTCCACGTGTCTTAGTCTTATAGGTTCAGTTAAACACTGTACAACTAAACTATATAAGCCAGTAACCCACTGTACAAGCACCAATGTTTTTCATACATTCAGAAGTTTAACCGTTTCCCCTCTCAAAAACTCTCAGAAATTTCTCTCTAAAACAACCTCTCTGAAAGTTCTTAAGGTTTTCATGGTATCAGAGCAGGGTTATCCCACGTGAAAGCTTAACTGCCACACGTGTCACACGGACCCATCAAATCGTCACGTGATAGGCTGGAAAATCCGCCACACGTGAGAAAACGTGTTGAGATATGAGGAAAATGTCCCACATCGGAAAAGTACAACTACAATTTGTGCCTTATAAGATCTTGGGCTACTCCCCTAATCGCCAATTGGTTTTAGGATGGAACCTTAACTTCTTACATGGTATCAGACATGCACTACACCAAAAGATGGCTTTTAGGGCGTGCAAATTAGGGCGTGCAAAAATGCGCGCCCTTAAAATGTACTTTTTAGGGCGTGCAGTTTTGCGCGCCCTAAAAGAGAGTATTCTTAGACTATTTAGGGCGCACATTATGTGTGTGCCTTCGTTTATAGCTTTTAAGGGCGTGCTTTGAATGTGTGCCCTAAAAATATGATTTTTAAGGCATGCATTGTGTGCCCTAAAGGAATGAGTTTTTAAGGCGCGCATTTGTACGCCCTTAAAACAAAGAATTTTTTTTTAACCCAAAATTTTCAGTTGCCGCTCTTAAATTCTAAAGGCGCCAACGCTCAACCTGCTCCTTAATTTTCACTTGAGTTGTTTCTCAAAGAAAAACCCAAATGTTGTGTTCTTAGAAAACCAAAATCAGCCACTCAAAAATTGCCCGCGAAGGTGAACGCTCCCCCTTCTCTTCCCTCCTGCACCGTGAAGGTGCACCTGACCTCCGCTCCTTTGGACGAAGCCAAGCAACAAGTCGGCCTCTCAAGACCGCCTCATCGTCGCCACCATCTGGGTTCTATCTCACCTCCGCCCCATTGTCCGCAACCTGATAGATTAATGAGTGAGGCAAGTTTAAATCCATATTTTTTGGTCTTAGGGTTATGATTGCGGTGGATTTTTCGGGTGGTTGTAAATTTTTCATATTAGTTTTTTGGAGGGATTCGTGAAGAAATTGATCCATTTTCATCAAATTTTGGGTTAATTGAATGAGTTCAATCTACCGATTGTTGTTCACTTCCTTAGCTTTTTTCTTCTCTGTTTCGTTTTCATAATACTTAGCCTTTTCATGTGCTTTCCCTTTCAAGACTTCAATTGGTGGTCTTTTCTATATAAGATAACCAGCATCTAATTTATTAATTTATATTTTGAAGATTAATGAGTTCATTCATTGATGTATTTGACTTATTGATTATTTTCATATCTGATTATTCATTGCAGACAGTACTGCGAGCCCTCCGCAAACCTCTCACAGAAGTCTAGCCCTGCCGCCCTTGTTTCTGACCATGGTATTATTCTGTTATCATCTCCTTTTTGCAAATTCAGTAATAGACGTGCTGCTATTGCCATGTCTACTTATGGTTTTGTGATTTTAGTTCCCAATCTTCTTAATTTATTAGATTTCATCAATTATGATTTTGATTGACATGGTAGATTGTTGGTGAATGGATATTAGGGGATTCATGATGCGGGTTTTGTTTTTTCGTTTCTGAATGTTATGGTAGAAAGTTTTGACCTTCAATGGCAATGCATCCATGTATTTTTCAAGGTTTGGTTTAGCTTTCATCTTCCTCTAAAACGATGTACTTAATTTATGAGATTTCATCAGTTTGTTAAATAAAGTGATCGACATGGAAGATTGTTGGTGAATGGATATTAGGGGATTCATGATAGTGTTTTGTTTTTTGGGTTCTGAATGTTTTGGTAGATAGTTTTGACCTTCCATGGCAATGCATCCATGTATTTTTCAAGATTTGGTTCAATTTTGATCTTTTTCCTCAACTAATTACTCTTTGATACTAATCTTATCATTATTTCAAAAATTTAGTAGACCCACCCATTGATTTTCATGTTCTTCTTTTTGCTCTGCAGACTAAAGCTTAATTTTTCTAACTGACGGGCAGTTTTCTTTGTACTTCCATCGACTATGTTGAGTGTTGATGGGCTTTTCCTATTTTCTTCATTTGTTTTTGTTAATTCGGTCTCTTCACATTCTCTGTTCTTTTGCAGTTTTTGACAAAGAGAGAGATTTTAATCTGTTCTCAGTTTCGTTCCGGCCTTTTTCAGTAGAGAAGGTATAACCTTCTTTCTTCAATTCAATTTCTTTATTGTTTTTTTCCCTTTTTCTTGGCAATAGGTTAGTTTTGTATTCCTTATTATATAATTTTTTGTGCTTGAATGCAAGGTTGTATTTTTATGATTTTGTGGTGTTTTTATATGCGTAGTCTGTGGAAGGTTATTACTTTGTGGTTGTTATTGTATTTATCTTTTTATTATTGTTCTTCTTTACTCTGTTGTTTCTTTGTTGATGCACAATCATAAAGTATTTTGGCATCTCTTGTTCTAACATCTTTTAGGTGTCTTGGCTAACCATATTAGGGTAGCTCATCTTGATTTGGCAGAGTTTAAGTTGATGCAATATAGGTCTGGTTCTAACAGTATTCTCTCTCATTTTATATCCAAAAAAGAAATAAAGTAAATAAAAAGGATAGAACTGTGAAGTAAATACCCACCCAATTGTTTATATGTACAGTGGAGAATATGAGTGTTTGATGAAATCAAAACGCAGCACCTTTGACAGCTGGTTTATGAGAAACTTAATAGAAACCCCTATTTTTGACTTGAATGCTTAAGAGAAACTTACTTATGATTGCCCCATAAACCAATTAGAATGTTTAAAGGTTTCGTTTTGAATTAGTTTTAGTAGATGACAGTTAAGGTAGTGGTTAAGATAATGTTAGTGTACACTGATAATTTGCTCTCTGTTTGGCCTTTTAAAAATAGGGGTAACCACAGTTAGTTAAGATAGTTGGTTATAATAATGCTAAGAAATTTACTGGTTATTTTTGACTTGATGAATATGAGTATTAACACCCAATTGTTTATATGTACAGTGGAGAATATGAGTGTTTGATGAAATCAAAACACAGCACCTTGTGAGTGTTTGATGGGACCAACTCTTTGACAGTTGGTTGTATCAAAAACTTAAGAGAAACCCCTATTTTTGGCTTGAATGCTTAAGAGAAACTAACTTATGATTGCCCCATAAACCAATTAGAATGTTTAAAGGTTTCGTTTTGAAATAGTTTTAGTAGATGAGAGTTAAGGTAGTTGTTAAGATAATGTGAGTGTACAGTGATAATTTGCTCTCTGTTTGGCCTTTTAAAAATAGGGGTTACCACAGTTAGTTAAGATAGTTGGTTATAATAATGCTAAGAAATTTACTGGTTATTTTTTACTTGATGAATATGAGTATTTGACAGGACCCGCCCCGATCCCACAGGGACCACAAGGGGACGTGCCCTGCTCCCGTCTGACACCCAATAATTCATACCAATTTTAACCTCCAAACATTTAAAAGCATAAATAACCAAATAAACGTTATACATCAAATCCGAATTAAACGAATGTCAGACAAGGGATGAAAATCCGAAATACAAGTTGCGAGCACGACTCTATTAAAAACCTGCGGGTACACCACCCAACAGGGGTTCAGGTACGCAGAAAGTGGATCTATGCCTCAGCCTCTGGTTCTTCCTCTACCTCAGTTTCCCGACCTGGAGGGGTTATCAAAACAGTAAGGGTGAGTGGACCGAAACTCAAGTTTATAAAATCATTTGATAAGTAACACATATAATTTACCCCTCTGTTTTCCAAACATGCATGCATCATTATTTAAAATCATAAACCATATAATATAAACCATAAGGCATGTAATAAAAACATAAGTATAATAGTTGCTGCACTATACACTCCAATCCCGACATCCCTGATGTCTGACGTCCCTGACGTCAATAAGGTCACAATCACAAGGCTACGCGTGCCACTCGGGTCTCAATTTCCGAGTTCAATCCCCGAACCCCGTTCGGGTACAGCATCCCCGATGCTTAGCGTCATAGACGCTGGACGTTCTAGACGTCCGTGACCTCTCCGGGGTACCTCATCCGGAGGAGACAATATAACATGGAAGGATCTATACAGTGCAGTACCAAATACATTTTATCGATATCCACATGCAAGGTATATATATACCTAGATAAAATCTGAATCAATCATTAAGTTTCATCAAACGGGTCTCAAGCCCAAATACCGTGAAACGTGCCATAACCATATTTTCCATATCATAAAAACATCATTGTTTTAGCATGTGAATAAGTATAATAAAACCAGAAAACGTTTATGCACGCAAGGGTTTAAGAAAATGGCCCACTCACAGTACAGTCCTGCTGAAAACCGAGCGTTTACCCTCGATCTGGTACAATTACAAAATTCCTGTCACATCCAAAGTATACGTAAGGGTAAATACAACCCCTAATATCCAACCATGAAACCCTAGACCGAAACCGGTCCGGAAAAGCTGCCCGAACACGCTTTCCAAGGCAAAAACTCTCATTTTGACCAACTTAATGATCTCCGATCGACCCGAAACCACCGCCATTGGATCCGGATCGTCGAAACCTAAAGAATGGTGGTGGTCCCACCAAAATTACTGTTCACACGCGCCCCCACGCGCCTGGTCAACCCTCTGGTCAACGGTGCTACAGTACTGCTGACGTCAGCATGACGTCATCACTGACAGTGTCAGATGACACGTGTCAGCAGTCCATTGGTCCCTGGGCTGACTGAATTTTGACATGATGACGTCATCATGACGTCACTGCTGACGTCAGCATGATGACGTCATCCGCTACAGTAACCGGGTCTGAGAACCGGGTCACCGCAGACCCACGGTTCGACCCGATCAGTTCTCTCCAACCCGTCCACCATTTCTGATGGGATTTGTTCCTATGGACTCGTCACAAAGTGTTCTATGGTTCTACGGACTCAAAACTAGTTTCTAGGTTCAAAGAACTACCTGAAAATTGACAGAAATCCGGCTGCCGGCACTGGTTCGTCTTCTCCGGCGAGTCGTCCAGCTTCCAGCCGTGAACCTTGGTTTAAAATGGTCGTCTGGGTCCCTTAAGTGCGTCTTAGAAGCAAACAAACAAAATCAACGTCAAAAATGATCGTTTCGAAGAAGGGAAGATAATCGGGTCATACGGGTTTTTCAACCTACCGCCGCCGTGTCACCGCCGCACGTCGTCCAGTCCAGCAGAGGGTCGTCCTGCCGTCACAGTGATCCCAACCGTACGTTGGTTCGAGCCTCAGAGTGAAGGTTTGGACGGTTTGGTGACTTGGGCTGTTCGGGTCTCCTTCTCGGGTCTGGGAGGAATTCCGGCCGTGCAGGTGGCCGTGGGGTGGTGGCCGGCGTCTGGGGTGTGGCTGCTGGTCGCCTGGTGTTGCCGTGAGGGTGAGGTTGCAAGGTGAGGGGCTGGTGTGTTTGTTCGAATGGTTAGCCGTGCACACGGTTTGGAAGAATGAAGAGTGAAAATTCTGGGAATTAATAAACAGGTTGGCTGGATGGTTTGAAGGGCTGAGATTAAATCTCAGCATAGGATCAATGGTGAGGATTTGAGGAGAGGAAATTAATTGTTTAATCCAATGGCCAACAGAGATCCATGTTTTAGGGAGTGTGGGGATGAGTGACACTTGTCACTCATCCAAGGGTCCAGAATGATTTGATTAAAGTAACCAGATTCCATTAATAAAATAATATTTTAATCCGGTTCTCGGTTGGTTCGGTTAAATGCGAAATACTTCCGTGACCATAACTTCCCCGTACGAAGTCCGATTTCGGCGTGCCGCCTGTCTACGGACTCAGGACGTCGAGACCTACCCAACGGTCCTTGAGTCAACTGAAAAATAGTTTCCAAGGGAAAAGTCAACATTTTCACCCCCAAATGTCCAAATTACGGTAATGCCCCTGAACTTCCGATAGTCATAACTTTTTCCCTGATCGTCCGAAATGGACGTGCCACCCGTCTATGAACTCGTGACGTCCCGAACTATGTCACGGTCATAGGTCAAAGTCCATTTAATTTATAAATCAAAAAGTCAACAATTGGCCATACCCAACGCAAGGGTAAAAGCGTCAATTCAAACATTAATTTACAATATTAAAATCCTCGAATTTCCGGGGTGTTACAACCTTCCCCCCTTAAGAAATTTCGTCCCGAAATTTCAAAGAAACAAGTAAGGAAATTGTTCTCGCATCTGAGCCTCAGGCTCCCATGTGGCTTCTTCCACATTCTGGTTTCTCCAGAGAATCTTCACGAGAGGGATCGTCTTCCGTCGTAGTACCTTGTCCTTCCGATCCAAGATCTGTACTGGTTGTTCTTCGAAGCTCAAATCCTCCCGTAGTTCGACAGGTTGTTCCCCAAGTACATGCGAAGCATCATGTACGTACTTCCGCAGCATCAATATGTGGAAAACATCGTGAACTCTAGAAAGTTCTGGAGGTAGCGCCAATCTGTAAGCAACCCTGCCAATTCTCTCCACGATCTCGTACGGTCCGATAAAACGCGGACTCAGTTTCCCCCGTCGGCCAAAACGGATAATCCCTTTCCACGGAGACAACTTTAGGAAGACAAAATCTCCCACTTCAAACTCCAAGTCTCGAATCCGTCGGTCGGCATAACTCTTCTGGCGATCCTGTGCCACCTTCAATCTTTCCTTGATCACGCGAACAGTTTCCATGGTTAAGTCCATTATCTCCGGCCCTACAGCCGCTCGCTCTCCTACCTCCGTCCAGCAGATAGGTGTCCTGCACTGTCGGCCATACAGTGCCTCATACCGTGCCATTCCGATGCTTGCCTGATAGCTGTTGTTGTAAGCGAATTCCATCAATGGCAAATGAGTATCCCAAGCGTCCTGAAACTGTAGTACACATGACCTCATCATGTCCTCCAGGGTTTGAATGGTTCTTTCAGACTGTCCATCGGTCTGTGGATGGAAAGCAGTACTGAAACGTAGGGTTGTTCCCAAAGTAGCTTGCAAACTCCGCCAGAACCTGGAAGTGAAACGCGGATCACGATCAGACACGATCGATTCCGGCGTACCATGAAGTCGTATGATTTCCTTCACAAACAACTGAGCCAGTCGGTTAGGTTTATAGGTTTCCTGAACTGGCAGAAAATGGGCTGATTTGGTTAACCGATCCACGATCACCCATACTCCGTCCACTCCACTCTGAGTCCTCGGTAACTTAAAGACGAAGTCCATGGTGATGTGATCCCACTTCCACTCAGGAATCGGAAGTGGCTGCATAGCCCCATACGGTCTCTGCCGTTCCGCCTTAACCTGCTGACAGGTTAAGCATTTGCTCACGAACTCAGCAATATCCTTCTTCATTCCTGGCCACCAATAATGGTTCCGGAGGGTACGGTACATCTTTGTACCTCCCGGATGCATAGCATAAGCCGAACAATGGGCCTTCTCAAAAATCTCGGCCCGCAACTCTGCCACTGCAGGTACACACAAACGGCCCAACTTCACAAGTGCTCCATCGTCCCGGATGGTAAAATCCTGTCTCCCATCCGCATCGACCTCAATTCTGTAAATACAGAGTATCGGATCCTGAAGTTGTGCCTCAATGATCCGATCAATCAGTACTGGTCGCACATGGAAGCTGGCCAACAAAGCTCCATGCTCGTCCGTACCCAAAATAACTCCCGCCTTCCGGAGTTCCACCAGCAAGGGAAGATACACCATCCCCAGGTGTGCAACTGATCCCGCTGATTTTCTGCTGAGTGCATCCGCCACCACATTGGCCTTACCCGGATGGTACTCGATCGTACAGTCATAGTCCTTCAGCAGCTCCAACCATCTCCGTTGTCTCATGTTGAGCTCCTTCTGAGTGAATAAGTACTTAAGACTCTGGTGGTCGGTGTAAATCCGACACGTTGCGCCGAAAAGATAATGTCTCCAGATCTTTAGAGCATGAACCACCGCTGCCAACTCCAAATCATGGGTAGGGTAGTTCAACTCATGAGTCTTCAGCTGCCGGGATGCATAGGCGATAACCTTGCCAGTTTGCATCAACACGCAGCCCAACCCTTGCAGTGAAGCATCACTGAAGACCACAAACTCTCCACTGTCATCTGGCAATGCAAGGACAGGTGCAGTGGTCAATCGATCTTTCAACTCTTGAAAGCTCCGATCGCACTGCTCGTCCCAGATAAACTTTACTCCCTTCCGAGTCAAACGAGTCAAAGGTGCAGCAATTTTGGAAAAACCCTCCACGAATCTCCGGTAGTAACCTGCTAATCCGACGAAACTCCGCACCTCGGTCACTGTTGTCGGTTTAGCCCAGTTGGTCACCGCTTCCGTTTTCTGGGGATCCACGCAAATCCCATCCGTCGATATCACGTGTCCCAGAAAACCAATACTGCTCAGCCAAAACTGACACTTGCTCAGCTTGGCATACAATTGTTCTTGTCTCAGTCTCTCCAAGACCAACCGTAGATGTTCTTCATGTGCACGGGCACTACTCGAGTACACCAAAATATCATCGATGAACACAATCACGAACTTATCCAGGTAGGGTCGGAAGACCCGGTTCATCAGATCCATGAATGCTGCTGGAGCATTCGTCAAACCAAATGGCATAACAAGGAACTCGTAGTGTCCGTAACGGGTTCGAAAAGCAGTTTTCGGAATATCCTCCTCCGAAATCCTCAGTTGGTGATACCCAGACCGCAAATCAATTTTCGAGAAGCACTGAGCTCCCCGCAACTGGTCAAAAAGGTCATCGATCCTGGGTAGAGGATACTGGTTCCTCAGTGTCACCTTGTTGAGTTGTCGATAGTCAATGCACAAACGGAGACTTCCTTCCATCTTTTTCACGAACAACACCGGTGCTCCCCACGGTGAAGTACTCGGTCGAACATATCCCAAATCCACCAGCTCCTGCAATTGAGTCTTGAGTTCTCGTAACTCGGCCGGCGCCATCCGGTATGGTGCCTGGGATATAGGTCGGGTACCCGGGAGTAGTTCAATTGTAAATTCGATCTCCCGCGATGGTGGCAATCCAGGTAAGTCTTCCGGGAACACATCCGGGAACTCACATACCACCGGTATCTCGTCGATACCCGGAGTACCAACCTGCTCCGACATGACATGCGCCAGATAACCCTGACATCCCTTCCGTAGAAGTTTGGTAGCAGTAAGTGAAGAAATCACTTCAGGAGGCGAACCGTCACGTTCCCCCTGAAAGATAACCTCCGGCAAACCCGGGCTCCGCAGAATCACTTGCTTGCTACAGCAATCGATGAGCGACCCATGCTCCGATAGCCAATCCATCCCTAGGATTATATCGAAGTCGTGGATATCCAGAATAATTAAGTCTGCTGGTAAATCCACATCCTCAATTCTTACCGGGCACCTCCGAATCACCTGATTCACAAGGTACACGATACCCATCGGGGTGCCAACACCCATTTCGCAATCTAAAGCTGATACCACACAATCAAGCATACCAGCACAACTTTTCGAAATAAAAGAATGTGTAGCCCCCACATCCATCAATACACGTACAAGAAGGTTAAAGATATGTAATGTACCTGTGACCACGCCTGGGGCAGTCCTCGCCTGCTGCTGGGTCATTGCAAACACTTGGGCCCTCGGCCCTCCGTTCCGTCCGCGCCCGCGCGCGCCACGCCCAGCACCACGGTCACCTCCCTGACCGCGACCTCCACTAGTGTGGGAAGCCGTGCTCTGCACCACACTAGAGCCCCCAGCGTCGTTGTTCTTGGACAACTGCGGGCAATCACTGGCATAGTGGCCCTCCTCCCCGCAAGCAAAACAGGTTACAAACCTCGGCCAGTTTGAATGCCCACCAGAAGCACCGCTCCTAGATGAACGCTGCCCAGAGTTATAACCAGATCCTCTGCCCTGAGAGCCTCCACGTCGACCCGACCAGCCACGACCCTTGAAGGATGAGGGTGCTCCCCTGTAGCTCCCTCCCTTGTTGTTCTTACGGCCCGATGGCCCATGATGTGGGCGATCCTGACGTCGCCCCTCCCCCGAAGGTTGTCGTGATTGGTGTGCCGCCAGACTGGCCTCGACACGCACCGCTGCGTCGACCATATCCCTCAGAGAAGCATGAGTGGTAGCAGTCACACTGGCCCGGATCTCCCCTCTGAGTCCAAGCTTAAACCGCTGGCATTTGTCCTCCTCCGTGCTTACGAATGAGGCAGCGAACCGGGAAAGTTTCCCGAAAGTTTGCTCGTAGTCTGCAACAGACATGTCACCCTGCTCCAGCCGCAGGAATTCCGCCTCCCGCGCCGCGCGAAAGGATCGCGGGTAGTACTGATCCAGAAACCTGGAACGAAAAGCTTCCCAGGTAGTGGTATGGACTGACCACCCGGACATTTCGAGTCCATGCCACCACTGGTAGGCTCCTCCCTCCAGCAAGAAGGCCGCCAGAGTCACTCGTTCGCCCGGAGGGCAGTGCATCACCGAGAAGATCCTCTCCCACTTGGTGATCCAGTCGTGAGCATCCTCGGGGTTTGATCCCCCGCAGAAAGGAGTGGCTCCCAAACGTTGAGCCCTTTCGATGCTCGCGCATTCCATCTCTCTTTCTAGATCCTCGTCCGTTCGAGTATGCGGAATTCTCCTAGGAGGCATAACCAACTGTCAAGAGGCATAGATCAGAAAACAATGTTCTTAAAAGTCGAAAAGTAACTAGTACTAATCGCTAGTCTAGCATGCTGACCAAAACCTAGTACTGACCACAACCTAGTGCTCTGATACCAAGCTGACAGGACCCGCCCCGATCCCACAGGGACCACAAGGGGACGTGCCCTGCTCCCGTCTGACACCCAATAATTCATACCAATTTTAACCTCCAAACATTTAAAAGCATAAATAACCAAATAAACGTTATACATCAAATCCGAATTAAACGAATGTCAGACAAGGGATGAAAATCCGAAATACAAGTTGCGAGCACGACTCTATTAAAAACCTGCGGGTACACCACCCAACAGGGGTTCAGGTACGCAGAAAGTGGATCTATGCCTCAGCCTCTGGTTCCTCCTCTACCTCAGTTTCCCGACCTGGAGGGGTTATCAAAACAGTAAGGGTGAGTGGACCGAAACTCAAGTTTATAAAATCATTTGATAAGTAACACATATAATTTACCCCTCTGTTTTCCAAACATGCATGCATCATTATTTAAAATCATAAACCATATAATATAAACCATAAGGCATGTAATAAAAACATAAGTATAATAGTTGCTGCACTATACACTCCAATCCCGACATCCCTGATGTCTGACGTCCCTGACGTCAATAAGGTCACAATCACAAGGCTACGCGTGCCACTCGGGTCTCAATTTCCGAGTTCAATCCCCGAACCCCGTTCGGGTACAGCATCCCCGATGCTTAGCGTCATAGACGCTGGACGTTCTAGACGTCCGTGACCTCTCCGGGGTACCTCATCCGGAGGAGACAATATAACATGGAAGGATCTATACAGTGCAGTACCAAATACATTTTATCGATATCCACATGCAAGGTATATATATACCTAGATAAAATCTGAATCAATCATTAAGTTTCATCAAATGGGTCTCAAGCCCAAATACCGTGAAACGTGCCATAACCATATTTTCCATATCATCAAAAACATCATTGTTTTAGCATGTGAATAAGTATAATAAAACCAGAAAACGTTTATGCACGCAAGGGTTTAAGAAAATGGCCCACTCACAGTACAGTCCTGCTGAAAACCGAGCGTTTACCCTCGATCTGGTACAATTACAAAATTCCTGTCACATCCAAAGTATACGTAAGGGTAAATACAACCCCTAATATCCAACCATGAAACCCTAGACCGAAACCGGTCCGGAAAAGCTGCCCGAACACGCTTTCCAAGGCAAAAACTCTCATTTTGACCAACTTAATGATCTCCGATCGACCCGAAACCACCGCCATTGGATCCGGATCGTCGAAACCTAAAGAATGGTGGTGGTCCCACCAAAATTACTGTTCACACGCGCCCCCACGCGCCTGGTCAACCCTCTGGTCAACGGTGCTACAGTACTGCTGACGTCAGCATGACGTCACCGCTGACGTCAGCATGACGTCATCACTGACAGTGTCAGATGACACGTGTCAGCAGTCCATTGGTCCCTGGGCTGACTGAATTCTGACATGATGACGTCATCATGACGTCACTGCTGACGTCAGCATGATGACGTCATCCGCTACAGTAACCGGGTCTGAGAACCGGGTCACCGCAGACCCACGGTTCGACCCGATCAGTTCTCTCCAACCCGTCCACCATTTCTGATGGGATTTGTTCCTATGGACTCGTCACAAAGTGTTCTATGGTTCTACGGACTCAAAACTAGTTTCTAGGTTCAAAGAACTACCTGAAAATCGACAGAAATCCGGCTGCCGGCACTGGTTCGTCTTCTCCGGCGAGTCGTCCAGCTTCCAGCCGTGAACCTTGGTTTAAAATGGTCGTCTGGGTCCCTTAAGTGCGTCTTAGAAGCAAACAAACAAAATCAACGTAAAAAACGATCGTTTCGAAGAAGGGAAGATAATCGGGTCATACGGGTTTTTCAACCTACCGCCGCCGTGTCACCGCCGCACGTCGTCCAGTCCAGCAGAGGGTCGTCCTGCCGTCACAGTGATCCCAACCGTACGTTGGTTCGAGCCTCAGAGTGAAGGTTTGGACGGTTTGGTGACTTGGGCTGTTCGGGTCTCCTTCTCGGGTCTGGGAGGAATTCCGGCCGTGCAGGTGGCCGTGGGGTGGTGGCCGGTGTCTGGGGTGTGGCTGCTGGTCGCCTGGTGTTGCCGTGAGGGTGAGGTTGCAAGGTGAGGGGCTGGTGTGTTTGTTCGAATGGTTAGCCGTGCACACGGTTTGGAAGAATGAAGAGTGAAAATTCTGGGAATTAATAAACAGGTTGGCTGGATGGTTTGAAGGGCTGAGATTAAATCTCAGCATAGGATCAATGGTGAGGATTTGAGGAGAGGAAATTAATTGTTTAATCCAATGGCCAACAGAGATCCATGTTTTAGGGAGTGTGGGGATGAGTGACACTTGTCACTCATCCAAGGGTCCAGAATGATTTGATTAAAGTAACCAGATTCCATTAATAAAATAATATTTTAATCCGGTTCTCGGTTGGTTCGGTTAAATGCGAAATACTTCCGTGACCATAACTTCCCCGTACGAAGTCCGATTTCGGCGTGCCGCCTGTCTACGGACTCAGGACGTCGAGACCTACCCAACGGTCCTTGAGTCAACTGAAAAATAGTTTCCAAGGGAAAAGTCAACATTTTCACCCCCAAATGTCCAAATTACGGTAATGCCCCTGAACTTCCGATAGTCATAACTTTTTCCCTGATCGTCCGAAATGGACGTGCCACCCGTCTATGAACTCGTGACGTCCCGAACTATGTCACGGTCATAGGTCAAAGTCCATTTAATTTATAAATCAAAAAGTCAACAATTGGCCATACCCAACGCAAGGGTAAAAGCGTCAATTCAAACATTAATTTACAATATTAAAATCCTCGAATTTCCGGGGTGTTACAGTATTAACACCCAATTGTTTATATGTACAGTGGAGAATATGAGTGTTTGATGAAATCAAAACACATCACCTTGTGAGTGTTTGATGGGACCAACTCTTTGACAGTTGGTTGCATCAAAAACTTATCATGTTAATTAGTAACAGTAATAAGGGCTCTGTTATTGGCACTCCAAAAAGTTTGTCAATGTAAAAGGAATGGATTGCACTTGAAGGATTGCATGCTGACTTTTTTGGCATGCCCATAACAGCTCCAAAAAAAATGTAAGAAAGATTATGTGCTGCAAAAAATCATGCCTAAGTTATATGCCCAAAATTTTGCGTAATAGCTAACTGCAGAGTTAAGCAAGAAATGGTCACCTTATATAAGTTAGATGGGTCGTCATTGCATAGTATAAGTATTGCATAAGTTGAAAAATAAGCTCTGAAAAGTCAGGGTGTGCATTCATTTTTCCTTTCACCATTTAAACATAGTAGTTTTGTGTTAATTTATAAAAAGCTGAACTGTAACACTCTCTTTCTCTGGATAAGTCTTACTTTCTAGTTTTTATCTACAATTGCTTTGAGTTATTAAGTGTTATGTTTCATAATAGGTTTCATCAGTTGTTCGTAAGGTTAGAAGAGGAACCGGGGCATCAGCTATTAGCAAGCGTGGCTCACCTTCTACAAAACGAGTCTCTGAAAAGAAAAAGGCATGTTTGCAAGATATGCATATTTTAAATGAGTTCTTATGTTCCATATTAGATGCAATATATATTTCCATGAGAGGCTATCAATCAATCATTTTTTCTACATCTTATAGTTATATAACCTGTAAAGGAGATTTTTTTAGTCGCATCGTCTGCCAATGAATCTTTTTTTAGACCTGACTTCTGCATGTTGAGGCAAAATAGTCTTGATTCTTTGTGATAAGTTGACCTCAGCATAATTTAACTTGACAATTGCAAGATCCCATGTCTAACTAAACTGAATGTAGTGTTCCAGAAACCAGCTGAGATAGTGTTGCAGTTTCCATCTCATTATTTGGTCTCTATCACTTGTTTTGGTAGTTTTCTACTTCTAACGTAGTTTTAATTTATTAATATGAATCGTTTTACATTGCCTAGCTTTGTGTAAACTGAACTAGGGAGCGTTGTTTGTCATCCTTCTCATGCACGAGAGTTCTCTTAAACCGTTTCTGATTCGATCCCACGTCTGTGGAAGGTTGTGAGTCATCCATCTTAGGCGTGAGACCTTTCTCAGACCTTTGTTTCTGATTTGACTCCAAGTCCAGTGAAGGCTTTGAGTCATCCATTGCAGGCACAGCACCTCTGTTAGAACTTCTTAGTGTCTGATTCAAACCCGAGTCTGGGGTAGGTTGTGAGTCATCCATCTCAGTCTTGACACCTCTCTTAGAGCTACGTTTCTCACTTGATTCTATGGGTATTGATGCCATTACAGTATTGTGACTATCTTCCTTGTCCACACTGCTTTTGCTATGGTTTAAAGACATAGAGGATGCCTTAACTATGTAGATCTGCAGTATAATAACCCAAAAAGACTTGAGTAAACAATAATCTAATTACTTCAGAGCTTGAAATTTTTATGTTTAAATCATAATCTACTATATACTTACAACATACAGACAAGCAAACGTACCTTAAATCTTGCGAGTTGACATCTTATGGCTTTGATAGGAAGAGGGGGAGACTTTTTACAATCTCAATAGTTTAGGGAATGAGATAAAATTTAATATAGCAAGATAGAATATAAATAATGAGCAAGATGATAAATAGTATAAATGAGAAAATAATTGAAATATGTATGCTTAAAAAATTCTTATATATATAGATAGGAAACACGTTCTAAACTTTGTTGATTACCTTAGATATGTGGATGGTATAACTACAGCATAAATAGAATGCCCAAAAAAAAAAACAATTTGTAGAGACCAACTCTGTTGAATTATATGTACTGGGGATACATATTTTGATGGGGCTTTCAATCCACCATCAAGCATGTATGGGGGAGGAGTTATCTTTTTTATTTTATTTTTTATACAATCATATTGGGGAGAGAATTTTATTATACATATTTAAAATGTATCGAGTTTGTCGATACAAGAGTCATACTCAGAATTTACCACATAACGTATAAATAATAATACCACTAATTAAGTCTAGGAGTAAGAGTTGCCTTTGATAATCATTTTTTTTTTAAGTTTTGTGCTTAAGGTTTGTGGAAAGTAAACAAGAAAATGTAGGAATGAAATTGATATATAGTGGAGAAGAGAAGATAAACTTGCATCCCACTTCCGAATAGTTACTTTCTCGTATTATCCTTCCAATATATATATATATATATACATATATATATATATATATATCTGTATGGTTTCATGTATGCAACTTATTGAGATATGGATATATATATCTGCGAGTTGAAAGTAATAGACAACAACCGACTGGGCAGGCAAACTAAAAACTGCATCTTTATCCACGTACCATTAATACATGAATTGATAAAAAGAAATGATTGATGGATTCATATCGATCTTCAAAAAGAAACCTACTTCTTCCCCTGGCACTGGATCAATTTCATATTCAATATAATGATTAAATATCTTGAGATAAGTGATAGAGGGTTCAAATAAAAAAAAACCTGAGGAAAATGGGGATGTTTTGAGTAAATTATAACTTATGCTGAAACTAACTGAATATTAGCGTATTTCAACCCAAGAAATAGAAGGAAAAGAGCCCTATTTTTGTAAAAGATGCAATTCAACATTGAAGAACCAAAGGAAGAACAAAAGTTCAAAAAGAAAAATTAGAGAATAAAACCCTATGAAAGGTTGTAGCTTTATGTAGGAAAATCATCTATGTCAAACATCTATTCAAGTTTGGCCTTCCTCACTTGTGTTGTTCATGCCTGAACATAGAAAAATGGTTCAGATGTTTTCATTAATAGTGTACTTAATTATATATTGGATAGCTAGCTTTAAAGTCTATATATGTAAATACATGTCACTGCTCGAGGGCATATGCATTCTTCTATATGTTTGCATTATTCATGCTATAACATCTGAATTAATAATGCTCCAAGTAGTGTAACTTTCTCTTTTTGTATCTACTTTTACATAGAAAAATATGCTTATGAATATGTAGTTGCAATTTGATGAAGCTGGACGGCATCTGAAAAGTCTAATTGATACGTTCATGCTTTGTATGGGTGTTTAAACACTAACTAGAGGCGAGTGCACCTAACAGAGGTAGTACATCTAGCATGGATAAAGAATGGGTTTTCCTTTCCAGGTTCATCTCAAAACTCTATAAACATAATTAAACTAAACACATGTAGTTTTTGTATTAAAGAATTAGTTTCTTATTTATTTTTAGAGTGTCGAAAGCTTATCGTGAAGGGGCAAGGCGTTTTGTTAATATGGTTCAAACAAGTAAAGGGCATCCAGAAACTATCCAATGCCCTTGCAGCCGTTGCTTAAACCTACAACACCATTATTTTGAAGAAGTATATGACCACTTGGTCATGTATGGGATGGATCCGACATACACTAGATGGGTCTTACATGGGGAAGATCCAAGTGTAACAGTCCATGATGAAGATGCAGAGATGATAGAAATGATAGACACGTATAGGATGTACAGAGATACGTACTTTCAAGGATGTGTTCAGGATTTTTCGCAAGCAAAAGAGTCAGAACTTGCCTCTTTAGTGAAAGAGGCAGAAGTTCCTTTATATGCAGGAAGTAATTACACCAAGATGTCGGCTACAGTAATAATATACAAGTATAAGGCCAAGCATGGTGTGACAGATAAAGCATTTGATGAACTCTTGGAGATTTTTCGAGCTTTTCTACCACAAGATAGTACACTTCCTCATTCTTTAAACTTAACAAAAAAATTTCTGAGTACCTTTGACTTAGGTTATGAGAAGATACATGCTTGTGAGAATCATTTTTGTTTATTTAGAAAGGAACTAGAGCACATGGTTGTATGCCCAAAATGTGGTTCTTCACGATGGAAAATCAATGGAAGAACCAAAAGGATTCACGAAGGAGTGCCTTCTAAGGTTCTACGTTACTTTCCAATCATACCGAGGTTTAAGAGAATGTATGGCTCACTTGAAAATTCAAAGCAACTAAGATGGCATAACGATAATAAAAGTGAGGATGGGATGATGCGACATCCAGTTGACTCAATGGCATGGAAAAGAATTGATAGTCAATGGCCTGCTTTTGCATCGGATCCACGTAGTCTCCGACTTGGTCTTTCTTCAGATGGATTTAATCCTTTTGCTGATCTTAGTTCAAGATATAGTTGTTGGCCAGTCATTTTGGTTATGTATAACCTTCCACCATCAATGTGTATGTTGAAAGAAAATTTATTGTTGACATTACTCATCCCCGGAAAAACGCAGCCAGGAAACAATATTGATGTATATTTGGAACCTCTTATAGAAGATTTGAAGGAGTTGTGGGTTAATGGTGTAAGTGCCTACGACGCATTTAGTAAGTCAACATTCAACTTAAAAGCTGTACTAATGTGGACGATAAATGATTTTCCAGCTTATGCAAATTTATCTGGATATTCCACGAAAGGTAGAAAAGCTTGTCCAGTATGTGGGGTCGATACATGTTCAAAATGGCTACGTAACAGTAGGAAGTGTGCATATATGGGCCATAGAAGGTTTCTTTCTCACAATCATCGTTTTCGATTTAATAAATCTTGGTTTGATGGAAACGAAGAACATGGACGTAAGCCTAAAGTGTTAAGTGGTTCACAAGTTCTTGAGGTGGTCTCATCGATTGACAGTAACCTGGAAAAAGCAAGCAAGAAGAAAGGGAAAAGAAAGAAAGATGCAATTGAAGAAAATATAGGTGAAGAAGATGGAAATGAAGAACATGACAATGAGGAAGTTAATGCTAGCTCTCCATGGAAAAAAAAATCCATTTTCTTTGAGTTACCATATTGGCATGTAAGTCATTTCCATTTCACATAATCAAAAATTATTTTATAACTGCATTTCTTAAGATGAAATAGCACTAGTATTAATGTGATTTCTCAATGCTGCAGAAATTATTACTACGTCACAATTTGGACGTAATGCATATTGAGAAGAACATTTGTGAGATGACAGTTGGCACACTTTTGAATATGAAGCGAAAAACAAAGGATGGTTTGAATTCACGTAAGGATTTGAAGGAAATGGGCATTAGAAAGGGTTTACATCCAGAAAATGATGTTGCTGGTTCTAAAAATTCAAAGGCACCGTTCGTGCTATCGAAGCAAGAGAAGAAACTTTTTTGTAAACGGTTGCTGAATTTAAGATTGCCATATGGTTATAGCTCTAACATTGCAAGTCGAGTATCATTACGAGATTGCAAAATCTTAAGCCTCAAGTCCCATGATTATCACATCCTAATACAGCAAGTGTTGCCCGCATTGTTAAGAGGACTTCTGGAAAAAGGTCCAAGGGTTGCATTGCTTCGACTCTGTGCATTTTTCAATGCAATATGTCAAAGAGTTATTGACATAAATATGTTGGAACACCTTGAAAATGAAGTAGCAGAGACCATGTGTATGCTTGAAAGGTTTTTCCCCCCGTCTTTCTTTACGATTATGCTTCACTTAACAATTCACCTTGGACAAGAAGCTCGAATTGGTGGCCCTACACAATTTCGGTGGATGTACCCATTTGAAAGGTAATTTTCGAATTTTGCTTTTCAATTTTACAATTCTAATTACCGATAGTCCTAAACATGATAGCTATATTTATAATGGAAATTGGGTTTAGGTTTATGAAGGAACTCAAAGGATATGTGAAAAACCGTTCAAATCCTGAAGGATGCATGGCTGAAAAGGTTTTAGCAAAAGAGTGCACGAGTTATTGTAGTGATTATATGACACAACCAGCAGCCCTAGTTGAGCAACCTAATGCCGATGGTGAGAATTTTGAAGTTGAAACAATAAATAGAGGGAAACCAATTGGTAAAGGAACGTTGAAAACATTACCTTCTACCGTGTTTGACGTTGCTCATCTCTATGTGTTAGAGAATACCCCTGAAATAGAGCCATATCGAGAGTAAGACTCATTTTTATCAATACCTTGTATTATCTTGATTCACACAGTCCAGTGTTATTGAATGTTTTTACTTTCTTGCAGAATGCACCTAGAGGAACTTAAATTTGCAAACACTCGTCTTAGGAGATGTGAAAGTCTTTTGATAAAGAAGCACATGGAAACATTCATTGAATGGCTAGCAAAGAAGGTTAGGATAGATGAAGGGCATGACATGTCAGATATAGTGAAATGGCTTGGATGTGGACCCAGAACATATGTACTCTCTTATTCAGGTCTCATTATCAATGGACATCGGTTCCACACAAGAGATGCTAAGATCAGTACACAAAATAGTGGTGTTTTCCTTGAAGCAGAAACTATGTGCAGGGCAAGTGCAAGAGACACTTCACAAGTAGTTGGAAACATAGCATACTATGGTGTTATTACAGATATTATCTTGCTAGACTATAGAAAATTTAAGGTTCCTCTCCTTTGGTGTGATTGGGCAAATATAAGAACTGGTATTAGAGTTGAAGATGGACTTACGCTAGTTAATCTCCACCAAGGGCAGCAACAATTTCAGAATGATCCATTCATATTAGCTTCACAAGCAAAGCAGGTTTTTTATTTGAGAGCAGATGACGATTCAAATTGGTATTCTGTACTTAAAGCACCACCAAGAGGGGTTTATGAGTTTGAAAAAGTTGATGGGAATGATTACATGCCACCTGCACCTTTAGAAATGTCACAACTAAATTTGGATGATGAGGATTTTGTAAGACGCGATGAAGAGGCCACAACATACAATGAAGACTGACGTTGCAGAAATAAACTAGTGTCCATTTTTTTTCTGCAATCTCATTTCTTACATTTCATTAATGCTAATGTGTGTTGGGATGTGAATTTGTTCTATCTTAGTTTGTACTATTTTGGGTTTTACATTTATATAATGTGTGATTATGGTTGGAAATGGTTGAATATTGATGCCACTATATGTATCTTTTTGGTTTTTTGCTTTTATCATTTGAATAAGGTTTTGGTAAGCTATTTCATTATGTATGGGAAAACAAGGAGTTACTATGGATGATGTTTGTTATATGCTTTCACTTGGAAGCATACACATTACTGGTTTTTTTTCCTTTGCAGGCTATAATCATTCAAGCCAAATCATGTCTGGTTGTGAGGTTAGTTATAACTTCCACTCTTAAATTTCATTGATAAATAGAATGTGTATAGTTTAAAGTGCATATTGAAAACACTAACCACTTCCATTTGATTTATGAAGAGTTCAAAAAAAGGCAGCAAAAGAGCAAAGAAACAGAGATTAGCTGCTATTGCATCCGCTATTATTGAAACCAGGAAAGGACACAATAGGGCAATACGAATAACAGACGAACAACCTAATGCAAATGAAGTGCCACCCCTTGCAGAACCTAATCAACAAAGAGTTGACAATGCCTCCAACTCAGAAAGTTCAAAGAAAGTTAGGGGTAAGGCAAAAATGCTGAATATGAACAAAGGAAAAGAAAGAGAGACTCCTCTTCTAGTGGAATTTAATCACAACGGCCAACCAATTAGGAAAAATGCAACAAAGTTTGCATCCTTCCTTGGTATCACAGCAAGAGAGCTACTACCAATAAATGTGGAAAGCTGGGGAAAACTTTCAAAGGCTTATCAAAATCAACTATGGGAACTTATCTTGGTAATTTATATATAACCTTCACACACAGAATCCATTATTTATTTCTAATTCTATTCTAACACAACATTTATTAATTTGCAGCAAAAATTCATTATTGATGAATGTCGCAAGAACTACGTTTTCCGAAAGTTAGGAAAGCATTGGCGAGATTATCGATACAGGTTGTTGAAAAATGTTATGGTGAAAGCTGAAGAAATTGGCTTACCACAGGCTGCTGCCCTGTACAAACCTGACAACATTCATTCTATGGAAGAATGGTTGTCATTTATCAAAAAACGGAACTCACCATCAAATAAGGTATGATGTTGTGAAATGCAAGTTTAAATTATGAAAATTACATTCTTGAACTGTGTGCATTTGTTTCTTTGCATAGGAAAAGTCTAAAAAGTTCAAAGAGATGCGTGGAAAGCAAAATCTAGTGCATAGAACAAGTCGTAAAGGCTTTCCTCGCTTAGAGGATGAAATGGTATGATTTATTGTTTATCTTAGGTTTTTGATGAAATGAAATGGTATGATATGGTTTATATAGAACAAAAGTTTGAAACTATTACATTTTTAGATTCAAAAAAGTGACTCAACTCAAGGAGTATCAAGATCTGATATTTGGATTGAAGGGTACACAACAAAAAAGAAAATGATGAATAATGATGGTGATGATGTAGAAGTTGAGGAGCTGGAGATAGTGGTAAAAATATATGTTGTTTGATTATGTGTTTTGTTTATATTGGAGTATCGTAGTGCTTATTCTTACAATTATGTATTCCAGAAACAAGTGAAAAAATATAAGACTGAAGGAACATCTTCCTCTATTAAAGATGATGCCGTTGCAAAGATATTAGGTCCTGATCCACGTGGACGGGTGAGAGGGCTTGGGTTTGGTGCCACACCTTCAAAAGTAGATGGCCACAGACATATACGTGATGCATTCCATGTGTTAGAAAATGAGGTGGTGGACTTGAGAGTCATGGTAAGAGATCTAATTGCCCGACTAGACAAAAGGGGGAATGATTCTGTAAGTCTATCAGTTTTTGATCATTACATTTGCTTGTTATTAGAAAGAACTATAATTAGTACCAACATAGAAGGCACACATGATGAAGCTCTATTTTGCTTGTAATTTATATCAATATTATAGGAAAAAGAAAGTTCAAGTTTTCAAGATTCTGCTACTGATAGGGCTCAAAGTAAAGCAAAGAAATCTAGAAGTTTGTCTCATTCTGCTAATCCGAGGGCACAAAGCAATGGGAATGGTGCAAGTGCTCAGTCTCCTAAGGAGGGAAGAAATTGTAAATTAATGAATTGGGCTGGAACAAATCATGAAGTGGTTGCATTAGGTGAGATTATATCGACTGATCCTACTGCATTAGCTCATTTTGTGCCAATTGGAAAAAATTGTTGGAAAGTGGCAGTGCACGATGTACTAGATGACGATGCGCCTATGTATCGACCAACACGAGAATTCTTTTTGATTCGTGAAGCATTAGGCAGTACAGTTGCTTGGCCTATTGATGACATAGAGGTAATTATCTCTCCTATACTTAATCACTAATAAATATAATTGTATGATTGGCTTATAGAGGTCATTTTTCATCTAAGTGTTGTAAATTTTTGCAGGTTCTCTGATTGCCATCTTTGTGGCTCACCTATGAAAGAAGGTTTTTTATCACATAAGGCAAGTTTAATATTCTGATAGTTGTATTTCTATATATGTTTTGCTATCAACATGCCTTCATCTTCAATATTGCAAGTTGTTAGGATGTGATGATGCTTATGTAACTCTGAATTATAGGATTAGCTGCATTATTCTGCTCTCTTGCACGAAAACAAGCAAAATGAATCCTATGATATTAACTCATGCTGTAAATTGTCATAAATTTCATATTTTCTTCACATTCATTTGGAACTCATTTTGTGAATGTGAAACTAAGCTTGTTTATTCATAATAATGTTGCAGGAGTTAACATATGTTTATGGAATGATTTTGTATGAAAAAGGGAAGTTGATGCAGAATACGCATGAATGATTAAGAGGAAGAACTTGCAACTAGTGACTTGGTATACGTTTATGGAAGAATTTAGTATTTTCTTTTTAACCATCTTGAATGTTTATTTGAAATTTTTTTCGTTATGGATCTTTTTGGATTTTGGAAATTTGGATAAGTGTACGTTGAGATGATATGATAAGTATAATTTATGCTAGTTTTCGTTATCCAGTTGTACAGTATGAATTATTCTCTATCATTGTTGATATATTTTCTTTTCTATTAAATACCTATGTGTAAATTGGTTCTTAATTTATTTCTTATTGAATATAGTATTTGATATGTACCAGGTATTGAGTTTACAAATGGATTTTGAAATAATTACTAAATGGAGGTCTAAAAAAAATTACAACGAGGGCGTGCAAAGCATGCCTTGAGTAGATGGCGCCAAAGTTTTCAGGGCGTGCAATGTGCGCCTTCATAAGTTGTATGAAAATTGTTAAAGGCGTGCATTGTGCGTCTTAAATGTTTTGGCGGGAATGGTTTTTAGGGCGTGCATCGCGCGCCTTGAATAAAGTATTTAGGGCGTGAATTGCGCGTCATAAAAGAGTATTTAGGGCGTGCCCTGCGCGCCTTAAAAGAGTATTTAGGGCCTGCAATGCACGCCTTAACCTTTTGTATTTAAGGCGCAGAATGTGTGCCTCGAATAATAAGCGCTTTTTACGGCATAGCTTTTTAAGGCGCGCTGGTGCGCGCCCTAAAAACCCTTTTAGGGCGTGCATTGCGCGCCCTAAAAGCCTTCTTTTGGTGTAGTGATGTGTTCAAGGATCTTCAACTTGATCTTTCTGAAGTCCCTTCCCTTCATTGTGATAACATCTCTGCCTTAGCTCTTGCCATCAATCATGTTCATCATTCCAAATTAAAGCACATTGATACTGATGTTCATTGTGAAAGATGGTTTTATTACATTGCGGTTTGTTACCTCTCACTTCAACCTTTTGCCTTATTCACCAAGGGTCTTTGTTCACCTCAGCATACTTTCTTTTGCAACAGCTTGCTGGTATGTTCCCCCCATCAAGCTGAGGGCGGATGTTCTGATGATAAAATCGATCCAAAGCTACAGTCATCAATTAGTTAGTAAAGTTAGTTAGGCTGTTAGCAAGCTGTCATTGAGCTGTAATCCATTTCCACGTGTCTTAGTCTTATAGGTTCAGTTAAACACTGTACAGCTAAGCTATATAAGCTAGTAACCCACTGTACAAGCACCAATGCTTCTCATACATTCAGAAGTTTAACCGTTTTCCCTCTCAAAAGCTCTCTGAAATTTCTCTCTAAAACAACCTCTTTGAAAGTTTTTAAGGTTTTCACCTACACCCGAGGGTTCTATATATGTAATTTCGCCTGAATATAAATCTAATGTCACTATGTATTTACCAAAAAATATAAAAAGTATATATATATAATGTTATTTAATGAATTAACTTGACATACCATATTGAGTGCCATATATATATATATGGTCAGTTAATATGGCCAATTGTGTGTGTTCGAATACTGTAATTCTATTATTCATTTAAGATCTTCCATAATGAACCGGAAAATTTGAGTTTATTTCCTATTTATAGTGCACAAGATCAATTTGAGGGATGAAATGGCTTACGATGAGAGAGCTGGTGATGTATGAGTTCTGGGGCCGTGGTAGCTTTTTACCATGGAAAGTGAGGAATCTATGTCATTCCCATTTCCCACCATTGATTCTGGTGTTTAATGATGGTGCAAAAATGCATGGGGCTACCATGGTTCAGTCATCTTCTTCTTAATGATAGCTCCCACGCCCTGTGTTTCTCAATTGTCACAAAGAAATTAGACAACGTCAACGTGGGCTTCAATGCGGGCCAGATATCACAGGGAAATTATTTTTACAACATTGTTTTTTCCTATACCCATCTATTTTTTATTATAATTGTATCATTATTTTTATTTTTTATTTACTCTTATTAAAAAATTGATGAAATGCATGAAAAAACATTAAAATAATAATAATAATAAATTTAATTTTAATATTATAATCATATAATTTTTATAATATATAATAATATCTCTTTTAATAAAAACAAAAAATAATTTAATTTTAATATTATAATCACAATTTTTATAATATATAATAATATCTCTTAATAAAAACAAAAAACAAAAAAAAAGAAAGTGCATAAATTGACATCCTGCAATCTGCATGATATTATATTTTGAAAATTTAGGCATTGAAAAAAAAAAAAAAAACTAGTCGCCGACTCGCCGGTGCACTTGGGTCCTTGGGTCCTCTGTAAATTAGAAGATAAGATTTGACTGCGAGTCTTAGAGACTGTTGCCACAGAAAAGCTAGCTAACAAAAGAAGAACGAGCTGCGAGTCTACGACGGTGACACCTCGACGCTCCCCATATTCATGGGTCCGGATCTATTTGCGATGATGGGTCTCCGGGTCCCACCGCCACATAGTTTTCAGTGAGCGCGGAAACACCTCGACTGAGATTTGATTTAACGCGCACTGTAACGAACTTTACAACGGCTATAAAGTCTTCGTTTTTTTAATGCGAGGCCTTTTGGAAGTAGTTATGGATTTTTGCTAACATTTTAATATAAAGTTAACAAATTTAAGTTTAGAAACGATAAAATATTTTCAGAGATATTTTTCCGACAAGTTAACAAACTTAATATAAAGTTATCTCGCTGTAATAAATATAGCAATAATTGTACTCGTATAGCTGTATATTACCATTATGTGATTTTGAAGATAGATGACATAAGAAATTGTAATTTTTTAATATTAATTTGTAGATAATTGATTTTAAGTTCGAACTCTGATAACATCTTAACGAATAATTTTCAAAAATTTTCCCCTCCCCTTCAATCCAAAAAAAAAAAAGCAATTTCAATTGAAGTTTTTTAAGTTGACAAACCCTAATTAAATTATCAATCAAATTCTCTTCGTACAAATTCTACACGAGGGCAAATGTGGTATTTCATGTCACCCAAATCGAACCTGATTCTCCTTTTTACTATAAAGAAGCCCACCAAAACCCACCATCTCGATCCAGCTCCACGCTCACTCCTTTGCCGCCCAATTTCCAACCTCCATGGCAAATCCCAACCCCCTCCTCACTCTTACCGCCACGCTCTTCTCCCTCTTTCTCCTAACCCTCTCCTCAAAACTCACCGTCCCTCTCTTCCCCTTCCCCCTAACCCCATTTTCAGATCCAATCGAATCCCTCAGCTTCCACGCCTCAGCCTCCATATCCAGAGCCCACCACCTCAAACAACCCAAGAAACACACCCAAGTCCCTCTCTTCCCCCACAGCTCCGGTGGCTATGCTGTCTCCCTCAACTTCGGCACGCCGCCGCAACCCAGCCCATTCATCATGGACACCGGGAGCAGCCTCGTTTGGTTCCCCTGCACCAAGCGCTACACTTGCTCCGAATGCCAATTCCCAAGTATAGACCCGGCAAAGATCCCAACTTTCATCCCCAAGCTCTCGTCTTCCTCCAAAATCATCGGCTGCCAGAACCCTAAATGTGCTTGGATTTTCGGCCCTGAAGTGAAATCCAGATGCCCCAGCTGCAACAGCGCAAGTTCCCAGAACTGCTCAGTGTCCTGTCCACCGTACATGATCCAGTACGGCTCAGGGAGAACAGCTGGGATTTTACTTTCCGAGACCCTCGATTTTCCCGACAATATTGTCCCAGATTTTCTTATCGGCTGCTCATTTCTCTCGATCCGGCAACCCGCCGGAATTGTTGGGTTCGGCCGCGGACCCCAATCGCTGCCTGTCCAAATGGGGCTATCCAAATTCTCATATTGCTTGGTCTCTCACAGATTCGACGACACCCCACAAAGCAGCGCCCTTGTTCTGTACAGTAGCTCGAGCTCCGACGAACCCGCCATTGATTCAACCCAAGGAAACAAAACCCGACCCGAAACCTTGGTTTACACCCCATTTCAGAAAAACCCAGGCCCGCCAAACTCAGCTCTTAGCGAGTACTATTACATAATGCTCAGGAAAGTCATCGTCGGCAAAAAGCACGTCAAAATCCCGTACAAATATCTCGCTCCCAGAGCCGACGACAATGGCGGGACCATCGTTGATTCCGGGTCAACCTTCACGTTCATGGAGAAGCCGGTGTTCGAAGCCGTCGCTGAGGAATTCGAATCCCAGATGGCGAATCACACAAGAGCCAAAGATTTGGAAACCAAGACGGGGTTAAGACCCTGCTTTGATATCTCAAAGGATCAGAAAATTGAATTTCCGAAATTGACCTTCCAATTCAAAGGCGGTGCGAGGATGGTGTTGCCGTTGGCCAATTATTTTTCTTTCGTGTCGACCTCCGGCGTTGTTTGTTTGACCATTGTCACTGACGGAGGCGCTGGTCCAGCGTTTAATGGTGGACCTGCAATCATTTTGGGTAACTACCTACAGCAAAATTTTTATGTCGAGTACGATTTAGAGAATGAAAAGTTGGGATTTCGAAAACAAACTTGCAGATGAGCTCAGTAAGGACAACATTCAATTCTTGTAGATGAAATTAGAACAACATTAGCGAACTTAGCGTTGACGCAGATAATTTACTAAAATAATTGTGATTTTAGATTAGAAAGTTCTCCAAGTATGAATATTTTTTTCAATGGCAGAAATTAAGCATAAAGTAGTTAAAAGTGTATAATTAATGTTACGATAAAAAATGTCACAATTATATGTCACATTTGTTCTCTTTATGCACAGAGAGTTTTATCAATCTATCTGTATTAGACAAGCCGCCGCACTTTTGAAATATTTTGGGTGGTGCATAAATATCTGCTGCACTTTCTTGCGTAGGACACTCTTATATTAATTCTTGTGAGGTCATTAAGTTAAGCGATGTGAAAAATTATGAAAAAAAATATATATATTTATAATTTTCTATTGTTATTTATTTACTAATTGGAAAATTTTATAATAAAAAAAAACTATGATTTCTATTATATTTAAGTGTATGGTATAAAATATCTAAGATTTCGACTATGCCCCTGTTGTCGATTTACGTGAATAGATTCAACCGTCTAAATTGGTGGGTTCATTACTTTTTAATGTTTGTTTATTAACGAAGTTTTTATTTGTTTGATCAAAAAACGTTAATAAGTCCATAACAAATTTACTTGTTTTTTATGTCTTCAAGTCACGTATTAAGAATCATTAAACATTTATGAATCCCTTGTAATGCTCTTTTTCTTTAATTTTTATTATACAAGATTTATAATATGAGAATTGAACCCAAAATATAAAGAGAATTATCATTACATGACTTTGAAATTAAATTCTAGGTAAAAAACATTACGAAAATTGTTGTCTTTGACACTATTTTTTGTGTGGTAATTTTCACCATGAGATGTTCGAATCAGCTTACGCACACCTCTATTAATCTTCATTCGGGTCGGAAAATAACTAAGTTAGAATCAGCTTACGCACACCTCTATTCATCTTCGTTTAGATCGGAGGATAACGAAAGACTTGGCAACAACTACTTCTACAGAGAATCGAACTCGAATAATGTTCTAACGATTTCAATTTTTTTTCTTTCTCAAAATGTGCTAGTCATGGAAGACATAGAAATACTTTGTAAGAAATTAGTAAGAAATATATGCTCATTTTTAAATTTTTTTTTTTATGGATCTCTACAAAGATATTCACTTTGTTTTTTTTAAAAAAAAGATAGAGATAGTGATTTCATTATTATCAAGGTACTAACCTTTTTTCTGTCGGTGCGGCTTTCCCAACTTTCTTGTGCATTAAGCCTCTGGTGCAGCAATAGTACAGTCTTTTTACCCAAATTAATCAACATTTTCATGCGCCTTTAGCTTTAGGTATCAACTAAGAAACAACCTTATCTTTTAGATCACTCTCTCTATCAACTTGACTTATATCTTGCTGATTGAAATCGTCTATTCGATAACCATGCTTATCTGATATGCAAGCTCCTGTTAAATCCATTTTTTACGAAGATAATTTTTAAAGGATGATATAGAAAAGTAAATAACTTCATTTGTATATATATCAAGCAACATCACATAAACATAAAAGCCATTAAATAAATTAATTTCATAGAAATGAATTTGTATTTATGTATTTTACATGTCGTATAATTAAGTTGAACTTTTTTCTAGATCCAGACTAAAATGTAAGTATACGAGGCCCTCCATGCATGCATATTTATAAGAGTAGCTCGTCTTGGTGGGTGTACCCGTGCATGGTATTGAATGATCTTTATTGGGTAATCAATTTCATCAATGACTTTGAGCCTTTGAGCTGCAAATCCAAATCCAAATCACCCCAAGGGCGTAGGCGGTCGAATTGGGGATATGAATGAAACACCTATGAGGCTATGATCAGCCTTAATGTTTCTCCATATGATCAAGACATCAAGTCCTTAAGTTATTCGTTCATTGTGATGTGGCTTTCACTGCAATGGCCTCAAAAAATTAAACTCTGAGTTACCCAAAAAATATTCAAATTTCGACTTGGGTTATTATTTATTGATTGACACATCAAATATGTATCACTAAATATAGTTAATTTAGTGTATTCAAATAACATCACTCGATAATTGTCTAGATAGCTAGACAAAGTAAGATTGACACACGTTTGGTAGCTCCCCACATCACCAGCAATGGCAACTTTTATCCTCACGCATTTGTGAAATTCACATGTAACTAACTAAACACATCATGATGATTTGGAAAACGAAGAAAAAAAAACAAAAATAATGAATAGTGTTACTTATAAATTAACGAGATTCTTTTAAATAAAAAAAAATTATTGTTGTGAAGTTATATTTGTTTATTACATGTTAATATAATTATTTACAAATAAAATTCCGTTTAACTTTTCTCGTTGTTCATAATTTTGAGTTGGTGTACTTTTAAAATGCAAAATAAATTGTGCATTGATAATGCATACATATGGTAAAGGCCCTCCTACCTGTTCAAAGTGAAGTATTCGTCGTCTGACCAATTGGCTCGGACACTAGACCGTTTGTGCCCGCCCATTTTGTCTCGCCCTAAATGGAATGACCCTCTTAGTTATGCTACGCCCCGACCCGAGTCCCCACGTCCGCTCTTCTCCGCCTGCAGCCAAGAAATTGGCTTTGCCAACACAACAGTTCGATTCCTTTTGGATTACTAGTCAACTCTAAGGATGTAAAGTTCAAAGGGTGAACTGAGATTATGTTAATTATGTACCTTAATTTGCTTATTTTTTTTGTAAATGTAAGCATGGTCAATTGATTGATTCGCCGGCTACTTTGAGAGTTCCTAATTAACACCCTCTTACATGTAGCCAAATAAGTGAAAGAACGAGGCAAAATTTTCATGTCTAAAGTGCATTCAATATGGTACTTCTGAAGTACGTTTCCCTATATATTATCAGAAGGTTATTATAAATCTATATTAATTTCTACTCGAGTTTTTAAGTACAAGACTACAAACACACATGCATTCTCTTTCTACTTTCTTTTGGATTTGTCTCACCAATTAGGTCATATTTTCAACAAAAACAGACGTATACATGTATAAATCTATACAATTGCACTACAATATTTACCACCTATATATAGTATAAGGGTTAAAGAGCAACTCATGTGAAAGAAAAAAACAGAAAGATTTGGACCACAAACAATTTGAAGAAAACGCAGATGCAGGTGGGGGTGTGGGACAAACATAAATCGTTTGATATAAGCAGAGGCCGTCGTAGCCATCGATATCTCATCCACTTTGCCATGCATGCAAGTACATATTATTATTTGATCACGAGAAAGTAAAAAAAAAAAAACAATTAACGAATTAATTATAAATAGTTACTTATAATAAGTTAAACCACTGTTTTTGTAATTGTTTCATCGATGATTTTGGTGGGTACGTAGTCGTTTTCTCAATTACTAAGAACACGTCAGATTACTTTAAACATGTCTTGCAGTCGAGCAACCTCAAACACTACTCGTACGTACGTAGGCAAGAACCGATGATTGGAGTTAAATATTACGTTAAGAAAATCATTTATTTATAGAATAAGTGAATTGATAAGTGAGCTGGAGAAAAACATAATCAGGATCGACTACGGGGTACCATAGGTTAGGGGGACTTTAGTACATTGGGGGTATGCATAATCGGTACGGAATTTTAGTTCACTTTTGACAATTTGACAAAATTGGGACATCTCACAATATCGAGTAGAACGACTTCATCGACACCATCAATTGCAGCCACCAATTTCCTCGTATGATGCCTCGTGGGTTCTTCATCTTCGGGAACAGACTGATAGAGAATATGATTTCATGAACTTAACATCTTTTTGCAGTTCACACAAGTAAACAAATCATCTTCTACCCTCAGTTCATCTTGAATATTCAAATCGTTCAGTTTGACGATATGGATAAGAACCATATCCCGTTTGGAGTCGGGTGTTTCGAATCAAGCGTCAGACTTCATTTAACTGAACCAGGTAACTTATAATCAGCATATACCAAGTGAAATCAAGTCTCCTCGATCGTGTCAAAATACGAGAAATTAGTGCAGTGCCAATGCTTGTCTTGCTAGATTGGAAGACATGTGATTGAATAAGAACAAAGAAATGCACATGGAAGCCAAAGAAAGTGTTTGTGAGGGGGCTTTACTTAGTTGTGGTGGGGACTTTGCTTAGTTATGGTGTTTGGCACTTTCTTTTCCCTTGTCGTGAATGATCCAAAATCTTCTGTTGTTAGTGCTCTTCGCATTAGTCAAACTATAATAACCGAATGATCAACTCTGGAAATTGGAGAGATGTTTACTAGCGTTAAATTAGGGTTAAAGACAGCTTAGAGGTAAATAGTTATTTTTTTTTGGTTTTTACTCTTGAGAATGGTGATTGAGAGGAATAAGAAGGTAAGAATGAAGAACACAAGAGAAGAATTTTCAGAGAGAGCTTTTGTATTTCAGTATGTAATGTTCATTACAGATTGCATTCCTACATCTACATGTGTTATTTCATCCTCATCGATCTCTCTTAGAGACTAAGCAATCATGATAGCTGTAATTCAGTTATAACTACCCTTAAAACTAGGAGCTCATGACATGTGGCTCTTAATACAATTGGATGGAGATAATCAGCTGAGTGAGTGTTCATGCTCAGTGACCTCAGCAGTTGGCCTTAATCAGCTTATGCTAACATGCCCCCTCAAGCTGATGATCCATCAGGTTGGAGACATGAATGTTAAAGAAGTACTCCTCCAAAGACTTAGTGAACATATCCGCAACTTGGGATGAGGAAGGAACATGCTGCACGTTGAGGTCCCCACGGATGACACGTTCACGAACAAAATGGTAATCGATTTCGATATGTTTGGCACGAGAGTGAAAGGTCGGATTAGCAGACAAACTTGTGGCAGAAGTGCTGTCACACAGAATGAGAGGTGCCTGAAGGAGAGGAACATGAACCGCACACAACAGTTGACGAATCCACGCAAGTTCAGCAGCAGTGATAGCTAGAGCACGGTATTCTGCCTCTGTACTTGATCGAGATACGGTACTTTGCTTCTTTGAAGACCAGGAGATTGGATTGGAGCCTAGGAAAACAACCATCCCTGTGGTAGATCGACGATCATTGGGATCACCCGCCCAATCGGCATCAGTATAGGCTACCAGATCAAGGGAACCAGGGGTGTACTTGATGCCACGGCTAGAAGTCCCTTTAAGATACCTGAGAATCCGTTTAACAGCCATGTAATGGGCATCACAGGGAGCCTGCATAAATTGACAGACTTGATTGACAAAGAAGGCGATATCTGGCCGTGTGAAGGTGAGATATTGGAGAGCTCCTACAACACTCCTATAAAGCGCAGGATTGTGAAAGGCAGGGCCATCATCACGACGAAGCCTTGTGCCGGGGACACCAGGGGTGTCAACACTGTTGCTGTGAAGCATGGATGTTCGCTGCAGCAGATCAAGAACATATTTTTCTTGTGACAGAAACAGACCTGAAGCGGATCTTGTAACCTGGATGCCAAGGAAATAATGAAGGTTCCCAAGATCCTTCATATCGAATTCAGAAGTAAGAGAATTAACAACCTCTTGAAGGGCTGAGGATGAACTGCCAGTGAGGATTATATCATCCACATATAACAAGAGGATAACCAAGTCAGTAGCAGTTTGTTTAACAAAGAGGGAGGCATCAGACCAGGTTGATTGGAAGCCTAGACCAGGGAGGAATCCAGTGAACCGATCATTCCAGGCACGGGGAGCCTGTTTAAGACCATACAGGGATTTGTGAAGGAGGCAGACATGGTCCTTGTGATGTGCACTTTCAAAACCAGGAGGTTGTGTCATGTACACCTCTTCCTTGAGAACACCATGAAGGAAGGCATTTTTGACATCCAATTGTTGGATCGGCCAGTTGAAGTGTGTAGCAAGGGCCAATACTAGTCTAACTGTTGTAGGCTTGACTACAGGACTGAATGTTTCCCCATAATCGAGCCCAGGCTCCTGACTGAACCCCTTTGCCACTAGCCTAGCCTTGTGTCGGGCAACTGAACCATCAGAGTTTCTCTTAATCCGATAGACCCATTTGCACCCAACTAGATTCTTATCAGAGGGAAGAGGGACTAGAGACCAGGTACCTTGAGCCTGTAAAGCATCAACCTCTTCCTGCATAGCAGATTGCCAGACTGAACATGTGGAAGCAGCCTTATAAGTAGTAGGCTCAATCTGTGAAAGATCAACCAGTGAGTCTTTAGAGGTAGAAGTGAGAACTGAGGTGAGTGCCTTTTTCTTAATGATGCCATTCTTAGATCGAGTCTGCATTGGATGACAGTTTAGGTCTGGTAGAGGAAGCACAACCTCAAGAAACTGAGGTTGAAAATCATGATGAGGTCCATGTTCAGAAGGGGAGAAATCAGGACCTGTGGAACAGACTGGGGAATGTGGTGAAGTAGATGAGGTTGGTGATGTAGAGGGAGAAGAACTCACAGACAAGTCAAAACCATGAGCTGAAGATGAAGAGGAGTTTTCATCAGGAGCTGCACCAGAGGTGAGCATTGGAGATGGAGGAGGTATGGCTGGGGTAGGAATCAGAGAAGCAGTAGGAGGACCATAAGGTGAGTTAGCCAAATCAGAAGGCATGAACTGAGGAGAACTGGATGAAGGATTTTGACCAGAAGAAGCAGACGAAGAAAGAAGAGAGGTGTAGGGAAAGACAGATTCATCAAACAGTACATGTCTAGAGATGAATGTTTTTGAGGACACGGGATTATAGCACAGATAACCTTTGTATGCATCCCCATAGCCTAGAAAAACACATTTAACAGTTCTAGGCTGAAACTTGTTGCTGTTATAAGGTCTGATCAGTGGAAAGCAGGCACATCCAAAGATTCTGAGGGAGTTGAGATCAGGTGGACGTCCAAATATCTTTTCATAAGGAGATAGCATATTCAGAACTTGACAAGGCATTCTATTGATCAAGTAGACAGCAGTAAGGCAACCATGTGTCCAGAACTTAATAGGAAGTTGAGCAGATTGTAGTAGTGTGATAGCAGTTTCAATAATGTGCCTGTGCTTCCTCTCAGCCAAACCATTTTGTTCAGGGGTATAAGGACACGATTTCTGGTGTTTAATACCCTTGGAGAGGAGGAAACTCTGAAGAGCAAGGCCAATATATTCACCCCCACCATCAGATTGTAAGATTTTAATAGAGGTGTGAAAGAAATTGGAAATATAAGCATAAAAAGAGACAAAGATGCTTGTAAATTCTGATTTTGCCTTTACTGGAAAAAGCCAAGTAAATCTGGTACATTCATCAATGAGGGTAACATAGTATTTGAATCCATCTAATGAGGGTGTGGGAGATGGTCCCCATACATCTGTGTGAAAAATTTCACAGGGCACATCAGATTTGGTGGCATTGGAGGGAAAGGACAGTTTGGTGAACTTCCCTTTCAGGCAGGATTCACAGATTTGTTGATGAGAATCTGGAGAGACAGAGATGTTAGATTTATGGAGGCTAGAGGATACAATATTATTGGCAGGGTGTCCTAGTCTATGATGCCACAGATGAAAAGGAACTGGTTTGCACAGAAAAGCAGATTTAGCAGGCTGGTGGAAGATTGAAGGAGGAGAAATCTGACACGGGATTGAGTATAATCCTCCACTGCTCAGCCCCTTATATAGAATCCTTCCTGTGCTCCTGTCCTGGATGATAAAGCAAACATCATCTAGGATGAAACGACACTGGTTATCTTTACAAAATTGGTTGACAGATAACAGATTTTGAGTGATGTGAGGCACATGTAAGACTTGGTTTAGTGTAAAACATTGAGTTGAAGGATGATCTGTAATAAGAGTAGACTTTCCAATATTAGCAATTTGCAAACCTGATCCACTTGCTGTTGTGACAGTGTCTGAACAAGTATTAGGAGTGACCATAGTGAGTTGAGAGAGATCAGCAGTCATATGGGATGTTGCACCAGTGTCTGCAATCCAGAATTCTTGATTTTGGGATTGAGCTGAAAGCTGATGCTGAAAAGGAGGTGCTGAGGCAGTCATGGCTTGTGGATTGGCATTCAAGACCGGAGAGGAAGATACACCCTGATAGGAGTAATTCTCATTCAAGACCGGTGAGGGAGAAGCACCCTGATAGGAATAGTTTTCTCTGTGATAGCAATTCATGGCATTGTGGCCATATTTCCAACATATCTGGCACTGTTCAGACCCTTGGAAAGTTTGTGGTTGATGCCTGTGATAGCAGTCTGCAGCAAAATGACCTTTCTTTCCACATATTTGACATGTTGGAAGGTGGCCAGGACCCTGAAAGCCCTGCTGCTGCTGAGAGTATGGTCCAAGAACACCTGGTGCTGAGGAATAGTATTGCCCCCTGCCTTGATTATTAAACCTGCCACCTCCATTGTACTGAAAGAATTTCTTCTTTCCTCTGTAGCCATTATTGTTTCCTCTATATTGATTGCTGATTGGAGCACTGAAACCACCATTGTAACCATACTGCTGCAAATTGTTAGTGACCTGCTGAAACCCCTTTATTGGTTGTCCAGTACTTTGATTGCCAACAGAGTTAGAGGGTGAAAACTGTGGTGTTGCAGGTTCTTGTGAAGGAAAGACTTGAGGTGATGAGCTTCCAGAGAACATGGTGTTACCCGACTCAAGGGTAGAGTTTTGAAAGGAGGGTGTAGGTCCTCTGGTGGCTGTCATGGCAGAGAGGAAAGGAGACTGTTCTCCAGCCTGTTCTAGGATAGCCTCTTCAGCTAGGAGCTGAGCCCGAAACTCTTTTAACGTGATAGTATTCTCTCTCCCTCTAATTACACATCTCAATGTGTTATACTCAGCAGGAAGGCCTCTTAGAGCAAGAATTACAATGTCATCAATCTCAAAGTGTACACCACAGGATTCTAACATATCCCTAGCATCCTTAATTCGTTGCAGGTATTGAATCATGGTTTCAGATCCCTTTTTAATATTTTGAAGATCAGTTTTCATCTGAAATATTGAAGCTTTGGTTATTGATGCAAACCTGTCCTTGAGATTTGTCCACATTTCCTTAGAGGTCTTGCATCCAAGAACACACGACATAGCTGTAGAAGACAAGGTTGCTGTGATCAACTGCATGAGGGCACGATCATGCATTCTCCAAACCTGTGCAGCTTGTGTAGTTGATTCATCACTTGCTGCTGGACATGGACAAGAGCCATCAACAAAACCGATCAGATCGTGCACACTGAGTAGTAGCTCCATTTGAAACTTCCAGGTCATATAGTTAAGATCATCAAGCTTCACTTGAACTGAATTTCCCACAGTGGGAACAAGATTTGCAATTGGAGACTGTAAGATTTGTAACTGAGACACATTCACCATTTCTGTTGAATTTGATCAAATTAGGAGATTGCAGGAACTAAAAAGAGAAGAAGGAGGTTGATTGAGGACTTTTGACAAACACGTTGTTAGCTTCTTGAGCTTCTTGACAATTTCTTGATGGTTTCTTGATACACTCAGATTAGATCAGAAAAAAAAAAAAGGAATAAGGAAAGAGGAACTTTAAGAGGTTGAGAAGAGAGACAGCGGAAGCAGGATCGAATTGGGGTTAGCCATTGAAAGCTCTGATACCATCTTGAGAATGGTGATTGAGAGGAATAAGAAGGTAAGAATGAAGAACACAAGAGAAGAATTTTCAGAGAGAGCTTTTGTATTTCAGTATGTAATGTTCATTACAGATTGCATTCCTACATCTACATGTGTTATTTCATCCTCATCGATCTCTCTTAGAGACTAAGCAATCATGATAGCTGTAATTCAGTTATAACTACCCTTAAAACTAGGAGCTCATGACATGTGGCTCTTAATACAATTGGATGGAGATAATCAGCTGAGTGAGTGTTCATGCTCAGTGACCTCAGCAGTTGGCCTTAATCAGCTTATGCTAACATTTACTTGTCGGCAAACGGTATAAAATTTATCGAAAAGTAAACTCTTGGACGAAAAGTATATTTCAGAGTTGTTTAATTATGTCCCGTGATATATATAGGGACCCAAATGCTATAAATCTGCGGAGATTGTTTGCATTTCTTATAGAGCTTGTTTGAACGAACTTAAAAATGTACGAACTTATATATTCTTATCATTTTGATTGTACTATTTTTTAAATAATTTGTTTGAATAAACTTTAGAAGGTATCTAGATATCTTCATTATTTCGAATGTATTCTTCCCTATAGAACTTTCTTGAATAATCTTAAAAACGTACGAACTTATATATCCTCGTCATTTTAATTATACCATTCATTATAGAACTTCTTTGAATAAATTTTAGAAGTTTCCTAGATATCTTTATTCTTTTGAATCCACTCTTCATTTTGAAGTTAGCCAACTTTCCAACTTTCATGATTACAAAATAATACAAGAACTTTACAAAAGGTGGCTAGTAAAGGTTACCATTCATTATTGTTTATTGGTGACTCATTTTATTGGTTCATATATAACTTCATACTCAAGTTTATTGAAATGAATGGATTGACGAGGAAGCTTGACCATATATTGGCACTAGCTACCTACTCTTGTTTTTTCCCCCTCCCTTTTGTCAGAAAGCAAGAAAGCACTAGGTAGCTACCAGCTACATATGAATATATATGATTCCATCGACGACTCACTGGAAAAGTGGTACCAAAGCTCATATAAATTAGGCCCGTGAGGAACGGAGTCAAGGAGATTAATTAATTGAATTTCAAGTAAGTTTTACTCTCAAAATTAAACGTCAATGGTCGTTGATCATGAAAATGATGGTCATACTCATGTTGTATTTCCTTAATATTGATCGACCTCGATCACTACTTAATTAGATTTTTTACATCTTTCGAGAAAATTTCGATTAATAATGATATTTTGACGTGATATTTTCCAGTTATTCTTGACTCTCAGTTATTTGCAAAGTTCAATACTAAATTGCTGGTGCAAATGTATTATTATCGTAGAATAAATTATCATCGTATACATAAAAATTGATCATTTTTCATAATTAAATTAAGAAATGTCGCGCTACTTAATGTGTTCTTCATTACCTAACTCAATGTGACGAGTTCTCCGTTGTGTAGCCATTGTTGCCTCATAAGAGCATCTAGATCGGAGTAGTTAAATTTAATTTTTGGATAAATTTAATAAAAAATTTATCAAAAAGTATCAATATGGACGTGCAGCAGACTAAGTAAATTTAACCTAAAATTTATCTTTTTTACTGGCGCTAGTTATTAGTAGCTAGTTACTTCCCGCTAACTATTTCTTCATCTCGTTTCTCTCTCATCACTCCTTCATCATTTCATCCCCTTTTTTTCACAATCTCTTCTTCATTCTCAAAATTTATCATCATTTGCATTCATAAATTCTAAATTTTTGGGATTTATTTAAAAATTCAAAAGAAGAGAAAAGAAAATAAATTTTCATTTCCTTTTGTTTTGGGTCATTAATTGACTCAGAATTTTCGTGTAGGATTATTAAAAGTTTGATATTTTCCAGTATATTGGAAATATAGGTTTCAATTTTTGGGAGCTTTCGAGTGATGATCGGGAATGTCGAGTTACCACGAACAGAGTTTGCGTATGATAATTTTAACACATTTAACAATTATTAGAAAAAAAAAAGTTAGAAGATTACAGTGGTAACATTGAGTAAAATGATGCTTCTTACTTTCTTGAAGGCGATAAATATCCTTCGCCACATGTATCGTCTCACAAGCAAAGACTTGGAGTTTAGAGTTGTTACTCTCCTTTCCTTTTAAGATGGATTCCCATTTGAAATTTTAACTATTACATTTGGCTCCGAATTTGTTTTATCTAATTTCACTGTTAAAATAGACAAATATATATTTGAACTCTTAAATATATATATATATATATATATATATATGTAGTGATTTGCATGAATTATGGGTTGGATTGATTTTGCCAAAAAAAAAGCATATTTATTTGAACGATTAAAAAATTACGTTAAAAATTAGCTGTTGTAGGTATATTTATTGGCAGAGCTAGCATGAGGTCGGGGTCTTGGGCCCCCATTGAATTATATATTTTTAATGTAATATATATAAATATATGTATATTATATTTTAATAATTTAAAATTTTATTGATTAGTAAGAATTAACATATAATTATAGTTAATTATATATTTTGGGATTCACATTCAATTTGAAAATACAATTTTAGGTTTCCTAATGCACACATATATAATTATCATATATGATTTATAAAAATCATGGTGATATTTTGATATAAAAGTATTTAGTTTGTATTATTGTTAATTTTTTTTCAATTTTCAAAATTTTACAAATGTATATTTTGGGCATGCAACGATTTCAAACTGAAATTCCATCAAAGACAATTATATATGGTTGTAGTAAATTCGTAGTATGATATGAATTGTTTATATATAATTTGGCTAATTTGACATATATTATGATGAGTTGAATTACATTAATTTTTAAGTACTTAAAAAATGCCCCCATTTAGACGAATTTGTGACTACGCCACTAGGTATATTATGTTGTTAAATATTTAAATTTGAAAAAAATGAATTTAATATTCGAAGTTGATGAAAATATAGAGAGTTTGATTTTTGTAACTATAAAAACTGATTAGCTATTAATAATTTTTGACTCATTTTAAGTTAATTTTTATCAAAATTTTAGTTAGTTCAATGTAAATACTCTAAATTTTTGGTTTTTTTTTTCTTCAATGTTTTTTTTTTTGACCTTTTTCACCACTATCCGTCACTTCTGGCCATTGATCTGGGCTTCGAACCACGTTAATCTATCGCGATTGATAGAAACTTTCTCGAGGAACACATCAAATTTTTTCATGATATTTTTGGATTCTTGTTGGGAATTCAGCATGAGTCTTGATATTTTTGGGTTTTTATAGGGGTATTTACAGCATCCGCCCCTCATATTATTAGACAAATATTCTCCAATTTTTGTCCTTATTTGAATTATTAGAGAGAAATGTTCCCATCTACTTCTTTGTTTTTTCGTCGTATTGTACACGGAAATAAGTAAAAAAAAAAAATTGGTGCAGAGAGAGCCTACAAGATTAAAATCCCAACTCTCTCTCTCATTGCAAAGGTCATGAATACCTTCTAATAATTGATTAGGTCAGGCTTATAAGCCCATTCAGTTAATGGGCTTGATGACCCACGAGCACACAATACCCAAGATCGAGACTTTCCCGCTCCAAACTCCGCCCTTAGTCCTAACTCCAAGAACTTCACATTTAGCTACCGAGTTTTGAGTTTGAATTTGTCTTAATTGATTAGTTTCTAATTAAAAGCCATATATTGCATCTCTGCTATAAAAAGGCAGTTTCAAAAATGAACGTAATGTAACTTCTAGATATAAGATTAAGAATCAAACTTGTACGCAGGTTTATAACTAAGTAGGGTACTAAGGTGATGAATGATGTAAGGAAATTTATGATCGGGTAGGTATGGTGCCTTAATTTGTCAAATTAAGCACGTCCCAAATTTTTATTGATTAATGGAGGCAAAGACCCAAAAAAATAAAAATAAAATAAGAATCAAACTCTCACTAACATCGTTATCACGTGATGCTTACAGTCCCATCACATTATGTAGTTAGGAACGGACTACTGAAGAGGGCAGTCATGGCTATAACTCATGTTACTTTTTGATTATATATATAATATATCATTACTCATATCATAAAATTTGCCACGACTAGTTGACTTTGCTATTGTTTGCCACCCCAACAACCCGAGTTCAAATCCTTAATAATTTTGTTCATTTTCATCGTTAATTTCTTAATTTGACCTTAGTTTCTTATTTGTTAAATACAATTTGCACATTATCTCACTATTTCCCGGGTCAGCTAAGTCCGGGATTGTCCAAGCACAGATTTTTACACCAATGAGTCCGTATATAATTTGGCGCTTTGCGTTGAGGACACGCAGTAAAGGCGAAAAGTTGACAGTTGGCAAGGCCAAAGCAACAAATGCACCAACCAGCCAAAGCAAAAGAGAAAACCGCCCAAGTCCTCCTCTTTCCACCGAAAACAGCCACAACAAACCCTCTTTCAGTTCTTTCAGCCTTCATCCTCCGCACGAGGGGTTCTCAACACCGTCACCGCCACCGCCATCATGTGGCGCTCTTTCTGGCGCTCCATCGACCGCTTCTCTCTCCAGTACTTCAAGCAAGTTTCTAACGTTCTTAACTATTTTACATTTTACTCACAGTTCAATCAAATTAGGGTTTACACTTTACCAGCTCCTCGTTGAACCGGAATAATTGTAAGTAGATTTGAGCAAGTAGTCAATTTGGCCTCTTTTTAATTGCATCAGTTTCGAATTAGGAGTCTTTCTCATTTTTCTTGGTTTCCCTAAATGTATGTAGTAAATGTGGTTTTGATGGGGGAATTGGAGGACCTGAACAAGAGAGTCGGCAATGGAGCTATTCTAGAGTTGTAATTTATTGTAAATACGAGGGTACAGAGAGAGAGAGTGTTGGGTGGATTTTATTTACTTATCCTCTTACCGATTTCAAAACTCCCGTTTCTGGAGATGAAAAGATAATGCATACATTGTTGATTTAACCAAAACCAAGGGTACCGTTATTTGTATATGCAAGTTCGGGCGAATTATGCTTTAATAAGTGGAAATATAACCCTTATATTTTCTACTGAAGTAATAATATTGAAGACTTCTTTTTATCTTGTTATCGGTTTAGGCATGCAATCGATGAACTGCGGAAGATCAAAGTTGTGGACAGGGATAACAGGGTAACTTTTTTAACTTTTGTATAATTTCATTTCAGTTAATTTGTAAATCATCATTCCTTTTTTCTTCTCTGTAACTCATATATCTCTATTTCCTCTCATATTCTCTACCAGGAATTAGTCATAGATTTATTACAGTCCATAGTGGAGCTAGTTACGTACGGAGATAGACAAGACCCACTGATTTTCGAGTATGAAATGTTGTTCATGGTAAATCTTCTCTATGTGGATGCTTTTCATTTTCTTTTTCGTATTCTGATTGTTGTTTATAACTTATATGCAGATATTTTATGGAATCCCAAGTTTTAGCAGAATTTGTTCGCGTGCTAAAGATCAGTTCAAATTCAAGAATTGAGGCACCGTTGCTTCAGTATCTCAGTATAATGATTCAAAACATGAATAATGACCATTCAATTTGTATGATTCTAAACGCTGTTAATCAATACTTACGATAACTCCTTCAATTCTTAGGTTACAGAAGATTTTGTTAGGAGTCATGTTGGAAAATTAGATCTACATGCCTGTTCTGTTTTTTCATTTTTTCTCTTTCAAATGTCATTTGGTTATTCTTCTTGCTTGTATTGGTGACACCTTGATGATTTTCTTATGCAGACTACTGTTTTAGCAATGGCTATATCAACAACATTATAGGACATAGGTTTGAATTTGGAGGAGATCTAGCCTTATATTACGTGTCCTTTCTTAGGTCTCTCTCTCTCTCTCTCTCTCTCTCTCTCTCTCTCTCTCTCTCTATATATATATATATATATATATATATAGGACACAACAGTATAAACTCTTATTTGGTAAATTAGTTGAACTAGTTTGAGTTTTATCCTTGTATTGCAGTCTTAGCTTGATTTTGTCATTGCTTGTGAAGTTTATTCTGTTCTGATGCCCGTCTCTCTCTAATCAGAGCAGTGAGCAATAAACTAAACAAAGACACGCTTTGCCTTCTTCTGAAGGTTCATGGGGTAAGTTAAAGCTTTTTTTTTTTTTTATAAGTTTAGGACCATTCATGTACATGTCCTAAGCGAGATCTTAAAATTCAAGAAGCAATAACTTTAAGTGTTAGGTTTTGGCCGTTACAGCATGTTTAGGGCCCTCAAGGCTTGGTCCAATCATTGGTATTATCTCTCATTGTCTTAGGTGCAGGCCTGTAATACCATTCATCAATTGGATGCATGTTTTGTCGTCCTTTCATCATCTAGGCTTGAAAAAACTTTTAAAATCTGTTCTTATATTTTATTTGTTTCCAAGCCTAGTGAGTTACAGGAAATGATGGTCACTATTTCAATATTTGATACATTAGTAAACGACCCTTACAAATTTTGCGTTGCATTTACTTAGGTTAAGTGTGGAGCCAAAATGTTTATAGCATTTGGAAAGTTGGGAACTCTGTCCCTTGTACATGTCTGCTTTACATGTTCTCTAACAAATTTATTGCCATGTCTCCCTTCAATCGCAGGATGTTGTAGTCTCATTTCCCCTATATTCTGAGGCTCTCAAATTAGCTGAACATGGGGAAAAGATGATACAGGCAGCTATCCGTGCATTAACTCTCAGTATATATAATGGTATGGTTTTTGTATCTTTAATTTTTAATTTTTTCATTGTCTATTACTAGAATAGATGTATGAAATTTTGGGTTACATTTCGGTAATCTGAAATAGTAGATTTTTGCTTGTGCAGTTGGTGATGATATGGTTTATCAATATATAACCACTCCTCCAGTCTCGATGTATTTCTCGGACTTGGTTTCAAGCTTAAGCAAGAAATTTTTTCATCTCGATGCTCTTGTCCATACTACAGAGTATGAGTATTTCATTTTTCTAAGAACTGTGGTCATGATAATCATAAGTAATGTGCTGACGAGTTACATATTGATGCAGGATGCGTACACATCAAAAGAGAAAAGAACTACTTTTGGAAACTGATAAGATTGTCGATGATCTGTATTACTTTAAGGACATGCTTGATATTGGCGAGCCTCGTTTGAGTAGAGCAGTTACCGAAAATCTTCTCAGAATATTAATCTTTCCCATATTACTCTCATTACTGCAGTTAGGGCAGAGTAATGTAAGATATTCTTTCTCTTATCCACTTCATGAGGAACAAAAATACCTTTTGTTGGTAGCCATACCATTTGGAAAATGTAGAATTGAATATGTGCACATTAATTTATTGGATGATGTAGTATAGTGGTTTTTATAAGGAGCTGTGCTATATTATTGATTCGTTTTCATATGCATGATTGGGACGGGGCTGTGTTTTGGTTTCATTTGGTTTCGTTTGGTTTTTACCCTATTGATTTTGAACTGGCGTTGCTTTGGTTTGGTAAGGCACAAAACCACCAAAGTGGCTCAAAATTGGCCTAGCTTACATGTTTAGGTTTTTTGATCCTTACTTCGTACGATTATATGACTTGTGAAACACCTAGTTTGTGGAAGAGCATAAACAATGTGAAATTTTGTTATGATCTAGTATTATTCTTATGGATCGTGCACCTGCATTTGTTAGTCTAGCTGCTGTTGTGGTTGAATTTGATGTTATTGTTTGAATTATTTATTATGATCTATTGAATCCCAATAAGTTACTGCCGGTTCTCTTAACTGCCAATAGGTTGGGTCAAGATCTGATCCCATTCCCAGTTTTCTCAGAATTTATGTTTGTTACCCTTAACTAAGGATGATGGTTTAAATTTGTATCCAATTTCAAAGATTTCATATGCAGTCCAATTAAATTCAAAATATGTAGATGAATCCAATTTAGATTGCAATTTGATTAAATAGTAAATTAGAAAAGAATATATACTTCTGTACATCTGTAGGAATGATCAACGTTTGTTAAAAATCAGGATGGTAATGACAAACTCAGTTATATAAGCTGCATTAGTTGCACATAGAATTCATGAATAAAGTACTTGTGAATAAAGCACTTTCCTTTATGCTGTAATCATTTGGCATTTTTTTCATGTTCCAGGGATCAAATCTGTCTGCAGTCAAGTCTTTTTATACTGTTGCTCTTCTTCTTCAAGTCATTGGTGGAAAATGCATGTCCAACTCCGTCACTGTAGTTATTTTATATCCTTATATGACTGCAAGTGTGAGAGGTGCTATTGAAAGGGACTCTACTGAGAGTGCCAGTCATGCTATATCTCTATTGAGTGAAGTGGGAAAAGTAGTATCTTCTACTGAAGGAGCAAAAAACACTAGCTTCCCTAGTGATACTCTCTCTAATAAAAGGTTGTTACATTTCTGTTTAGTTTTATAAACTCCCCTCAGAATTTATTTATTTATTTTCAAAAGAGAGGTAGAGCTTATTTTCTTTTTCAAACTTTCATTTTGTTAGGCTTGTAGAAATATGTAACACTTGACCCTTGACGCGTGTAAATCCTAAGTTAGCATAGGTTGACCCGTGTAATACTGTTAGCATAAGTTAGTGACAGTTCCAGGCAGTTAGTCAGTTACTAACTCCAGTCACAATAGGATAAGAACAAGGAGATAACTGTTTGTAGTTATCTCCATCCAATCCTCTATATATACAGCCATTCGGCTGTCATAAATGTGATATACAAAACTACAGAATTTTACATGGTATCAGAGCCTCTGTCTGATCACCATCACCCGATCCTCTGTGTTCTTCTCTCATCATGGCCAGTGACTCTTGCTCCACCCCTTCCGTCTCTCCAAACCATGTCTCCACTCTAGTTTCCATCAAACTCACTGAAACTAATTACCTACTCTGGGAAAGCCAGATCAAACCGTTTCTTGTTGGCCATAATTATTGGCGGTTTATTGACGGCACACACCCACCTCCTCCTCAAACCCTCACCATCTCCAATTCGACAGAATCTTCTCCCCCAATCCGACTCCTCTGCCTCTGCTCTCACTTCTCCCTCTGTCCCACTTCCTAATCCTGCCTATCAACAATGGTTTCAGATAGACCAAACTCTCATCAGCATGCTTAGAGCAACGTTGACTGAACCTATCCTATCTCAAGTGGTTGGCCTCCACACCTCTCGTGAAATCTGGGACTGTCTCCGCCGAAATTTCTCCCAACAGTCCCTTGCTAATGCCACGCATCTTCGTTTCCAACTCATGTCTCTCACCAAAGGTACCAAATCCATCTCTGAATATCTCACTCATGCTAAGGCCCTTGCTGACTCCCTGGTTGCCATTAATGAACCCTTCTCCTCCATCGACTTAGTGACTGCTGTTCTCCGTGGACTTGGACAAGAATATAGCATGCTTGTCACTGCCATGCTAAATTTTCCACCCCTCCCTCCCTTCTCAGATCTCCGGGCCCGCCTCCTTTCCTTTGAGGCCCAACAAGCATCCACTTTTCAACCTGCTGGTCCCAATCCACCCACTGCCTTCTATACCGCCCCTGCCTTTCCACCTGCTGGCCAAAATCCACCCACTTCATTCTATACCAGCCCTGCCACTCACGGCTATCCCTCCAACCAAGCCCGTAGCCGATCCGGTTTCCAGCGTGGCTCTAGACCTGGTCGTGGACGTAGTCCCTCCTACCGCAGAGGATACACCAGGTCCTCATCACCTAACTCCTCTCCTGGTGTGCTGGGTTCTTTTCCCCCACTCCCCTCTCGGCCTTCAGGTCCTCAGTGCTGGTCCTGCAACCGTTTTGGACATGTTGCTGCCCAATGTCCCCAACTGTCTCAGTCACCAGACACCAACCTGTCCAACGCCTTTGCTGGTCTCCATCTTGCCAATGTCTCTGATCCAAACTGGTATCCTGACACAGGGGCTACTCACCATGTCACGATGCACCCTCCTTCTCCACAGCAGCCTACCACCTCTCCTCCCGAACAGGTTATGGTTGGTAACGGTACTACCCTTCCAATCCATCAAACCGGTAAAGTCTCTTTCACCTCAGGTCCTCTTCTGTTTCAACTATCCAACGTCCTTCATGTTCCCACCATCCAGAAAAACCTCTTATCTGTCTCTCAATTCACCCATGATCACAAAGTCAAACTTACCTTCTTCCCTACTCACTTCACTGTTCATGGCTTGCTTACAAATGCTATTCTGTTTCAGGGCCCCTGTAAGGACGGTCTTTACCCTATCACACCGCAACACTCCGTCCCACCACAAGCCTTCCTCACTACTGCAGTTCCAAATCTCTGGCATCAGCGTCTCGGCCATCCATCTCAACAGGTCCTCCACATGATTGCAGCCAAGTCCAACCTATGTCCTCCTCTGTCTTTAAATTCTGCACCCTTTTGTAATCACTGTGCAATAAGTAAATCTACTCGGTTGTCTTTCTCTTCTGTTGTACACAAATCAATAAAACCGTTTGATTTAATTCATTCCGATGTATGGATGTCTCCTGTCCTTTTTGTCTCTGGTTTTAAATACTATGTTCTTTTTACTGATGACTATACTCGTTATAGCTGGGTCTTTCCACTTCGCCTAAAATCCGAAGTCTTCCAACACTTCACCAAATTTTTTGCCTACGTCCAAACCCAATATTCCACCTCCATTAAACAATTTCAGTGTGACGGTGGAACTGAGTACACAAACCGTGCCTTCCAAACTTTCTGCAGCACCCATGGTATTCACCAACGTTTCTCTTGCCCTCATACACCACAACAAAATGGGTTGGCTGAACGAAAACATCGCCATATTTCTGAAATGGGTCGAACACTACTGTTAACTGCAGGTCTGCCCTTCTCTTATTGGGCAGATGCTGTCACCACTGCTGTTTTCCTCATTAATCTTCTTCCCACACCTACATTACAATGGACTTCTCCATACACCAAACTTCATGACAAACCACCCCCATACCACATCTTAAAACCGTTTGGTTGCTCTTGCTACCCTTATCTCGGTAACTACTCCAAACACAAACTTCAACCCCGCAGTCTCCCTTGCATCTTTCTAGGGTACAACCCTCATCACGCCGGTTATCGCTGTCTTCATGTTGACACCAGTCGGGTTTACATCAGTCGTCATGTTCTGTTCAATGAACTTGACTTCCCTTACCCACAGAAACCCACCACTCCGCCCACAGACTTCTCATTCACCCCACTGATTTCCATCCCTGTACCCGGCCTCCCCACCACCCCATCACCCCCTAATCGACCTGGCTCCTCTCCTCCTCCATCTCCCACTGTCACAGCCATGTCCCCTACTCCCAATCCTACTGTATCTTCCTCCACACATTCTTCTGCGACCACCAGCAACCTCTCCATTTCCCTCCCACCTTCCCCACCACACAATGTTCACCCTATGATTACTCGAAGCAAAGATGGCACTTCCAAATGCAGAAATCTCCTCTTTATTAAGGACCCTGCCGAATCACAGGAGATTGAGACTTCTTCTCCCTGATTCGGCAAATCAGATCTCTACAGGAATCATTCTTGATTCCTTTCCTACTGTATTTCTTTCCTAGTTAGTCTCTACCACTACATACCTAGTTAGGACTCCACTTGTATATCCCTAGTTAGGACTCTGCTAAAACCTTTGTATAAATAGGGCACTGCTGTAAAGAAAAATTATTCAATACAAAACTAAAACAGAAACCTGTTTTCAAATACCTTTTATGGTATCAGAGCCTCCAAGCTCCACCGAGTAAAACTCCAAACCCTAATTCCCGAATCCTCAGTTTCCATGGCCGCCCCACCAAATCCTGCCTCGGCTCCCTTCCTCCCACCACCCCCACCACCGGCCGTCGACCCCACCCTTCCACCCACCCTAATTACCATCAATGCCTCCGCCCAGCTTCCTGTTAAGCTCACCGCCACTAATTACTTCCCTTGGCGTGCCCAATTTCATGCTCTCCTCCGTGGGTATGATCTTATGGGGTTTGTGGATGGATCTCATCCCTGCCCCCCCTGAAACTGAGCCTGCATAGCGTGCCTTCTGGCTGCGCCAGGACCAACTCCTCCTCCACGGCATCCTGGCCTCCGTCTCTCCCCAGGTCATCACCCTTATTGCTGCTGCCTCTACCTCTGCTGCTGCGTGGCAGCGTCTGGCCCACATCTATGCCAGTAAGGCCCGTGGCCGTGTTCTCAGCCTTAAGGAGCGGCTTCATCTCCTTCGCCGTGGTGACCGCTCTGTCTCAGACTACTTGCTGGAGGTTCGTCTTATCTCTGACGAACTTGCTGCAATTGACACTCCCCTTGCTGATGACGATCTCCTTCTTTATGTTCTCAATGGGGTGGGATCCAAATTTAAGGACATCACTGCTGCTGTCCGGTCCAGGGACACAGCTGTGTCCTTTGAGAACCTGCATGATATGCTTGTTCAGCATGAGGAAGCCCTCAAGCGAGACAGCTCCCCTCCAACCTCGGTCATCACAGCTCAGGTCACTCAGCATGCTCGCCGTTATCCCTCTAACTATGGCCGTTCTCAGCCACCCCCTCACGGTGCACCTCGCCCCTCTGGCCCTTGGAACTCCTCCTCCAACCACTCGGGCAACAACCACCGTTCCTCCAATCCTCCCACTGGCTACCGTGGCTTCTGCCAGTGGTGTGGAACTCAGGGTCACAGCGCCAAACGCTGTCCACAGCTTCAGTCCCCTTCCCACAGTCCTCCCGTGGCCAACTCTACCGTCCAGGCCTCCTCCCCAACCTGGCTACTGGACTCTGGTGCCTCCCACCATGTCACTGGTCACCCTCACAACCTCTCTGATGCTCAGCAGTACAGTGGTCCAGACGAGATCATCATAGGTAATGGTTTGGGACTTGGTATCTCCCACACAGGTTCTGTCTCCTTACCCACACCCACTACATCTTCCTTTACTCTTAACCATGTTCTTTGTGCTCCTTCCATGACCAATAATCTGATTTCCATCTCACAGTTTAATCACCAAAATAACACATCTATTGAACTGTTTCCCACCTGTTTCCATGTGAAGGATCTCAGCACGGGGGCGGTTCTCCTTCAAGGCCCGAGTAGGAATGGTGTCTATGAGTGGTCCTCTTCCTCCCTTCAACGCCCTCAAGCTCTGGTGGGTGTGGTGGTCTCTCCTAGTTTGTGGCATCGTCGCTTGGGCCATCCCAGCTCAAAAGTTCTTCAAAGTGTCCTTAGTCAGTCTTCCATTTCTGTGTCTCCTAAACATCTTGAGTCAGTTTGTACTTCCTGTTTATGTAATAAAAGTCACCGCCTTCCATTTGGCGTTTCCTCTCTTCAATCCTCTTGTCCCTTACAATTACTTTACAGCGATGTTTGGGGTCCTGCACCTTACCCATCTGTTGATGGTTTTTCCTACTATGTCATTTTTGTTGACCATTTCACTAAATATACCTGGCTGTATCCATTGCGCAGAAAATCAGATGTTTTCTCCACTTTTCAGGACTTCAAAACTTTGGTTGAAAAATATTTCCAGCACCCCATCACTTCCCTTTATACTGATGGTGGTGGTGAGTTCATCAAACTAAAGCCTTTTCTTGCCACCCACGGCATAAACCACCTCCTCACTCCACCCCACACACCTCAACATAACGGTGTTGCTGAACGGCGACATCGTCACATCGTTGAAACTGGTCTCACCCTCCTCCATCAGGCCTCCCTTCCCTTATCCTACTGGTCCTATGCTTTTCGGGCAGCCGTCTACCTCATCGATCGGCTTCCCACTCCCAATCTCCAAAATACGTGCCCATACACTCTCCTCTTTCAACTACCACCCAACTACACCCGTTTGCGCACCTTTGGTTGTCTTTGCTTCCCCTGGCTTCGTCCTTACACCCAGAACAAACTTCAACCACGGTCCACTCCTTGTGTCTTTCTTGGCTATTCTCTTAACCAACGTGCTTACTTGTGTCTTGACCCCTCCACTCACAAACTCTATGTCTCCCGTCATGTCCAGTTTGATGAGTCTACCTTCCCTGGTTCTTCTGTCACTCCTCACAGCCCCCTAGTCACCCCTGACCTCACTGATTCTTGGCTTGCCACCTGTCCCCCTGTTTCCCATGTTCCTGTCTCGACTGCCACATCTGCCCCACCGGCTGTACCTGCTGATTCTCCTCCCGAGGACCTTCTCACTGCACCTTCTCTACTCCGCCTAGAGGCAGCCCCGCCCCCTGCTGCGGTTCTGCACACTCCTGGTCTACTGCCCACCTCTGCTCCCCCTGCACCACCAGAACCTGGCCCCACCGCATCTTCCTCTGCTGCCACTCTCAGTGACAGCTCCCATGCTCCTCTCCTCACCTACAGCCGGCGCCCTCGCCCCCCCGCCTCCACCCACCCTCCTCCACCACCCCCTCGATCCCAACATACACATCCTATGCTTACCCGGACCCAGACTGGCACCATCAGACCTGTACCCCGTTATGCCCTCACTGCCACCTCTCACCCTCTCCCTTCTCTGGTTGAGCCAACATGCATTTCTCAAGCCCTGAAGGACCCTGCCTGGAGGCAGGCCATGTCCGATGAACTAAATGCCCTCATTCGCAATGGCACATGGGACCTGGTTCCTTCCAGCCCCAACCAGACTGTGGTCGGCAACAAGTGGGTTTTTCGTATCAAACGAACCCCTACAGGTGAGGTTGACAGGTTTAAGACCCGTCTAGTGGCCAAAGGGTACCATCAAAGACCAGGTGTGGATTTTCTGGACACTTTCAGCCCGGTGGTCAAGCCCACAACCATTCGACTTGTCTTCCACCTTGCTGTGACTCAAGGCTGGCCCCTCCGGCAGCTTGATGTCAACAATGCCTTCCTCCATGGCACCCTTACGGAAGATGTTTACATGGCCCAACCAACAGGGTTTTCTAATCCTGATAAACCCACCCATGTGTGCAAACTCCAGAAAGCTCTGTATGGTCTTAAACAAGCCCCCCGTGCCTGGTACAACGAGCTGCATACCTTCCTCCTTGCTCAAGGGTTTACCCCTGCCCTCTCGGATGCCTCCTTGTTCATCCTACGCCAAGGTAACCATGTTCTGTATTTTCTGGTATATGTCCTGTGACAGGCAACAGTTCCTCCCTTATCACCAACTTCATCAACACCTTGGCTGCCCGATTTTCTGTCAAAGACCTGGGGGACCTCCATTACTTTCTTGGGGTGGAAGTCCTTCCCACCCTCACTGGACTGTTTCTCTCGCAGCACAAATATGTCCGTGACCTGCTCACCACAACCCGCATGGACGGTGCAAAACCCGTAGCCACCCCCCTTGCGGTCTCTCCAACACTCACTCTTACTGATGGCTCTCCCCCTGCTGACGCCACGCTGTTCAGAAAGCTGATTGGCAGCCTTCAATACCTCAATCTCACCCGCCCAAATCTCTCCTTTGCTGTCAACAAGCTCTCCCAGTTCATGCATGCCCCCACGGACACTCACTGGCAGGCCCTCAAACGCGTCCTGCGCTATCTCAAGGGCACCATGTTCTATGGCCTCCAGCTTCACTCCAGGTCTTCCGCCCGTCTCCATGCTGTTTCTCACTCCCATAACCTCCATGCCTTTTCAGATGCCGATTGGGCAGGAGACCCCTCAGACCGCAAATCCACTACTGCTTACCTGGTTTATCTTGGGGCCAATCTCATCTCCTGGAGTTCCCGGAAATAGAAGGCCGTTTCCAGGTCCTCCACTGAGGCTGAATACCGTGCTGTGGCCTCCACCACTGCTGAGCTGCTTTGGGTTCCATCTCTCCTCCGGGAACTTGGTCTCTCAGTTGCTGCTCCACCAACCATTTCCTGCGACAACATTGGCACCACTTTCTACTGTGCCAATCCCGTTCTTCACTCCCGCATGAAGCATGTTGACATCGACTTCCACTTCGTTCGTGATCATGTCACTCGTGGTCTCTTCCAGGTCTCTCATGTCACGACGGATGATCAACTAGCTGATGCTCTTACCAAGCCGCTGCCCCGGCCGCGTTTTCAGCTCCTACGTTCCAAGATTGGTGTCGCTGATGGCTCCACCATCTTGCGGGGGCGTATTAAGGACCCTGCCGAATCACAGGAGATTGAGACTTCTTCTCCCTGATTCGGCAAATCAGATCTCTACAGGAATCATTCTTGATTCCTTTCCTACTGTATTTCTTTCCTAGTTAGTCTCTACCACTACATACCTAGTTAGGACTCCACTTGTATATACCTAGTTAGGACTCTGCTAAAACCTTTGTATAAATAGGGCACTGCTGTAAAGAAAAATTATTCAATACAAAACTAAAACAGAAACCTGTTTTCAAATACCTTTTACTCTTTACCTCCCGATATCCTCTCCCTCAAGCCTTCACTACTGTCACAGTCTCAGCCAATGAGCCATACTCCTACACACAGGCCTCTCGTTCTCCTGAGTGGACTGCAGCAATGAATGCTGAGTACTCTGCGCTTCTCAAACAGCAAACCTGGTCCTTAGTTCCTAAACCACCACATGCCAATGCCGTGGGTTGTAAATGGGTTTTCAGACTTAAACAACGTGCAGATGGTTCAATTGAACGCTACAAGGCACGTCTTGTTGCCAAAGGCTTCCACCAGCAAGAGGGCCTTGATTACCACGAAACATTCAGCCCTGTTGTTAAACCCACAACCATCCGTGTGGTCCTTGCTCTTGCTGTCTCACTTGGCTGGTCTCTCCGTCAACTGGATGTAACTAATGCATTCTTGCATGGTAACCTCACCGAGGAGGTATATATGGTCCAGCCCCCTGGCTTTGTTGATCCCAAGCACCCTGCTCATGTCTGCCGCCTTCACAAAGCACTATATGGTCTCAAGCAAGCTCCCCGGGCATGGTTTGATCGTTTCAAGTCCTTCCTACTCCACTATGGCTTCATGCAGAGTCGGGCAGATCCCTCACTGTTTATTTATCATAAATCTTCGTGCATTATGTATCTCCTTCTCTATGTGGATGATATTATCTTGACGGGCAACTCCTCCCAGGATCTGTCCTCCTTCCATACCTCCTTATCTCATGCATTTGCCATCAAGGATTTGGGCCCTCTCCACTACTTCTTGGGCATTGAAGCAACCCCGACCCCTACTGGCTTGCATCTCACCCAGAACAAGTATACTCTTGATATCCTGCAGCGCAGCGGCCTTGCAGATTGCAAACCATCACCTACTCCTGTTGCTCCCAAGCATGTTCTCTCTGCTCATGTTGGCACGTCTCTTCCTGATGCCTCTGTCTACCGCCAGCTTGTTGGTAGCTTACTTTACTTAACTCATACATGCCCAGATATCTCTTTTGCAGTCCAACAGGTTGCCCAGTTTATGAGCTCTCCAACAGACATCCATCTCCAAGCTGTCAAACGTATCCTCCGTTACCTTAAAGGCACACTTGGCACTGGACTTCATCTTCAGCGTTCAGCCTCTCCTCCTCCCCTTCATGCCTTCTCGGATGCTGACTGGGCAGGTTGCCATGACACTCGACGATCCATCACTGGCTTCTGTATTTTCCTTGGTCCGAATCTCATCTCCTGGTCTGCCAAGAAACAGAACACCGTTTCTCGCTCCAGCTCTGAAGCAGAATATCGTGCGCTCGCCTACACTTGTGCCGATACCATTTGGATTACAAGCCTTCTGCGTGAACTCAACCTGCTGCATCAATGGCCAGTGCATCTTCACTACGACAATTTGAGTACCACCTACATGACCTCTAATCCGGTGTTCCATGCACGGACGAAACACATCGCCCTTGATTACCACTTTCTCCGAGAGCGGGTTACTGCTGGCACCCACCAGGTTCACTTTGTTCCATCTCATCACCAACTTGCGGATCTCTTCACCAAGGGTCTTCCGGCTGAACGGCACTGCTTCTTGACTTCCAAACTTGTCACCCAGCGGGTGCCTAGTTTGCGGGGGGATGTAGAAATATGTAACACTTGACCCTTGACCCGTGTAAATCCTAAGTTAGCATAGGTTGACCCGTGTAATATTGTTAGCATAAGTTAGTGACAGTTCCAGGCAGTTAGTCAGTTACTAACTCCAGTCACAATAGGATAAGAACAAGGAGATAACTGTTTGTAGTTATCTCCATCCAATCCTCTATATATACAGCCATTCGGCTGTCATAAATGTGATATACAAAACTACAGAATTCTACAAGGCTTTTGGAGTTTTTTAATTTGTTTGAGCTCATGCAACTCTCTTATCGCAAATAAATTTATCACTGCTCAATAAAGTACTTTGAAAGGTTGACTAATGTTTTTTCTTTTTTTAATCGAAGATTGATGACAATTGAGAATTACCACATACACTAAACTTGGAAATTTTTGTCCTCGTGCAGGAATGGAATACTAGCACATATTTTCTCTGAGAATCCTAGTCTATTGCTAGCATCACTGTTCTTATTGTTTGTTTTAGCAGAAAAAAAAGGTACTTAGTCCCCTGTTGTATAGATTTTAGGCATACCTTCAATTCATCAATCTTGATAGGCTTGTTATCAAATTTTCTTTGTCCGAGTGCCTGTCATATCTTTGATTGGTCTTTGCATTAATGCAGATCTTCATCCTTTACTGGCTCAAATGATTGGATTAAGTGGAGTGCATGATATGACCGTGAGTATTACGCATTATGTTTTTTGGCCAAATGTTATAAACGGTACCTGTGATCATATATGGATATTTATTCATGGGATTTCAATGTTGTCAATAAGACCCCTGTGGTTTATGGCTGGTATCTAATTTAGTCATATTCCTTATGAACCTTGTCTTTTCAGATTTTTCTGTTGCATTTGAATACCATTTATTCACACTACTTTTCAATTGAATTCAATTTCTGGTTTGACAATCGTCTCCCTTATTTAACCCATATCTTAATTGGAATTTTTCCTGGAATGTTTTGGATTTCTAGTTTGAAGATTCATAATGCCTTCTTTTACCTTTTTTGAGAATATTTTCAAACCATCATTTCTTGTGTTTCTGAATTTATTGACAAGTTTGCATTTTAAATCTTGGCAGGCAGTGGATGGAAATATTGGAAATCTTCTAGTGGACTATATGGACCAGGTATAGCAGCTTTTTAATAATTCTTGTCTAGTTGTTTTTGAAAAATGCATCTTCATTTACTAGTCAGTTTGGGTGAGCAAATTTAACTATTTCAAATTTGACCATATGCATCCTAATTCAGTGTGGTTTTCAGTGCCGTGATGAACTGAATTTTCATTTTACAGATTTTAAATGCATTATTGAAGATTTTAGCAAGTCAACCACCTTTCTCTATACTAATACAATGGCATACAGGGTGGTTCTTGCGGAAGCTATTGATTCTTCAAGGAAAAGGGATTAGTGATCATAATTTCCTGCTCTTCAATGTAAGGATTCAACCGATTTGGTAGAAGTACCTGTATATTATTCTGTGTGTGCATCTCTTACTGAATTCCGTTTTATTGTATACTGGCACCAGCAATCCATACCAGGGTGAAGCGGTCAAAGATTCTTGTTTGCTTATTTTTTCCTCAAAATTTTCCCACCGTCATAATTTTTTATTTCTTCTTTCTTCCTAGTAAGACTGAAAAACCACTGATACTTGGTCTTTTATTAGCATTCATTTCATGTATTTAGCTTATAATCATGATTGTAATGATGGGCAGAGAACAATTTTTATTATTTTTAGGCATCAGCACATGTTTCGGAAATTAAGTTTTTCTTTTCTTTGTTTTTATGTACTCTAGGAGCAACTGGTTGAGGCTTCAATTTTAAGTTGCTCATACTTAGTCACTACTAAACTTGAGGTTGAGTATCTCTAACCAGAGGAGGATATTATCCTTGACATGGACTAGAGTGACATCACCCCTTCCAGGGCCTAGATTTACTAGGCCATACTGCATACTGGGATTTTATATATAGGCTTGGAAGGAGAGAGTTTGATAGATTAGAAAAACTGAGTTACGTCTAAATAAATCAGTTAGCATTTGCAAGAGAACGTTAAGATGACGTATCATAAGAATTTTATGTTTGTGTAGCTAATATATCTAAAGTGAGTTTCGTGACCTTTTTTATTAAAGAGTAAAAAGCAAGCACTGAAGTGCACATTTACTTTTCCTTATGATGTATTCTTTGTTTGGTACAGTGTATATATGCCTCGTACTTTCTAAAGTTTTTATATTTTCTAGTTTATGTGGACAGACCTCATATCAGCAGTCCCGAGAATGCCTTCAGAAAGAACTTGATGGATGCTGGTTTGATCATATCCCAGAGGCTATAAGAAATGAATGGGCAAACTGTAAAGCAGGTAAGTTTTTTGTTCCTGTTGTGCGGCTGTGGGGGGATCATTTGGTTTATGTTATGTGTTGAGTATTCAAGTTAGAGGTAGTTAGTATAAGCTCTTTAGATACACACACACACACACACACACACACACACACACACACACACACACACATAATGGAATATATCGAACAGATTAGCCTTTTTGAAGCAATGATAATAAGAAAAATCACCATCCCAACAAGAACCATATATGTATGGTGTTAGTAATTGGTATCTTTTATCGCAATGGCTAAGCTGTTTCAATGTAGACCAACATCATTTTATATTTAAACTTGGAACTTGGAATTCAATATCTACTGTGAGGTTGGAACCGCTAGGATAGGAACTCCAGATCTCATGCTCTTTTTTCATAATAAAATTTTGAGGTATCAGCACTATTCCCCAACGCTTAAACCATTAATATGTAGCCCAAAACCGATTTTGTACTCTTAACAAATCTTAATCTTTCATATCCTTGTCTGTATACTATCCTATAAATGGAGAGCCCAACATGAGGAAATCATTATAACTTCATAGGTGGCAATTTCTAGATTTGAACTTAAGATTTCTTGCTCTAATATCATGTGAACTTTAGGGGTTTATAGCTGTTCTCAAAAGTTCCCCTTGGAAAAAAAAAAGCCATGATTAGTAGATATGCAATAGAGTACAACTAAATTCTATCTATTTTGGTGCATACAACTAAATTCTATCTATTTTGGTGCATACAACTAAATTCTATCTATTTTGGTGGTGCATGTAGCTCTCGAGGAATCATCCCAATGTAAAGATCCCTTTTTTCTCCTAGAGCTTGATGTTAGCCATCAAACTACTGACGGTACAAACTCTTTTTGGTATTAATTAGTAGTCTTTTCCGTATAGGATTGTACTTTTCCTGTCATAATAGCAAGCATTGTCAGAAATAAATGTTGTAAGCATATTGCAGGTGATGCAACTTCATACGTAGCTTGGAAAAGGATGGTTGACGTTGTCAAGGTAATCCTCATTATTGTCCAATATCTATCTAGATGCAACTTTTATGTGAAAGAGAGGATGTATTGCTGCTCTTGGGTCGTAAGCTATTAAACCCTTAGATTAGTTTAGGTTTCGAACATCTGAATGTGATGTAGTAATGAACTCTTACCAAGATGAAATGTTACTTCGGTGGAGTAGTGCTGGTGCCGATAATGGTCTCCAACATGCCTTGCTAGTCTGAGGAAACAAGATATAGAGTGCCTTAGTAATTAGTATCAGCTTCTAGCTAATGCCCAGGAAAGGAAAAATAAATTGCCGGATTGAAATGCTATGTTGCATGTCATGAGTCATGGCTAACTTCATGGCTGGGCAGTCTTATAAGGAATTATGACAATATTTATGCATCTTGCCTACTCTGTTTGATAATATGAAAACTTCTCCTTAGTCAAAGCATCTATTTTTTATGAGCATCGCTTCTACTCTTTATGTTGCTTTCACATTGAAGGTGTATTTTTTAGGTTTTCCTGCTCCATCTTCATCTTAGATCATCTATTTTCAAAGGAGAATTCTTTGAAGAACCCGTGCTGAACATTAGCAGTGCCATTTCTGATTCGAGTAAAACGTATGCTTCAGATGTTGCATCCGCCAGCTTTGGGTCAGAGGTTTCTTTAGGTGGGTATTATTCCAGTAAAAGTTGAATATTATCAGGATCTCTCCTCTTCTTCATCTTCATGTCTCAAATTCTCTCACAGCCTACAATATTTTGCAGGATATGGAATTCCATGTAGAATTGCATTTTCCAGTGCTGGAATCAGAGATATCTACCTGATACCTGTCGCAAGGGAAACAACTGGAAATGTTCTGCTTGCAGAGAAGCATCCTTTCCGTAGTCAGCGTGGAGTTGTACTTGCTATTGGACCATTGGCTGGGTTGAGTGTAAGTCTTAAAAAAAAAATGTTGAATGTAGCATAACAGTTTTACTGGAGCCGATTTAGTACTGATACTCACATTGATCATTCGAAAACAATTTGGCATATTGCTATTCCCGGGCGTTCCTGTTTTGATTCTTGTCAATCTGGTCATTTCTGATTTCTGACTTGAAACAGCCAAAGGTAGACGAAGAGCATCCGACGTGGCTGCATCTACAGATACGAGAGTTTGAGCCAAAACTGGTTAAAAGCAAAGTTAGAGGGAACCATCATTCAGGGATGCTGACGTCCAATCATGTAGCTGATGGGAGATGGACACTTGTTTTTGCGGATGCCAAAGCTTGCGAATCTGCTCGGTTGTCGATACTTGAGGAAATGCGGAAGCAGAGAGCATCCGTTGAGGCCGCAATTGCTCCTCTCCTGCACAATGATACTTGCCTTGGAAGCCAAGACGAGGAGTGAAGGAGGCTTTCATTCAAGGCTTTGTAAGTTGGCTTCTCAACAATCTCAATTTACTACTTCTCTGTTTCTTCATATATTTTCTTCCAAATTTTGTTACACACAGCATATAGCGGTTATGTTCACATTCACAAAATCTAATTTGTTTATAATAATATATAAATCACGGCATATATTTACATGTGAATATATATTATTTACAGCATATAGCGATCTATAAATTCGAATTTTTTACGTATCAAGTTTCGCATTAAATCTGAATTATATAAAATTATATTATTTACATGTGTAAAAAAAATAGCACTAAATCGATGATAATATCAACCTAAAGGCTCGTTGGACTTGCCCAATCACATGGCGTGGGATTTTGAGTTTATAGATCTGACCTTAAAAAATTCACTTCACTTAAATTGAAAAGCGTTTAGTTATCTGAGTTCGTATTACCAATAAATATATTACATGGCGTGAAATTTTGAGTTTATAGATCTTTAAAAAATTCTTTTCACTTAAATTGAAAAGCGTTTAGGTATGTGTTCGTAATACCAATAAATAACGAAATGTTAACGATGATGGTCAAATAGTCGAACAATTTTCGATACGGGTGATTTTGGCATACGAAGCCGTGCTTTTAGTGAAGGATCAGAAATAGTCGAGTGGCCGCCACTATTTTTACTATGTGAATGTGATGCAAAATCAAGTGCAGCAAAAGCTCACATTATACTATATATATACACCATGGCTTGCCATACTCACTCTCGGAGAATATATATATATACTACTAATTTTTATAGATATTAGTAATATTGATATCGAAATATCCTTTGATATTTTTTTTGTGTTGATCGAGATATTTTAGTCACTGAGTACACTCATGCAGTTACTACAGTGCAAATTGAAGTACCAGTGAATGAAGGTAACATTTAGTTGTTCGCCACCGAATTTCAGGATCAACCAAACTTCTTTTCTTTTTTCTTTTGGTGAGTGCTGAATTCGAAAATAATGCGGCCTTCTTAAGTGCAAAAAATAATGAAATTGTAAGGGTGAAAAATAGTTAATTATTTAGATAAGGAGCTGGGACATCATAGCTAGGCGCATAAAAGTAATGAAAACTTTTGGGAAAAGGAGTGTGACTGTGGTACGTAATTCCATCACCTTTTTACATAAACAAGGCTGTCATGTCAAAATTACACCAACTTTTCTCTCTCTCTCTCTCTCTCTCTCTCTCTCTCTCTCTGGATATAATTTGGTATATTTTGTGGTGCTGTAAGTGAGTCTCTCCTCTTCTCTTGTGAGTTCTGAATTGTGATGGTACTCCGAGTCTTCTTGTGTTGGGATGATAATGCTTTCTCCCACATGGCCACGTATAGGCCAAAGATGCTCTTATTTGAAGCTGAAAAGCATAAAATGAGCGGCCCGTTTGAGTAGATAATGCCATTTTTTACTTTTAATATATATTTTATCTATCCATGGCTTTATCATGTCACGTACAGAGTAGCTAGTAGTGCTTTACTTTAACTAAAAGTGAGAGGAGCTACAACAAACAACAGCAACAACAAAAAAATAATCACAACTCTAATATATGTTCCCATAACACATACATACATGATAACATAAATGAAAGGACTTGATAGTGAAACAAGAGAAAAGATATATTAGTATATGAAAAGGAAAACCCTAATTGAAACTTTCGCTTTGACACGTACAAATATCATGTCCTCCATACACACATCAACAACTACTCAACTAGTACTATTGTACAGTTGTGGACATGGCTTAAAGCTTTTAAAGCTTTTCTCTTTTGTTTTTCTCTCGGAATAAATTTTAAACCGAACTGTATATTACAACGTTCCGTTACTGGAGTTTTGGAAAAAAAGAGAGATGAAAAAGAGTCTGAGAGAGAGAGAGAGAGAGAGAGAGAGAGAGAGAGAGAGAGAGAGAGAGAGAGAGAGAGAGAGATTAGCTAGGTAGCTAGGGTGTGTTCTAAGCAATCGCAGGTATTCCTCTTCTCATTCAAACGCTCCTTTTGTAGCAATATGGAGAGAGTGCTTTGTGTTCAAATTATTTGGTGGCTTTCTATGTCTTTTTAGGCCAACAAAGATAGAAGAACCTTTTTTGACTGAGAGAAGGGAATGAATGAATGAGCTACAATAAAAACAGTGGAGAGTTTTGGATTATCTGTACCTGTATATATGTAGTGGGTCACGCATAACCCATTATTGCATATTTTTTATTTTCATTTTTATAACACAACAAAATATGAATGGTAATTAAATATTTATTAATTATTTTGTTCGACTGTTAAATATATATTATATATATAAAATATGTTTAATTACATATATATTGGGTTTTGAAGCGATGTATATTTTTATCGAAAACATAAGTTTATGATTAACTTAAGTAAAAGTAGGAGATGATTGAGGAATGAAAGGGGTGGAAAATCTCTCGTTTCTGGTGTAAAGAACAAGGATCTATATATGTATGCATGTTTTAGTGTTTTTAATTAATTGTAATTCCATGTATTTTGTATTGTAATTATCTTAAGACCTAGCTATAATTAATGTAAGGTGGTGGAGATCGATAGAGTTTTATTAGCTCTCCTTTCTATGCCAAAGCTAGCTTGCAAATGCCCACCAAAAACACGAGCTCCATGAAGGAATTTTGTGAATCAGCTGTATTTAATCTTCCGAAAGAAGATGCACAATTTAATTTTGTTTCTCAGATCATTATTTTTGGTTAACTAAGTACAATTACGGGTGGTTTAAATATCTATTTTTTTTAAAGAGGTTTATTTTTTGCGAATGAGAATTTTCAAAATATATGAGAGGTATGAGGAATGAATAAAAGTAGTGGTATAAACTTATAAAGCGAAAGAAATGAAAAGGAAGAATGAAAAAAAAAAAAAAACAACAAAGATTGAAGTACACAAAAAATAGATATTGGCTTTTGGTTTTTAATTTTCACTTTGTCCACCTATTTCTTCTACGTTTGTTCTCAATCTCTTCTACGTACTTTATCTTTTTTTGCCTTATTTTCTCATACTTCAAGCATAATTAAAAAAGTAAAAAAAGAAAAAGAAAAAATTGATACTGAAATATAGTATACAGTTATAAATGGCCCCAAAACCTTTACTTAATAAGTTCTAGCTAGCTCGGTACGTTGCTAAACTTTAACGATCAATGATCAAAACATTGTGTCTTCTAGGTTTATATCAATCATTGCACTAATTGATTTTAGATTGAATGATTCTTCGATCGATCAATATTGTAATTTGGTAGGAAAGTTGAAACCCTTATTTTCTTTTGTTTTGCCAGTGCCGCCATGATGGTATAATTTGATTTTGAGTCTTGAAATTCAAGAACAAAGGAATTAAAGTGAGTCCAAAAGCTTAACTTTATGTAATAAAGAAGAGTACTGAAAGAGGATGGAATTTGAGACTCAGAGAGAGAGAGAGAGAGAGAGAGAGAGAGAGAGAGCTGGCTCTTCCCTTATTAATTACCCCAATGCATATATGTTCATCATCATATGCAGCAACATGCATTTAAATTTTAAAGCTTCAAGCTCTCAGTTAGCTTTTTCGTCTTAAGATTATTATGATTGGTTTATAGAAGAAGAGAAGGTTTATTTTTAAAGCTTGAAAAAGGAAAATGGTGGGATCGATCTGAGTGACGCTTTAAGCTTTATTCCATGTCTTTGAGTCCGGAAGAAATTGTACACAGTTCCCGATTCCTTGAGACACATAGTCCCCATTCTCTTTTCAGGTCCTCGATCGATTTTGACGGATCATCCATATATAGTTTATGGAACTACTTAAAGAAAGAGCCTCTTCATGAACATATTTTTATTTTATGAATTTTTTAGAGAGTGAATTAACCAAGATTGACCTTAATCTTGAATCAAAATCGTTAGGTGACATACTTAACAAGTTCACGTGAAAACTCTCTAGTCTCATCAGCTCTCTTGCTCGGAAAATCAGCGATATGTGTTTAAATAGTTTTTAAATTAACATTAACTCATGTCGTTTAGCGTTATGGCCTAATGATATTAATTATTTTCTACACCTTATATAGGAGATATCGAGTTTAACTCTCGTAAATGATGAGTTCAATATCTGTTATTACTTACTCGTGATTGGACTTTTGTTTTCTAATCGAGCATGTATAACTGTTTTTATTTACTCGTTTCATGTTTCCATATATGATTTCATGCTTATGATTATAACATTCCTGCTTTACATGATAGCATGCTTTTCGATGTGATTTATCGCATTTTACGTATTTCGAGATTATGATTTCTCCTATGCCTTGATGATGGTTTGATGGATAATTTTATATGATTTGTGCGTATCACGTTTTAATGATGCTTTGATTATGATTTGTGAGTATGATTTGGAATTTGAACTTGAAATTCGGACATGAGTCATATTTCGATAAAATGTGATTTCAGATTGGTTTTGGAGTTTGGATTACGATGGATTCAGGATTTTCTATAAAATTACACATGGTTTTTGGTTTAAAGACCCGGTTGATTGATGTGATGGGGGAGGGCCCTTGATTGATATGTTTTGAGTTTAAAGACTCGGTTATTGTGATATCCCCCGAGGCCTATTGATTGTGTTTTGAGTTTAAAGACTCGTTGATATCCCGGGAAGGCCTGATATATGAGTTTAAAGACTCGGATAGATCCAACATATTTGATTTGTTGATGTTGCATTCGGCTTTACATGATTTTATAACTGTCTTCTGTAACGGTTTCTATACGATTCATGTAATTGTTTTCAGATACTTAGTTATGCATGCGTGTTTTGAAAATGGAGGGCGAACCCTGATTTCATTAAAACTATTTTAAATAACCATTTGTTTTTAGTCCACTCACACTTTTATGTTTTAATACCCTCCAGGTCGTAGTACGAGTTTTGGGGCTAACGCCTAGGCAGAGGCAGAGGCATAAAGTTTTCCCGTTGCATCTTTAGCTAGCTTACAGAGTAGGGTTTCATCCTTATCTTGTACTGTTAACTATGCTCTGTGACACTGTTGACTTGTTGTACAGTATGTTGTATCGTACGTTCTCTCTGGTCTGACAATGTATGTGATGTAATTGTTATAGTTATTTTGGTCATTTGTGTTCGGTTGTCAGACGAGAGCAGGATTCAGCCGATTATCGAGGGGATAATCTAGGTGGGTCCTGTCAAACTCATTACAGAACGAACAACTCAAGTGTTTGGAAGACTTTTCACAACATGTGGAAGGCAAGAGAACATTCCAAAGCGCCCTGGAAAAGAAATAGTCTGAGGGTAAACGATACCTCATGACACTTTATGGAGTAACTTCGAAGAGAAAAGTCACACCCGTAGAACAAAAAGCCAGTGCATCCATGTAACGACTCGTCCTGAAAAACGGGATTAGATTAGTGGTTAATGATGGATTAGTAAAGATAATCGGTGATTAGTTGGATACTTTCGGACGGACGGTGTAAAATGACGGTTTTGCCCCTAGAATGGGCAAAAATGTTGACTTTTCGTTCGGGCGGTCAAATGGACTTTGACCAATGACCGTGGTGTAGTTCGGGACGTCACGAGTTCATAGACAGGTGGCACGTGCGATTTCGACATCCGAGGGAAAAGTTATGACGTTCGGAAGTTGAAGGGTATTTTGGTAATTTGATCGAATATGGGCAAATGGTTGAATTTTTGGACGACAAGGAATTTTCATGTATTTCAAGGACCGTTAGGTAGGTCTCGATCCCCTGAGTTTAACGACAGGCGGCACACCATAATCGGACGTCAGACGGTTAAATTACGAGTCTAATTATGCGAGGGGTAAAATGGTAAATTTGGACAGTAAGGGGAAAAATGGTCTTTTGGCAGCTTATTATGAGAAGCAATCAGATGAGGACACCTGGGCTGTATGGATTGGATATTTTCACAAGACAATGGGAGATGAGGACATGTGGTTTACCTCTGGTTGGTTCCAGCATAATTGAATGAATTTGATTGTTTTAAATAAAGAGAAACAGAGACAGTGAAGGTACTCGTGCACCATTTGTAGGAAAAAAAAAACAGGGGACCTTGAGAAACCGTCTTCACAATTCCTTCCATCTCTCACGTGTTTACCATAAATTGTAAAGAAAAGTGAGAAACTGACGATGAGGATTGGGTTGATACCACCGTCGAGGGCCGTCGTGCACGGTGGAGGTAAGAACTGTGACCACTGGTTTTAGACCCGATTTTGGTTGGTTTGTTTTAGTGGCTAATAAGCTAATTAATTATTGGGATGAAGTTGTGGAGGTTGCTACGAGTGGATCTAGCATGGTTTTGAGGCTCGCCGTGGCTGGTAGCTGTGAAACCCGGAAAATGGGTGAGCTTTACATTGAAATGGAAAGTCGCGTTTTATTGGTTTTCTTTGGAATTTATTAATCAAGGAAGCTTTTGGTTGTTGTTAGGGTCTTGTTGGACTTGGATGGAAGGACGGAGATAGCCAGAGTCATGAGAACAGGGAAGGAGAACTTGACGGCTTGAAGGATGATCGGGAAGGTAAACCCTAGGCTTTGTTTCTCACTTTTGAAATCGTGGATCGATTGCTTAGGATAGGAAGACACTAATAGGATTAAAAAGGAATGAAAATGACCTGGAATTAGGCAAAAACCGCCCGCGCTGGTTCACGGTTGGACCGGGTTTGTAGAACCGGCCGAAAACGGGTTGAAGACGATGAATAGTGCTAGCGCGTGAGGGGCGCGTGACACTGTTCATGGGGAAGTTGTCAACACGACTTTTTATCGTATCGATGTAACGAACATTTTAAGGCTGGTTTCGAGTCAATCTGACATCGTCTCGATATGTTTTGGGATGTCCGAAGATTTTAAGGTTCGATTAAAAATAGTTAAAAATACGGGGATTTAGTATAAGCTTAATGAAGTAGTTAGTGACCTCATTATGGGATTTGGACAGGTTCGGGAAAGCCGGTGATAGTGGTTTGGCCATGAACGACGTAAGTGCACGCGTATCGAGGTGTCGACATAACTGGTTTGTGAGTGGACTTTGTTTTCTAACTCTTGATGCGTGCATATATGTTTTTATATGTTTCTATACGTGATTCTATGATTTGATTTATAATCTTGATGGTTTACGGGTTTGCACGTTTTTCGAGATATGTACGGAATTGCGTGTTTTACGGGATTTCGATCGATTTGTGATTTCGGGCTTTGAGCCCTGTTTCTGAGATTTCGATAAACGAGATTTCGGGTTTTGAAACTGGATTTCAGATTTGGTTTTGAGACTTGGAAAGGAAATTCTGGATTTGGGTTCAGGACAGTGGTTCCGGATGCCAGCTTACGAAATTATTGTTGCGAATTCGGAAAAAGGATTTTCTATGGTTTTCACTATTGTTTGGAAAATGGTTTTGGGTTTAAAGACCCGCGAAAAAGGAAAAGAAAACCGCTGGATCTGATTTTGAGTTTAAAGACTCCGATTGATTGACGGGGGGAGGGCCATGGATTGATATTTTTTGAGTTTAAAGACTCGGTTATGATACCCCCCGAGGCCTATGCTTGTGTTTTGAGTTTAAAGACTCGTTGATATCCCGGGAATGCCTGATTATTGCGCATGGTTTTGAGTTTAAAGATTCAGGCGCACTTGAGATCCAGCAAACTTGTGTGATTGATGTTTTTCATTGGTTTTTCACTGGTTTTCTGATGTTTTGGGCAGTGGCCCGGATGAATTGATTTGATGAGTTTTGGGACTGAGTTCCCGTACTTTGAGATTGATTTGTGATTTGCGGTTGAGGCCTGGATTTGAATGACGAATTTGATTCGGGTTTTCGATAATGGTTTTCGTTGATGGTTTTTGATGTGAAATGGTTTTATAACGTGAGATTGATATGCATGCATTGGTTTTTAAATGGAGGGTATAAACGTTGTTGTTTTATTAAACTGTTTTTGAACTGATACTTATTTTTTTCCACTCACAGTCTTTTGTGTTTTCGATACCCTCCAGGTTATTGCGGTACGAGCTGTTGGTCGAGAGAGACGGAGACATCACACTCGCGATCCACAGTAGGTCGGCGCACTCTGGGAAGTCCGGATACTGTTAGGATGGTTGGATCGAGACTTCCTTGTTCGACTTACGTATCACATGGAGGTTAGACCTCAGTTTAGCCTTCGTGTCATGCGTAAGTTAGACTGGAGCAGGATTTGGCCCTTAATCCCGGGGGATTAGGGGTGGGTCCTGACAATCCAAGGCAGTCAGTGCACGAGCGACTTTGATGGCGTGTAGGGACATCATCACGAATTGAACGTTTGCATGAGAGCATGAGGCAACACACATCTTTCAGAAACACTCTAGGACGCACTAACCATCAAAGTGAGGAATGGGACGAGACATACTCACCCACACGTTCTCAGAAATAAAAAAACTGTGATTCGAGGTGGACAACGACGGCTGGCACGTCATGGCTCACAACCTCACCAAGGCGTGCTGCAAGCTGGTGATGTCCAAAAACTGTTGGATTGACACCTCCGTATCCAACATGACGAAAATATGGAAGACGATCTGCGTCGCCAAATCCAATCATCCTCACCTTTTGTGAGAGACATCAAGGAGGAATCATTCCCTCAAAGGTTCGCAATTCCGAGTTTTAATCTATTCAAAAGAACTTTCCACCTAGTGAAGCATATTGACTATTATCGAGGAGTCATGGTTCCTCATATACACAATGGTGCACTTATGTGCAAAGTGTTCCAAGCTTCCCTTCAAGGCCAAGCAATGATATGGTTCAACCGTCTACCCTAGAGGTCCATCGCGTCTTTTGAAGAGCTAGCTCTAGCATTTGTGAAAGAATATTCATAAATTCGCACTGCTTGACGTCGATCACAAGATAATAATTTCAAGATTAGTTGTTAGCTAGTGCGCCTAGAAAAATTAAGTTTTCTTGATTTGATCAATTTTCCTTTACTACGTAAACTGTTCACAATTCGTTTGCGTCTATCAATCGAACTGAGTTTGAGTGATAAAGTAATATATTAAACCCTTAATTACACGACTGATATGAGATTTTTTTTTTAACAAAAAATTAATTAATTAAACGAAGATATTATCATTTTGAAAGTTTTCATTTTAATTTCAACAATAAATTAGGTGTAGATATTTGATTTTAGAAAATTTTAAAATGAACGTAGTTGTGATTTCCTTCATTTTTTTCGCAACAAATTAGGCGGAAATATTTGATTTTGAGGCATCTTTTAACATGTGTTTAGGCATATAGTACTGGAATATTAAGAATTTTTTTTTTCTTCAGTGAACTAAGGAACTTCTTCAAAGTAGAAGCAAAATGTAAAATCCTCAAAATATGTGGAAGAGATTGAACTCACAATATGTGAGAATCGAACTGATCTGATCTTAATGAAAGAGAATCAAACTCATGTATTTGAAGTACTTTTCAGTTATATTTTGATATGATCTTATTGAAAAAGAATCGAAATCACGATATGTAAAGCACACCAACATAAATTAACACTCTAACTATTAGAATTTTGGGGAATTGGTAGAATAAAAAAACATTTATTTCTAGGTTAGTAATACCTTATCATTAATGTTCACTAATAAATAATTAAATCCTTTTGCATAAAAAGAGAGGACGCACTTCAGAATGAATACCATATCTTTTATCAAATATATTGATGTGTGAGAGACTTAAAGAGAAGCAGCCAAAGCTGAGTTGCCTTTGACACTTTTTTTTTTTTTTCTCCTTTCGAGTCTCTGGATAGTTGCCTTTGAATTTGTGATAGTACCAGCAACATTAGAGAGTTAGCCAGTCTTTGCTTAATTGTCAGCACATGCATTCCGCTTTCCACTACGTACGAAATCGACTTTGGACCCCTATTTTTACCTCACCTACAAGAAAAGAACCCCCCACCTTCCATAAATTTCACACTCCCTTCTTTCCCTTCTATCTATTTCTCTCGATCTGTCTCTTTCTCTCATGCTGAACTTCATCATCTAGAGCTAGTGCTATATCATATCCCCCCTTCTTGCCCTTCAAAATCGATTAAACTAGAGATCGTTCATTTGTTGAATTAGTTAAGATGAGAGCAGGTGGGTGCACACTTCAACAAGGACTGACAACTGAGGCAACCAACATAGTAAAGCAAGCAGTAACCCTAGCTAAGCATCGAGGCCATGCCCAAGTCACTCCTCTCCATGTCGCCCACACCATGCTGTCTTCATTAACTGGTCTTTTTCGAACTGCTTGCCTTCAATCTCACTCCCACCCTCTTCAATGCAAAGCCCTTGAGCTTTGCTTCAATGTTGCCCTCAACCGCCTTCCGGCCTCCAATTCTAGCCCCATGTTGGGGTCTCACCATCCCCAACACCCTTCCATCTCCAATGCCTTGGTTGCCGCCTTCAAGCGGGCTCAAGCTCACCAAAGGCGGGGTTCGATTGAGAACCAGCAGCAGCCCCTCCTAGCTGTGAAAATAGAGCTTGAGCAACTCATAATCTCCATCTTAGATGATCCAAGTGTTAGTAGGGTCATGAGGGAGGCTGGATTTTCCAGTACCCAAGTCAAAACCAATGTAGAACAAGCTGTGTCTTTAGAAATATGTAATTCCCAAACCCCTTCTGTGAGTAACAAGTCCAAGGAAAGCAATAACAACCTCCTATTGGTCAACCCTCAACATCAATTTCCTTCAATTGGTCAACAAATTGGAGGCAAAGACATTATTGGCAATAAACCAATGCTTCCTTTAGATCCAAGTGTTAGAAACGAGGATGTGACGAGTGTTATAGAGAGTTTAGTGTTGAAGAAAAGAAGGAAAAGCATTGTTGTTGTGGGAGAGTGTCTTGCTACCATTGAGGGTGTGGTTAGGGAAGTCATGAGCAAGGTTGAGAAAGGAGATGTCGTTGAGGCTTTGAGGGAGGTGAAGTGCATAACCCTAACTCTTTCGTCGGTCGCGAATCAATCTAGAATCGAGGTTGAGCACAAGCTTGGAGAGCTCAAGAGCGTAGTGAGGAGCTGCGCGGCGAAAGGAGTTATCTTGTATGTGGGAGATCTCAAGTGGACTAGCGAATACAGGACTACTCGCAGCTCAAGAGATCAATCAAAGGGGTATTATTGTCCTTTGGAGTACATGATCAGGGAGCTTGCGAGTTTGCTTTGCGCCATCAATGGTGATTATCATCAAAATGGGAGGCTATGGATTTTGGGGATGGCCACTTTTCAAACTTACATGAGATGTAAATCCGGCCAATATCCATCTCTTGAGAGTGTTTGGGGTATCCATCCTCTCACAATCCCCTCCGGTAGCCTCCGCCTGAGCCTCGTCGTCACCGATAGCTGGTAAATTTTAGCATCTCTTTTCCTCTCTTTCAAAAGTTTTTTTTTTCCAATGCATTTTTATGTGGATGAAAATTTTCAAATTTATAACTTACTTATTCCCTAAGTTTTATTTTTCTTTTATTACCTTTTTATTTTCAAATCAATCACCCTCTCTACTTAATTAAGTTGCCATCAAACTTTTTTTTTCTCTCTCTTTTCTATATTTCTTCCTTTTTTAATTATTTCATACTTCTCTTTCTCTCTTAATTGAGGTTTATTAATTTATTGATTTAATTATTTAATAATTAATCATCAACTTTTGCACTACCTATTTATTTACAGTGACCTACTAAGTGAGTCCACAAGCAAAATGGCTGAAAATGGAAGCAGCAATTACAGCAAGAACATGGTTGAAGGTGGAGAGAGGCAGCCGGCTTGCTGCCCAGATTGCTCAGCCAAATTCGAAGCCGAAGCTCGAAGCTTACAAGCCAGCAGCATTTGCAACAGTGAATCCACCACCTCGAGCCTCCCTGCATGGCTTCAACACTACAAAAATGAGACCACTATCAATATTAACGAACAGGTACGTACATTATATTACCTAATTCTGATTAATGTAATTATAATTAATACTACTCTAATTAATTGGTTAAATTATTTATCATTTCAATTAGTTAACTTGTTTTTTTTCCACTCTTTTTTTTTTCATTGTACACAGAAATCTGACCTGTACAAAAAGTGGACTTCATTTTGCAACTCAATGCACCAACAATCTTATTATTCCAATAATTCTTCCGAGAAAACCCTCACAATATTCTCTTCCCTCTCACCCTCCTCCTCCACATCCAATTTTTCGTACGAACAACAACACCAAAACCCTAACTTGCCGGGAGATCATCATCCCTCGTGGGAGCATCAACATTTCTGGATGAACGGATCATCTAATAATTGCGACACAAAGATCAATTTCGTTGATGATCAACCTAGTTTGAGAATATACATTTCATCAAATCCCAATTCTACCCCTACTTCAGCCTCATCTAGTGACATTGTCATGGAATCAGATGATCAACCTTATGTCCCCAGGTTCAAGGAGTTCAACGCCGAAAACCTCAAAACCCTATGCAATGCGTTGGAGGCGAAAGTCCCATGGCAGAAGGACATCATCCCGGAAATTGCAAGCACGATCTTGAAGTGTAGGTCAGGCATGGTGAGAAGAGAAGGTACGAAAATGAATATGAACAATAAGGTAGGAAATTACAATGATGCCACTAAAGAAGAAACATGGTTGTTTTTCCAAGGCCTTGATATGGAAGCCAAATCGAAAGTTGCCAAGGAATTGGCAAAACATGTGTTTGGTTCCCATTCCAATCTCACCTCCATTGCCCTAAGCAGCTTCTCTTCGACTCGAGCCGATTCAACGGATCACCATGATTGCAAGAACAAGAGGTCAAGAGATGAACAAAGTTGTTCTTATGTTGAGAGATTCGCGGAGGCCGTGTCGGTGAATCCCCATAGGGTTTTTCTGGTGGAGGACGTGGAGCAAGCGGACTATTGCTCTCAGATGGGGTTTAAGAGAGCCATTGAAGGAGGAAGGATCACGAATTCGGGCGGCGAAGAAGTTGGGCTTGGAGATGCCATCATTATTTTGAGCTGTGAGAGTTTCAGCTCGAGATCGCGAGCTTGCTCTCCTCCTATCAGGCAAAAATTATTATTACGATCACAAGACATTGATGATGAGTGTCGGGAAGAACAAGACAAGGTTGTTGATGATGTTATGTTGGAGGATCATGGCACAAGCCCTTGTGTGTCTTTGGATTTGAACATTTGCTTTGACGGTGATGATGATGATTGTTCCATCGACGACATTGGTCTTCTTGAATCTGTTGATAGAAGAATTATTTTCAAAATTCAAGAATTGTGACAAAGGGGAGAAAAACAAAGGGATTAGGTTTCATCTCAGGTGTCTTTTTTTCTTTTATTTACTTTGGACGAAGTATCTTTTTGCTTCTTTTGAAACTTTCTTTTGTTAATTAGCATGTTTTTAGATTCTTATTAGGGGTGGAGATTTATAGACGTACTATCTTTATGTAAAACTACATATATATGTACAATATATGATCCTTGATTTTCTCTGTAACAGGTTGGTGGTGAGATTAATTTCCATATTTTTTTTCCTTCATTATTCCTTTCATTAAAGCATCTCTATTTTTTGAGAAATGATATTTGGACACACAAAATTGACCATATTTAACGATATACTTGTTGTGAAAATTAATGAATAATGTTAGTTTGATAAATTAAATCATTTGGTATTTATTTTTTGTGGTAAATAGAATATCACTTCAAATGCCTTACTAGATATATGGTCAATTTAGTGTGTCTAAATATAAGTACTCCTATTTTTTTTTCTTAAAGAAACTACCATATTTGTTAATAATTAAAGCACAAATGGCAAAAATAATATATATATATATATATATATCTATATATATATTATAGGTTCAAGTTAAGGAACATTTATGTCAATTGAGTCTAGTTCAGTTAGTTATAGTATTGATTTGTGGAGAATTGATCTCAAGTTCGAACCCCGATGACATATTATATAGATAATTTCTAAAAATTCTCTCATCTCCTGTGATAAAAAAAAGTCAAGGAACATTTATGTTTACATATGAATTTACACTTTTTTGGGCTTTCAGATGAATTACCATCTAATGGTTATAATTAAAGTGATGTGGATACTCTTAAATCTTAAAATGAGGTGGATATCGATGTGGATTAATTTAACTGAACTAAAATTCTTTTGGTTTGAAAAAAAAATTTAAAAATTATAATTTTTAATTTGACAAAAAAATAAGGAAATTGATGGAAATAGAACACTTGCTAAAAATTTATTAAAAAATGGAACACTCAAAAATTAGTTTACAAAAATTTGTAACCATCCACAAATTTTTGCATTCTATCTTCCTCTCATCTTCTCTCACCTTCTCATCTTCCTCGTAGCTCCCAGCTCAATCCTATGTTTGATTTTTGTTAAGGTGGATGAACCATAAGTCTTGGACATTTAAGAAACTAAAGCAAATGACAAATTGCTGAGTAAAAAAGATGAATTTGCAAGTGTGATGTCGTATAAATGACTCGGTAGAAAACCATAGAAACTATGACGAATTTGCAAATCTAGTTTGATAGTGCCCCATTGGTTTAGATCTAGTCTTATAGTCCGGTAGTGTTCTCATAGCTTGGGTAATGAGAATTTTAGACCGAACCATCCAATTTTCACTGCATCAACTATAAGGATACTATCTGATTATGAGACTATGAAAACACTAAGTGATTATAAGGACATAATGACTTACACTTGTGTGAAATTCAAAATCAAAAGAGAACCACGTCACTATCTGGTTATAAATATATTACATGACTATAATGATACTACCTGATTAGAAGGACAATATCCGACTATGAAGATAAAGAAATACCCAGTTTTCTTTTGATAAAGAAATTCAACCCAGATTTTTACTGTTTTTCCCCAACATTTTATTGAACTTAGGTAACTATATTTTCAATTGAAATCAACAAACTTACACTTATTTTAAAACTTTTCATGTCTAATTTTGAGGTTATTAAAGTCCTTTTAGAAAATCTAAGGATTGGACAAAAAACAGAGCTCAAGGAAACATCTTTGAATATCAAAGAAATAGAATAAAATACATAAATATATGACTCGTTAAAATGTTGTCAGAAATTTTAACATCGTAATCGAACAAAGATATCTCGTTAAAATGCTGATATATATATATATATATCGTATTAGTTTATTTTATTTTTCCTTGTTCATGCATGGAATCTGCAACGTTCTATAAGATCGTGTGCATGTGCCAAACAAGTTGAGAGAATATAAAGGGTGGGATGTTCTAGCTTTCCACCGTCGATCGCTAATTTGTACTATGTTTAATGGGATTCCATGTTTTTGATGATACCTAGTAATCATTCTAGCTCTCGTTCCTGAAATACGAATATGCATAAATTATAGTCAATTGTGGCAACAACTTAAGGGCCGGTTTAAATTAAATTGATAAGATGGCCACTTGTGTGATATGGATAGTTTTGTTCTTCTTTTTCTGATAAGATCGATACTCAGAGAGGCTAATTGGATATATTTGATTACGTACCAAGTTAGGGATTGCTAAATAAGGTGGTCAAATCAATGGTCTCATATCACCTAATCGATGATGTACATTGTACACATTGCCCTTCCATTTTATTGTCTTTTGTGTATTTTTGGAAATTTTAAATTGTATTAGCCTTTTTTCAATCAATTAAATTGTATTAATCTAGTTATTTCAAATATATTCAATCGAATAGTTTTAAGCAGATTTTTCCTTGTCATTAAATTCAAATCATGTGGAACTCAAAATCGTCTGAAAATTGTGGAGTTACCACGTGACTCATAATTCTCAAAATGCCCAAATTATCCCTAATAATGATATTAATGACTCATAGACACCCACACATTAAGGTAAATAATGTATTTCTAGCCAAGTACATTCTTAAATCGGATTAAAGCCTCGATAATATTGATATTTTCCGAGAAATAATTGATATTCATAATAATAAACAATTTTTATTTATATTAATTATCATAATTGCTATTAATGTTCATTATCATTATTATCATAATTATTATTAACATTAATTATCATTATTGTCATAATTACTATTAATGTTGATTATCATTATTATCAAAAATATTATTATTATTAATTATCATTATTATCATAATGAGCAATTATTATAATTATTAAATAATATTTAAATATATTATTTAATTACAAATTCAATCGACCAATCATAACGCTCCTAGACTCTCAAGGCTTCCCTATGAATAGCAAAACTCATTTCATTTTCAAGGTAATTTGATTCAACGCTACTTAAGTTCTTACGATTTCTCTCTCAAAACTAACTTAAGTATTGAAGTGTTCTTGGTCGAACAACCTCTTGGGACCTCGATCAGAGCAAACGATAGCTTACTGTTTGCTGTTTGTAGGGATTAAGGAGAATTTTACGAGTACAGATGAATTCTACTTCAACAATTGATACTTTAATTGAGAGTCGAATCGAGAAATACTCAAGAGGAGCTCTCACGTTCGTTCATCGACATTGTTCGAATTTCTTGAACATTATTCATCCTTCCACAAACAACTTTTCGTTTAATCCATGCATTCAACGTTTAATCCATGCATTCAACTTGGTTAGGGCTCGTTGATCCGCTCAAACAACTCAGAATGGTGTTTAAGCTTTTATAGCTCAGACTAGGAACGGAGTACACACTGTGACTCCAGAGGAACACTAAAGTCATGCTCTACGCGTAACTACGAGGCGCCTATGAAGACACATGGAATGATTCCAACTTTCAATTTTAGAACTTCCCTCTCTCCAACAACACAAATGCCTGCATTAGGAGAAGGAACTTCAGCCTTTTAGCAAACTGATGGACGATTGGAGGGAGAGACGTCAGGATAGAATGAGGCCCATGCAAACAAGGATCTTCGAGAGCTATTGCATAGACTCCATAGTGTGCCAAAGCCAAGTCAAGCACAAGAAAGACTTGATACATACCAAAAACTCCTTGACATAAGGCGAAGGTCTCGACATGATACACATTAGACACGAACACCTCAACGCCGCCTCCACAACACAACTTATCGCAACAAGTGGAAAGGTTGAGCAATCAAGTTCAAGTACAATCAGAGCTTCTACAACAACTCATTACAGAACGAACAACTCAAGTGTCTGGAAGACTTTTCACAACATGTGGAAGGCAAGAGAACATTCCAAAGCGCCCTGGAAAAGAAATAGTCTGAGTGTAAACGATACCTCATGACACTTTGTTGAGTAACTTCGAAGAGAAAAGTCACACCCATAGAACAAAAAACCAGTGCATCCAAGGCAGTCAGTGCACGAGCGACTTGGATGGCATGTAGGGACATCATCACGAATTGAACATTCGCATGAGAGCATGAGGCAACACACATCTTTCAGAAACACTCTAGGACGCACTAACCATCAAAGTGAGGAATGGGACGAGACATACTCACCCACACGTTCTCAGAAATCAAAAACTGTGATTCGAGGTGGAGAACGACGGCTGGCACGTCATGTCTCACAACCTCACCAAGGCGTGCTGCAAGCTCGTGATGTCCAAAAACTGTTGGATTGACACCTCCGTATCCAACATGACGAAAATCTGGAAGACGATATGCGTCGTCAAATCCAATCATCCTCACCTTTTTGAGAGACATCAAGGAGAAATCATTCCCTCAAAGGTTCGCAACTCCGAGTTTTAATCTATTCAAAAGAACTTTCGACCTAGTGAAGCATATTGACTATTATCGAGGAGTCATGGTTCCTCATATACAAAATGATGCACTCATGTGCAAAGTGTTCCAAGCTTCCCTTCAAGGCCAAGCAATGATATGGTTCAACCGTCTACCCTAGAGGTACATCGCGTCTTTTGAAGAGCTAACTCTAGCATTTGTGAAAGAATATTCATAAATTCGCACTGTCAAAGCGAAGGAAGATCATCATTATTCTATTAGAAAGAGATCAAAAGAGACCCTGCGACAATACATCTGGAGGGTACTGCGAGGAAATTTTTTGGATAGTCGGATGGAATGATCTAGTCGCTGCAATGGCATTCAAGCAAAGACTTTCTCGGGATAATCAACTTTACGAAGACATAATAATGAACAATTTCCATAGCCTACCAAGATGCTCTCCTTACCAGAGCGACATGTATGCTGAGAGGATGAAAAGATTGTTTCTCATGCACCAACTCATGCCAGGACAAGCTCACCATGCAAAGAGGATGTCGGTAACAAATTTTCATTTTTTTTGGGGTGGGGGGGGGGGGGGGAGGGGGGGGTGTAACGACCCGTCCCAAATTCCTAGATTAGAGACTAATCACGATTAGTAAGGTTAATCGGTGATTAGTTGAGCGAAATTGGACGAATGATGCAAAATGACCGTTTTGCCCCTAGCGTGGGTAAAACGTTGACTTTTCATTCGAGCGGTCAAATGGACTTTGACCGATGACCGTGACGTAGTTCGTGACGTCACAAGTTCATAGACAGGTGGTATGTTCAATTCCGATGTTCGAGGAGAAAGTTATGACGTTCAGAAGTTTAGGGGCATTTTGGTAATTTTGGTTAAAAAGGGGCAAATGTTGACTTTTTGACCAGGAGGTCCAATGGCCGAGGACCATTACGTAGAACGGTATGATATGAATCCATAGACAGGCGGCACGTCGAATTCGGATGTTCGACGGCGAAGTTACGGTTCACGAAAGTTTAAGGGTACTATTGCACGAATTACGAGACAGTTGCACTTTTGGACTTTAGTGGGGCCCATATATTTTATGGAGGCCCAATGGATGAGTGACACTTGTCACCCATCCACTGGCCACTATCCCACATTCATGCATATCACCCTTGCTTTTTCATTTAGATCAAACCCGAACCCCCCTCCTCCTCCCCTTAACCCTGCAAACCGATTCCCCATCTCCCCCAAACCTCATCATCTGTGGCTGGAGTGTGAAGGGAGATGAGAGAGGGTCATGAAGTGATGAATATGGTGGCTGATGGATGGGTTAGGCCGCCGTGAACGGCGGTGGAGGCCAAGAGAAAACCCGAGAGCTCGGTAAGGCCCATTTTCCCCTTTAATTTGATTTTGACATCATGGACTGTATTAGATGATTAGGATGAGTTTATTGAGGTTGTAGGAAGGTGTAGAGGGTGGTTTGGACGGCGGTGAAGGGCTGAGCAGTCCTGGGTACAATTGGGAAAATTGAATCGTTTGAACCAAAATCAAACCGTGAGTTTTAGTTAATTTCTTCTCGGTTTATTAATTGGAATGGATAAGAAACATTAAATTAGGAATTTTAGGATTGATTGGGACTGAAACGAATGAAAAATGGGGGAGGAACCAGGCCGGACCGGTCACGCCGGTCCAGGAAACCAGCGAACCGGCCAACCCGATTCAGTTGAAGGTTAGGGGTGATGCTACAGTGGCGCGTGAGCCCAGGCGCAGGGCCCTTTGGGCGGCGCGTGGCAGCGCGTGGTGGGGAATCTGGAGGTGTCTTCAACATATGAAATCTTCTATTCGATGTAACGAACATTTTGGGACTGGTTTCGTGTCAATCGGACATCGTTTTGATAGATTTCGAGCTGTCGGAAGGTTTAGGATCGGTTTAAAAATAGTTAAAAGTTCGGGAAAATTACGGGGATTTGTTAGGAGGTTAATTAAGTAGTTATTAACCTTCTATTAAAATTTGGACAGGTTTGGGGGTCCCGGTGACAGTGATCGGCTCGGGAGAGCCTATGGCACGCAAATCGAGGCGGCAACTCAGACGGTCTGTGAGTAGACCTTGTTTTCTAAATTGGTGCATGTATAAATGTTTATTATATGTTTTAATTACTTGTTTGTGATGTCATGAGTGCATTTGGATGTGTGGTTACGTATAGGCACGTATTTCGAGGTTTCGGCCCTATAAGGTTCCTATACGGGTCGGTATGTCTTTATTGGTCTAAATAAAATGGTTTTGGATTTCCAAAAGGATAACGAATGTGATTTGATAATGTTGATTTGGATGTTTGTGAATTATATGATTTCACGTATTTCGAGGCGATTTACGTGCTTGCACGTAAATCGAGGTTTTCTAGTTTTACACTGATTTTCCATACTTATGGTTTTGGATATGATTTCATGAAATGATTTTGGATTCGAAAAGGTAAACTCGGGTTCAAAACCCATTTGATTTACGGAATCGGGCCGGAGGCCCAGTTGGTTTACGATTCGGACTTGAGGTCCAGTTTCTATGTGGATTCGGGCCTAGGGCCCAGCTATGTGTTACAAATGGTTTTTACGGGTCATGACGGTTTATGGGAACCGGCATGAACCCTTGAAATGGATTTATGGGTCATGACTGTTTATGGGAACCAGCATGAACCTATGAAAGGTTTTATGGTTCATGACGGCTTATGAGGGGCCGGGCATGAATCCTGGAAAGGTTTAAAGAATGATTTCAAAAGGTTTTCATATTCCATCCTTTATATGTGGTTGTCTCCTCCTGGGAGGGTCGTTGGCCTGGGTGGACCCCGGAGTAGTCACGGAGCACTGACTGAGTGGAGTCGCCCCGCAGTTGGGTTCTTTACTCTCAGGATGGGCATGGTTCGTTACCTCCAGGGAGGGTCATTGATCTACGGACATTAACCTGGGTGGACCCTAGAGAGACTTGGGTTTGAGACCCCGGTTAGCACGCGCGTAGCTTTATTTTACTGTGACAGGTTCTGAATATGAATATAATGGATAAACATGATTTCAATTGGTTTGAGAAATTGTGTTTATAATGATAAATGGATTTGGGCTGAGATCCCACGTATGTTTACTATACTATGGTTTTCTGTAAATGGTTTTGGGCAGGAGCTCGGGTGACTTATATTTACAGAATTTGGGGCTGAGATCCTAATTATGGATGTTTTAACATATATGATTGGATAAAGGGTTTTACTATGCATGCATGCTTTTTAGTGAAGGGTATAAAGGTCTTTTATGGAAATATTTTTATAAACTCTTTATTTTTGTCCACTCACAGTCTTTCTGTTTTTAATACCCTTCAGGTTGACAGCGGATGTGGACTGTAGCAGAGATTGAGATATCACATACCTCCTCCGGATCCTGGCGTACTCTGATAGCCCGGGAGGGCAAAGGTCGGAAATATCCCTTGTCTGACACTTCGTATCAGACGGGAGCAGGGTCATCCCGCACTAATCCCGGGGGGATTGAGATGGGTCCTGTTAGGGGGGGCTTCAAATGCCCTAGCCATCGGAAATCCTAATATGCAATTCTCAATAACAACCCACCAAATTCATAATGAGATCAAAGACAAGACCTGGTTCAAAAAATCAGGACCCATCAAAGAAAATCAAGAGAAAACTGATAAAACCAAATTGTGTACCTATCATGAATGCTACGGGCACAATATCAACATGTTCATATCTTTCGAAATATATCGCCAAAATCTCTTGATGGAAGGACATTGTAGTAAATTCCATCAAAAGAAAGAATGTAGATCATCTGGAGGACAAAGAACCCAAGGAACCTGCATCAAAGGTGATTCGCATCAACTAGCTGTATGTCTATGGAATTTATCATGCCATCGTTTGTCACAAGTTTCATGTCAAAGTCCAAGAGACATAGAAGTTTAGGAAAGCTTCTATTTTGTTTTTGATGTTGTCTTCTAAACTCACTAACTTTGTATTCAAATTCGCAATGAAATTTTCAAGTAGTCTGAATGTAAAAATACATGTGAACATCATATGCAATTTGCAAGCCTTCTTCTAAGAAGTACTCAAAGCAATCCAAAGCCTTGCTACGAGAAGTACCTAAAAGCATTCCTTTCAAAATTGTAGCCTTCGCCATGTAGAGCATCAAAACTTTCGCCAAGCGAAACATCCAAGCTTTCGTCACGCGAAGCATGTAAGCCTTCGCTATGCAAAGCATCCTAACCTTCGCCATGCAAAACATTCGAAATTTTGCCATGGGAAGCATCCAAGCCTTTACTATGAAAGCACCAATGACACCACCCATCCCAATCCCCCCAGAGGTCTGAAATCTGGGATGTCAGAGATATTGACCCGAAGAGACCCCGGGTAGCACGCGTTGCTTATTATCGTGAGACATGATGTCTGGGACGTCGAGCGTCTGGGACGCTAGGCATCTGGGATGCCAGAGATGGTTATGTGGTAAATATGGATTATTGGAATCTTGAAATGGTATTTCGGTATTTGTGGATTGTGGTTATGGATTTGGGTAGTGACCCAGTTGATTTTGGATTTACGGATTTTGGTATTCTACAGTTTTGGGCTAAGTTCCCACACTTGGTTTTGAGTTATGGTTTTTGGGCTAAAGCCCTAATGGTTCATTTGAGTAAATGTTTTGATTACTGATTTTACGATGCATGCATACTTTTTAATGAAGGGCATAAATATCTTTATGAAATGTGTTTTTATAAACTTATTGATTTTCGTCCACTCACAGTTCTTAATGGTTTTAATGCCTTTCAGGTTGATCACAGATGCAGACTGTAGCAGAGACCGAGACATCGCACTCCTCCACCGTTCCTGGCGCGCTCTGGGAGCCCCCTATGGGTTAAGGTATGTATTATTCCTTATCTGACACTTCGTGTCAGACGGGAGCATGACACATCCCACGTTAATCCCAGGGGGATTGGGATGGGTCGTGTCAACCAAAGTCTTCCTTCGAGAAGCACCTTAAGTCCTCCTCCTAGAAGCAATCCAATGCTTTATCTGAAAATCGCTCTAAGACCTTCTTTGAAAGAAAATTGGAGTAAAAAAAGTTCCCAGTGGATGCTCATGACGGCAATGGGGGCATTTGACAAACCTACAAGTTTGGAAGTTAATAAAAAGTTTGGAGAAGAAACTTCATACATGAATTCAAAATTCTGCATGAACAAACTTTTTATTTCTTTATTCGAAAAATGGTTTGCAAATCACATATTGATTGCTCAAACCAAGCATTCAATACTAGAATAAAAACACAATCATCAACAATTTCCTACGACACGGAAGTGAAGCAAAACAAAAAATACCAATAGACTTGGAAACGGTAAATCCAAAAAAAATGTACAACCCTTAGGATTCCCTAAATTCCTAAGCGATGTGGGGGCATTTGTGGAACTCAAAATCACCTGAAATTTTTTGAGTTGTCACGTGACCCATAATTCCCAAAATGCCTAAATTGACCTTGGTAATGGCATTAATGACTCACAAACATCCGCACAGTAAATAATGTATTTTTCAGTCAAGTATATTATTAAATCGGATTAACGCCTTGATAATATTGATATTCTCCATGAAATAATTAATATTCATAATAATAAACAATTGTTATTAATATTAATTATCATAATTACTATTAATTTTAATTATCATTATTATTATTATTATTAACATTAATTATCATTATTATCATAATTATATTTAACATTAATTATCATAATGAGTAATTATTATAATTATTAAATAATATTTAAATAAATTATTTATTTACAAATTCAACTGACCAATCAGAAAGCTATGAGACTCATAAGGTTTCCCTATAAATAACAGAACTCATTTCATTCCCAAGGTAATTCGATTCAACACTACTTAAACTCTTATGATTTCTTTCTCAAAGTAAACTTAAGTATTGAAGTGTTCTTGGTCGAACAACCCTCAGGGCCTCGATCAGAGCAAACAATAACTTACTGTTTGCTATTTACAAGGATCAATGAGACTTTTGCGAGTATGGATGAATTCTGATTCAACACCACTTAAACAAACAAAATCTATTTTTTTTTATTAGGTTTATATGAACTCTAATCTAAATGAGTTCATACAATATCTTATTGCTAAAATAAATTGACTTGAAGTTACAATATATAATTTAAGGTATAATGGCCTTGCGACTCAACTATTAGTATGATTTATTTATAAATCTAGTGTTCGAATATCATTGACCGTCTCTTTTGATCGGAAGGTGTAAGAGGTGTCTTCTTGAAAAAATCTTGTATATATCAATATATTTAGAGACACCTATAATATTAGTAAAGAAGAAAAAAAAAATTACAAGTTATAACTAAGCACTTATTGGTCTAGTAATAGTCACCTTTGTTAGAAGAATGGATGAAAAAATCGAACATATCGCCGATATATCGGTCGATATGTTGCCATTTTCGACCACCGGCACCTAAGAGGGGGTGAAGAAAAATCTTCCCCCAAAATCGGAGATTTCAGTCAATATCGGAGATTATCGGCGAAATTGTCTGATATTACCGATATCTCGACCAATAGCCACCAAAATCAACTCTGCGTTTTGACTAGGCATGAGACAAGAGAGGCTCAGATGGAGAAGTGGAGTGGCTTGGGCGAATCCTGCTAGTTTAAGTCACAACTGTCATGGTGGAGCTTGGCTCTGCCTGAGACGACCTTGTCGCGAAGAAGAAGAAAAGAAAATGGAGTGGCTTGGCTGCGTGGGCGAATAAGTGAAGTTGGTTTTATTCATGGTTGACATTGTGGAGCTTGGATTGACTTGGTTCTTGTCGCAGAGAAGGAGGATAAAAAAAGGGTGATGAAAGAGAAAGAGAGAATAAGAAAGAGCGATGAGGGAGAAGAGGAAACAAAAAAATTTTACTGATGAGAGGGGTGGCAAGAGTCAAGGAGGTAATATCAAGTGGGTGAATGTAACGACCCGAAAATTCGAAAAAGGAAATTTTGGAAAAATTTGAAGGAAATGACAATTTTGCCCCTAGAATTGGGCAAACGGTTGACTTTTGGTTCGAATGGTCAAACGGATTTTGACCGATGACTGTGACGTAGTTCGGGATGTCACGAGTTCATAGACAGGTTGTAACGACCCGAACTTTCGTAATTATTATTTTATTACAAAATGACCATTTTGCCCCTAGGGGGAGGGAAAGTTGACTTTTACCACGGGAAATAATTAGGACCTTGACCCATGACCGTGACGTAGTTTAGGACGTCACGAGTTCATAGGCAGGTGGCACGTTCGATTCCGAAGTTCGAGGAAGAAGTTGTGACGTTCGGAAGTCGAGGGGTATTTTGGTAATTTGGTCAATTAGGGGCCAAATGTTGACTTTTGACCCGGGAAGTCCAACGGACGAGGGCCAAGGACCGCTACGTAGGTCCTGTCGATACGAATCTGTAGACAGGCGGCACGCCGAAATCGGACGTACGAAAAAAAAGTTATGGTCATGGACGTAAACGCGATTAACCGAACTAACCGAGAACCGGATTAAAATAATATTAAAATAATAGAATCTGATTACTTTAATCAAACCCATCTGGACCCTTGGATGAGTGACACGTGTCACTCATCCCCATACTCCCTAAATCACGGAATCATGTTGGCCATTAGATTAATTAATCATTTTTCCCTCCTCAAATCCTCACCATTGATCCTATGATGAGATTGAATCTCATCCCTTCATTCCATCTATCCATTCTGTTTTAACCCTCAGATTTTTCACTCTCCCATTTTCATTCTCTCAAACCGTGCACCCTCTCACCCTTCGAACAAACTCTCCACCACTCCTCAGTCTCAACCCACGCATCAGACACCACTAGACCACTCACCACCTTCACCAGACACCGGCCACCACCACCACGGCCACCCTGCACGGCCGAGAAACCCCCAGACCCGAGAAGGAAACCCGAACAGCCCAAACCGTCCAAACCATCCAAACCTTCATACCTGGACTCGAACCAACGTAGGGTTAGGATCAGTGTGACGGCTAGACGACTCAGAACTGGACTGGGCAGCCCACGGCGGCGGTAAGACTGAAAACCCGAGAGGACCCGATTTACTTTCCTGTTTCGAAATGTCCGTTTTTGACGTTGAAATTGTTTGGTTGTTTTTGAGACATACTTAGGGGACTTATACGACCATTTTGGACCAAGACTTGTGGCTGGGAACTTGACGACTTGCCGGAGAAGACGATCTGAGCTGGCAGCTGGTTTTCCCGTCAAGTTTCAGGTAGCTTCTTGAACCTAGAAACTAGCTTTGAGTCCACAGAACCATAGAACATGTTGTGACGAGTTCATAGGAACAAATCCCATCAGAAATGGTGGTCGGGTTGATGAGAACTGATCGGGTTGAACCGTGGGTCTGCGGTGACCCGGTTCTCAGACCCGGTTTGTCAGGACCCACCCCGATTTCACCCCGAAAACCGAGGTAAATCCTGCTCCCGTCTGACACCCTGACACACATACAGTCAGACGCAGGAGAAATTATACTACATATCCCGAAGTCAACAGTTTACAGAGCATAGTACTTAATACAAAAGAAAGAAAGCTATTAAACGACATACACGCACACGAAAATTAAAACAAAATACTCCGGGATCCCTCTCGTAACTTCTATGCCTCAGACGCTGCCTTGACGCCGGAACCCGCGCAACCTGGAGGGCAGTTAAAAACAGAAGGTGTGAGTGGACAATAATAACAGAAAAGTTTCTAAAACCGTTTATAAGAAAACCGGGTTTAGCCCTCCGTTTTGAAACCACATGCATAACCCAGTTATCAAAACAGTTATAAATCAATCACCATAAAATATCATAAAAAACAGAAACACTATAAAACAGTTTAGAAATCATATCATAAGCATCATAAAAACCGTAACGTAAAACATAAAGTTCACCAATTATTTGCCGATCAAACCTGCTGGACCTATCCGAGTCTTTAAACTCAATCCAGGCCTCAATAATATCTGAGCCTTTAAACTCCCGAGTCTTTAAACTCAACAGGCCTACGGGGGAAATATCAGTATATACGAGTCTTTAAACTCCCGAGTCTTTTAACTCAATCAGGGTCTTTAAACCCCATCCGGGCCCGTCCCCCGTCAAATCAATATCCGGGTCTTTAAACCCAATATCCAGATCCAGAAAATCCTATCAAAACCATTTGAAAAACCATTTCCATTCCATATCCAAACTCGAATCCGAAATCACTGGTCTGATGCCCTTCCGGCATCCAAAACCGTCATTCCGAACCCAAATCCAGAATTCCACTTTTCAACTTTAAAACCAAATCTCGATTCTCGAAATCCGATTTTAAAACCGAAAATCATTGATCATCAAATCGTGTTCCAAAACCACTTATAATCATTGAAAATCATTTAACGTTTGAAACCCCAAAACCATAGCTTTATATGCAGAATTGACACTTTCTCGTAAAACGTGCAAAATAGTTATTTCTCGAAAACCGTGCAATTATGTAAAATCACATCATAAATCCAACAATCATGAAATCACGTATATAAAACAAGTATAGAAAACAGTTATGCATGTTCGAGTTTAAGGAAATGGTCCACTAACAGTACCAAGCCCTCAATCGTGTCCCGAACGTCTCGTACGTTCCTCAGCTTCCTCAGGAACTCTCGATCCTGTCAACAACCACCAAAGTACGTTACTCACACGTCTACTAAGGTCCACCTAAATTCCCTCAAAAATCCCCGGGTCCTAAACGTAACGAACCGGAACCCTAAACCTTCACCCTCGCGAAACTATCCTCAAACAACGTCCGATTAACCCGAAACCAACGCTAAAAGACTAGTCACAACACCTAGACCAAAAACCATGTTGACAACTTCCCCAGCCGCCGCCGAACGCGCCCCCACGCGCCGCCCAAAGTGGCTGCGCGTGGCCCTCACGCGCCTGCTACAGTGCTTCGTCTTCCTCAAGCAGACCCGGTTCAGCACAGTGTCTGCAACTTGAACCGGCGTCAGCGGTTCACAGCCTTCCGTCCACCAAATCGACTCCTTTCTTCACCATCAGCATCGTCCAGACCTAGGCTACCCATTCCCGTAATCCAGTCACCTCGACACAGCTTAATACTCACGACTCGAACTCGAAACAAAACACGCACACTGCCCTGTTTCCTTATCCGGCCACCCAGGTCACCCCCCATCACGGTGGCTAGCTTAAACCTTTCCTAGGGCCATCCTAAACCTCACCAAAACCGTCGACTCTACCCCAGACTTCACGACTCTACGTTTGAAGCAAAATGGAAAAACAGGGCACACAGGGCACCTTCCGTCGTCTAGCCTCCACCGTGCACTTTCCCGTCACGACAGCACAACCAGATTACACCCAGGCCTCAACTGAGTCCCCTAGACCTCCCTAGACTCTTCGATTTAACCCCTAAACTCACGACTTTCGATTTGAAAATCGACGGCAAAACAGAGTATCGAAAAGGGAAACAAGAAATTACCTGCCTCCTGTCGCCGTCGTGAGCTCAGCCGTGAGGCAGTAGCTCCTCCCGTCCACCTCCAGCCTCTGGACACCTCCTCTGGCCTCGCTTGATCGATCACAGCCGCAACAACACCCACAAACACTCACCTCCTCCCTGTTTTCCTTACTGTTTTCCCGTGGCTCAACTTGCACTCACACACAGTCACTACACCTCCAAACCTCCTCACTACCTCCCTCTCACTCTCTGAGCACTCATCCCCTCAGCAATTCACATGACTCACACAAAACACCGTCCAATTTCCCAATTCCTCAGCCTCTGTTTTCTGTTCTTCGAACACACACGAACACACGGCATCCCCCCAAATAATTGGACCGTGCACACGCCTAGAAGCCACTAGGCCCTTGCCACGCGTCACCATCCTCTCCTCTCCCTCACATCTGTTTCAATCTCAGCCCTCCATCTGTCCCTATCTGTTGCACACATCCCAGAGCACAAAAGACCAAAATTCCCTTCTATTTTAACCAAAATTACAACTTTGCCACTACCTTTCTAGACCCATAATTCCCACATCGTAAGTCCGATGAATACGTGTCGCCTGTCGTTGGATTCATGACGACAAGATTTCTCTAACAGTCCTAAGTCAACAATTCAAAACCCGATAATACAAAAATTCAACTATTCCCCCGTAATTTAGCCAAATTACGGTTATGCCCTCAACCTTCCGAACATCATAACTTCCTCCTCGGATGTCGGAATCGGGCGTGCCACCTGCCTACGGGTTCGTGACGTCACGACCTACGTCCTGGTCACCGGTCAAAGTCCATTTGACCACCCGAACTAAAAGTCAACTTTTTGCCCAAATCAGGGGTAAAACCGTCATTTACCCACTAGTCACCGTTGATACTCACTAATCCCATCTTAATCACTATCTTCATCCTAGTTTCTGGGACGGGTCGTTACACGGTTACTGTAGCTGATGACGTCATCATGCTGACGTCAGCAGTGACGTTATCATGTCAGAAAACAGTCAGACCAGGGACCAATGAACTGCTGACACGTGTCCTCCGACACTGTCTGTGATGACGTCATGCTGACGTCAGTAGTGACGTCATGCTGACGTCATCATACTGTAGTACAGTTGACCAGAGGGTTGACCAGCGCGTGGGGGGCGCGTGTGAACAGTTTTGTAACACCCCGGACATTCGAGGACTTTAATATTGTAATTTAATGTATCAATTGACGTTTTTACCCTTGTGAATGGTATGGCCAAATTGTTGAATTTTTGATTGGTGGGTCAAATGGACTTTGACCAATGACCGTGACGTAGTTCGGGACGTCACGAGTTCATAGACAGGTGGCACGTCCATTTCGGACGATCAGGGAAAAAGCTATGACTATCGGAAGTTCAGGGGCATTACCGTAATTGTGACGGTTGGGGCGAAAATGTTGACTTTTCGTTTAACAATTAATTTTCACACGACTCCAGGACCGATAGGTAGGTCTCGACGTCCTGAGTCCGTAGACAGGCGGCACGCCGAAATCGGACTTCGTTTGGCTGAGTTACAGGTCTAGAAAGTGAAGGGCAGTTTGGTAATTATTTGAACCAGGGGCATTTTGGTCTTTTTGCCCTGGTTACTGTAGCAAACCGCGGGGGACATGGGCGGCACCACCATGTGCGGTGGCTCTGAGTGCGATTTGTTTACTGGTGAGTGTGGGTTGGAAAGTATTGATTGTTTAAACCTTTTTGAAGCATCAAACGTGGTCTGATTCTTCCAGCTACACGATCAAATTGATTAATCGAAATTCGAAGCTTTCGGGGGACAAATTTCAGTGGACAAATTGGACACCCACGAGCCTCTGGGACGGCTTGAATTTGTTTAAGACTGATTAGGACCTGTGTGAGCATCACTCTGATGCAGAGATAACTGAGAACGAGTGAGGAAAACCAGAGAAGCCATTTCTGGAAAAATTGGAGGGAAAATCGGGTTTTGATTTCTGGTGACTGTTGGACCAAACCAAGGCCTGTTTTAGTCTTCTGGGAGTGGTTGGAACTCAACCGCATCGAAATCGAAGGCCATCAGCCACGGCTGAGCTGGGACGGTGACTGCTGTTTTCAGGGAAATCGCAGAGCTTGGGACAACGACCTTCAGGTACTTTCAGACGCAATTGATTGTTCATTTTGGTTCGTTTTGATCCTATTATACTTCCTGTGAAGTTAATTGGACAATGGGTTTGAAACCAGTGAGTTCTGGTGATTGACCCGTTTGGTTGATCATGGGTCGAAGGGCCATTTAAGGATTGGATTTGGATAATTAATAACTCAGAACTTAAATTAGATGTTTAAATAACATGTTAGGATCAAATTGGATTGAAATCGAGTAAGAATTGATGGGTAATCATGTAACGACCCGTCCCGAATTCCGGGATTAGATTAGTGACTAATCTTGATTAGTGAGGTTGAACGGTGGTTAGTAGGGCGGAATCGGACAAAATGTGCAAAATGACCGTTTTGCCCCTGGTCGTGGGCAAAATGTTGACTTTTTGACCGGGCGGTCAAACGGACTTTGACCGATGACCGTGACGTAGTTCGGGACGTCACGAGTTCATAGACAGGTGGCACGTTCGATTCCGACATTCGTAGAGAAAGTTATGATGTTCGGAAGTTGAGGGGTATTTTGGTAATTTGGCTTATTAGGGGCCAAATGTTGACTTTTTGACCGGGAGGTCCGATGGACGAGGGCCAAGGACCGTTACGTAAGTCTCGTCGATACGAATCCAACGACAGGCGGCATGCCGAAATCGGAGATTCGACGACGAAGTTATGGTCACGGAAGTAAACTCGATTAATCGAGACTCGGACTAAAATAATAATATAATAATAATATCTGATTACTTTAATCAAAACGAATCTGGACCCTTGGATATATTCCACGTGTCACCATCCCTTACATTCCCTAAATCAGGGGTTCTTGTTGGCCATTGGTGTAGGTAATCATTTCCTCTCATGGAATCCTCACCCTTCATTTTAAACTGAGATTGAATCTGGGCCGTTGATTCATTTCCTTCCCTTGTATTTGATCAGACAACTCACACACCCATTTTCATTCTCCCTCAAAACCGTGAGCACGGTTTCCTTCCTTGATCATGCACATCATCACCTCACAGCCCAGCCTCACACACCAGACGGCACCAGGTAATCACCAGCCACCCCCAGACGCCTGCAACAACCACCACGGACGGCGGCGCAGCCCATAAACCCCCCAGACCCGAGACGAACCAAATCGGCCCAAAACATCCAAACGTCCAAACCACCTCACCAATCTCCTCTGTGTTGGTGTGTGTGAGAGATTAGCTGCACGGCGAGGCCTGAGAGATGACGGGAGACGACGGGAGACGGCGAGGCCTGAGAGATGACGGGAGACGACGGGAGACGGCGAGGCTGGCGGCGGAGAGGAAAAATAGGGGAGGTCCGAAACTCAGAAACTGGAATTCGTTGTGGGATGGTGTTTGATCGTTTTGGAGAGGTGAATGGAGTTCCTGGAGTCAAACTAGGCGTGCTGGTGGCCACGGCTGGAGCCACGGCGGCGAGGTAAGCCTCGAACCCGTGAGTCTGTTTTCGGGTAAAAATGGCAGGTTGGGTTTTAACGTACTTCAATCGATCTAGTGACCAGGATGATGATCTAGAGGATGAAACGAGTCTGTGGGGATCATTTTCGAAGGGAATGGTGGTCGGAACTGGGAGCAGTCGACGGTGAAGTTTTGGCCGTGAGCTTCTCGATCGAGGAGGTACAATCTAGACGTGTTTTCTAGTTTTTAATTCCACAGAACCCTTAGTCTAACTTGGACGATCTTGTAGGAACAAACGGAACTGAGAATGGTTGAGAATTGACTGAGAACCAGTCGGGTTGGGCCGCGGGTCACGGTGACCCGTTTATCAGAGAAACGGGTTTGAATGGTGACACTGTTCACGGCGCGTGGGTTTCACGCGCAGCTACTCACGGCGGCACGTGACGGCGCGTGGGCACGAATCTCTAGGTGAGGTCAACATGACTTCTGTCCTATTTAATGCAACGGACATTTTGGGATTGGTTTCGTGTCGATCGGACACCGTCTCGATATTGTTCGGGATGTCCGAAGGTTTTAAATTAAGTTTAAAAATAAGTAAAAATTCAGGAAAATTACGGGACTTTGATAGGATGTTAATGATGAGGTTAGTGACCCTCTAATGTGATTTGGACAGGATTGGGAGTCCCGGTGTTAGTGGTGTGGCCCGGGAGGGCCGGTGGCACGCGTATCGAGGCATACCGTTAAAACGGTCTGTGAGTGGACTTTGGTTTTATAAATCCTATGCATGCTTAAATGTGTTATATGGTTTATATACATAATTTCTATGATGGTATTTGTGAGCATTGATTTCAGGTATGTTACACGTATTTCGAGGTGTTTTCCGTATTTCACATATATCGAGATTAACGGTTTATTTGTGGTTTTGCGTGCTTGTGGTTAAATAAATAGTATGATAAAACGGTTTTTATGTTGGAAAGATGAATTCGGGCTTGAGGCCCACTTGTTTTGGAAATCTCGGACTTGGAGTCCATTTGAGTACGTAATCGGGCTGCGGGCCCAGTTGGTTAATGAAATCGGGTCAGGGGCCCAGTTGGTATGAAATCGGGCTGAGACCCATTTGAGTTATGTTCTCGGGCCAGGGGCCCAGTTGATTTGTGAATTCGGGCCGTGGGCCCAGTGGGTTTATAAAGTCGGGCTGCGGGCCCAGTTGGTTTACAAATCGGGTCGTGGGCCCAGTGGTTCATAAAATCGGGCATGAGGCCCAATTGGATTATAATGGTGATTTCGGGTCAGGGACCCTATATTAAATAATTGTGATTTTTGGTCAAGGACCCTAAATGGAATTACGTGGTTTTATGGAAATTTCGGGCAGGGCCCATTGTAATGATGTGATAAAAGGATTTAATAAAACTGTTTTCCATATACCATCTGGACACAAGGATATATGATGGTCTCCTCCAGATGTCTGGGACACTGGGGAAGTCACGGTGCATTGCCTGCGAGGGGTCATTATACGGAGCAGCCGGACCGTATGATGACTCAGGAGCAGGATTGCTATGATTGACGTCAGGGACGTCAGACATCAGGGATGTCAGAAATATGGACCCGGAGAGACCCCGGGCAGCACGCGTAGCTTGTGAAACCGTGAGATATTGTAACACCCCGGAAATTCGAGGATTTCCATATTGTAATTTAATGTGTGATTTGACGATTTTACCCCTGTGAATGGTATGGTCAAATTGTTGACTTTTTGATTGATGAACTAAATGGACCTTGACCTATGACCGTGACGTAGTTCGGGACGTCACGAGTTCATAGACAGGTGGCACGTCCAATTCGGACGATCAGGGTAAAAGTTATGACTATCGGAAGTTCAGGGGCATTACCGTAATTTGGACTCTCGGGGGAAAATGTTGACTTTTCTTTTGACAACTAATTTTCAGTTGACTCTAGGACCGTTGGGTAGGCCTCGACGTCCTGAGTCCGTAGACAGGCGGCACGCCGAAATCGGACTTCGTACGAGGAAGTTATGGTCAGAAACGTGAATTCGGGAAGTTCGTGTCTCGGTTTTCGTGTCGAATATTAAATTCAGGAAATCTGATTGGAGGACATCTGGTGAGTGACAAGTGTCACTCACCCATTGGCTAGATTGGATCAGATCCACTATTGGATTAATTATCATTTAAATCTGCTTTAAATTACAGCCCTTGGATCTGAAATCCTTTGATTTGATCTCAGCCTTTGATCTCATTCTGAGATTTAATCCTGGCCCTTGATTCATTTTCCTATTCAGTATTAAAAGTCCATGAGTTCATGCACCCATGTGTTCATTCCCTTAAACCGTGTGTGCGATTTCTCCCTGGAACCAGCCCATCAGCCACCACCACTCAACCCCACACCTCAGACAACCAGCAGCCACACCCCTGACGCCGGCCACCGCTCCACGGCCACCCTGCACGGCGGCATCCTTCCAAACCCGTGAAGGAAACCCGCGGAACCCAAGTCACCAAACCATCCCAACCTTTGATCTAGGCCTGGAACCAACGTGCGGTTGTGACCACCGTGACTACTGGACGGCAAGGAGCTGACCCTGACAGTGTACGGCGGCGACACGGCGGCGTTCGGACGTTAAACCCGTAGGTAACCATTTTCCTTCCCGGCTTCAAAACACCGGATTGTGACGTTGACATCATTGAGTTGTTGTTAGGACTCGTCTAGGTGACCTTGACGACCATTTTGGAACCAGGACCAGGGCTGAACAACCGTCGACTCACCGGGAAGGATTACCAGAACCGGCAACCAAGCTTCCCGTCGAGTCTCAGGTAACCTCCTAGACCTAAAACCTAATTCTAATTACATAGAACCAATCTAGGGACTAGGACGAGTATTTAGGAATTGAAAGGACTGAAAATGACCCAGAAATGAAGGAATGGCAACCGGGTCTCGATCGCGGGTCTGATCGACCCGAGTTGCAGGAAAACGGGTCAACCCGTCTGATGACAGTGGTGCTGACGTGGCACCCTGTCAGTCTATCAGATGACGTGGACCAACCGTGAGCCGACACGTGTCACATGTCAGTGCACAGTCAGCACTGACATGTCAGTGACGTGGACCAGTCAGGGACTGCCACGTGTCACTGACATGTCAGTGACGTGGACCAGTGCCGTGCTGACACGTGGCACATGTCAGATCTGACACGTGGTCTGACAGATCAGTGAGGTGGACCAATCAGATGGTGACACGTGGCACCTGTCAGAGTCTGACATGTCAGACCTGCCAGCTGTCAGATGACGTCAGCAGGAACTGTTCCTGCGTTGACCGCCGCGTTGACCGGCGCGTGGGGGCGCGTGTGAACAGTGTTTCTGGTGGGACCACCACCATTCTTTAGGTTTCGACGATCCGGATCCAATGGCGGTGGTTTCGGGTCGATCGGAGATCATTAAGTTGGTCAAAATAAGGTTTATTGCCTTGGGAAGCGCGTTCGGGCGGCTTTCCCGGGTCGGTTTCGACCTAGGCTTTCATGGTTGAATGTTGGGGGTTTAATTTGACCTTTACGAATACTTGGATTTGACAGGGATTGTACATTTGTACCAGGACGAGGGTATACGTTCGGTTTCTAGCAGGATTGTACTGTGAGTGGGCCATTTTCTTAAACCCTTGTGTGCATAAATGTTTTCTGGTTTTATTATACTTATTCACATGCTAAAACAATGATGGTTTTGATGATATGGAAAATATGGTTATGGCACGTGTCACGGTATTTGGGCTTGAGACCCGTCCGATGGAACTGAATGATTGGTTCGGATTCTATCTATGTATATATATGTTTGCATGTGGATATCAATAAAATGTATTTGTTACTGCACTGTATAGATCCTTCCATATTGTATTGTCTCCTCCGGATGAGGTACCCCGGAGAGGTCACGGACGTCTAGAACGTCCAGCGTCTATGACGCTAAGCATCGGGGATGCTGTACCCGAACGGGGTTCGGGGATTGAACTCGGAAATTGAGACCCGAGTGGCACGCGTAGCCTTGTGATTGTGACCTATTGGACGTCAGGGACGTCAGACATCAGGGATGTCGGGATTGGAGTGTATAGTGCAGCAACTAAAATTATGGTTATGGTTTTGCTATATGCCTTATGGTTCATATTATATGGTTTATGATTTTGGAATTATGGTGCACGCATATTTGGAAAACGGAGGGGTAAATTATATGTTTTACTTATCAAACGATTTCATAAACTTGTGTTTCGGTCCACTCACCCTTACTGTTTTGATAACCCCTCCAGGTCGGGAAACTGAGGTAGAGGAGGAACCAGAGGCTGAGGCATAGATCTACTTCTGCGTACCTGAACCCCTGCTGGGCGGTGTACCCGCAGGATTACTTTAGAGTCGTGCTCGCAAATTTGTAATTTTGGATTATATCCCTTGTCTGACATTCGTTTAATTCGGATTTTATGTATGACTTTAATTTGGTTATTTATGCTTTTAAATGTTTTGAGGTTAAAATTGGTATGAATTATTGGGTGTCAGACGGGAGCAGGGCACGTCCCCTTGTGGTCCCTGTGGGATCGGGGCGGGTCCTGTCAGATATGACGTCAGGGACGTCTAGCATCAGGGATGCTGGTGATGGTAATGGTAAAATATGAATTAATGAAATGGCTTTCCGGGTGGATTTATGATTGTGTGATTTTAATGAATTGATGTTAATTTATGGTCGTTGGTGGTGACCCACATGGTTGTTTATGTATAGTTATGGTATTTCACAGTTTTGGGCTGAGTTCCCACACTTGGTTTTTGGTTGACGGTTTTTGGGCTAAGGCCCTAATGGCTCGGTTGAGCAAACGTTTTGGTTACTGGTTTTCGTGGCATGCATACGTTTTTATTGGAGGGCATAAATGTCTTATAAATGTATTTGATGAACTTACTGGTTCTTGTCCACTCACAGCTTTTGGTTTTAATGCCCTTCAGGTTGATCACGGGTGCGATTGCAGCAGAGACTGGGACATTGCACACCTCCTCCATCGATCCTTGCGCACTCTGGATGCCCTGTTTGGGCAGTGGCTCTTGGTCATCCTTTGTCTGACACCCCTTGTTGGACGGGAGCAGGGCACATTCCATGGTAATCCCGGGGGGATTGGGATGGGTCCTATCAAATCAACCGGGTCAAGCCGCGGGTGGCAGGCCCGAATTACAGACAAACGGGTGAAGGTGCTGACACTGTAGCTACAGTGTCAGGCGCGTGACTTTCACGCGCAGCCACTTTGGGCGGCGCATGAGGGCGGGTTGGGGCTTATCTCCGATCACGATCAACATGACTTTTATCCCTCTCATTATTCTGAACATTTTTGGTGAATTAACCATGTTGATCTGAGATAGTTTGAAGGGTCAGTTTAGGGCCGGTTGCCTCGGAAAACGTGTTGACGGTTTCCCCGAACCGGCTTCTGTTTCGAACTTTCTTTTGAATAAATATTAAGGACTTGTAGTGACCCTTACGTGTGAATTGAACTGACAGGAATTGTACGATAATCTCGGTACAGGTCCGTACGCGCAGATTCACAGCGGAATCGTACAGTGAGTGGGCTCGTTTTCATTAAACCCTTGCATGCTTAAATGTTTTCTGATTTACTTATATGTTCACATGCTGGAATCTATAAATGGTTTTGATGATATTGAGATTTCGGCTATGGCACGTTTCACGGTATTTGGGCATGAGACCTGTTTGATGAAACGTAACGATCGGTTCAGATTTTACCTATGTATACATATATGTTTGCATGTGGATATCAATAAAATGTATTTGGTACTGCACTGTATAGATCCATCCATACTATACTGTCTCCTCCGGATGAGGTACCCCGGAGTGGTCACGGACGTCTAGAACGTCCAGCGTCTATGACGCTAAGCATCGGGGATGCTGTAACCGAACAGGGTTCGGGGATTGAACTCGGAATTGAGACCCGAGTGGCACGCGTAGCCTTGTGATTGTGACCTTATTGGACGTCAGGGACGTCAGACATCAGGGATGTCGGATTGGAGTGTATAGTGCAGTGGCTAAAATTATGGTTATGGTTTTATTACATGCCTTATGATTCATATTATATTATTTATGATTTTAAATGATGCTGCATGCATGTTTGGAAAAATGAGGGGTAAATTATATGTTTTACTTATCAAATGATTTTATAAACTTGAGTTTCGGTCCACTCACCCTTAATGTTTTTGGTAACCCCTCCAGGTCGTGATACTGAGGTAGAGGGAGGAACCTGAGGCTGAGGCATAGATCTACTTCTGCGTACCTGAACCCCTGCTGGGTGGTGTACCCGCAGGGTATTGTTAGAGTCGTGCTCGCAACTTGTAATTTTGGATCTCATCCCTTGTCTGACATCTGTTTAATTCGGATTTGATGTATGACTTTAATTTGATTATTTATGCATTTGAGGTTTTGAGGTCAAAATTGGTATGAATTATTGGGTGTCAGACGGGAGCAGGGCACGTCCCCATATGGTTCCAGAGAGGATCGGGGCGGGTCCTGTCAAGTTTTTTGTGTGGGACCGGGACCTTTTTAAGGTTTCGACGATACGGATCCAATGGAGGTGGTTTCGTGTCGATCGGAGATCGTTAGGTTGGTCAAATTAGGGTTTGAAGCCTTGGGAAGCGTGTTAGGACGGCTTTCCCAGGCCGATTTCAGTCTAGGGTTTCTTAGTTGTTTAATAGGGACTTAAAGTGACCTTTACGTATGCTTTGAACATGACAGGAATCGTACCTTAGCACTTGGACGGGGCTTTACGCTCGGGATTGCAGCGGGATTGTACTGTGAGTGGGCCTTTGATTTCACTAAACCTCAGCATGCATAACTGTTTTACTTTCTATTATATCTATATGTGATTCAAGCAAAAGTATCTATTTATCCTGAGTATGATTTATGGCATGTATTACGATGTTTGGGCATGAGACCCGTCTGGTTGTTTAAGCACGGTTTTGAGTCATGTATATGTATAATAGATTTCGATATTTATCTTTGGTACTGCACTATATAGATCTACCCTAGGATACTGTCTCCTCCGGATGTAGGTACCCCGGAGTGGTCACGGCGCATTGCTTGTGAGGAGTCATTCTACGAAGGGACCGGACCGTAGAGTGACTCAGGAGCAGGATTGCTACTATTGGACGTCTGGGACGTCAGGCATCTAGTATGGCACACTCGGACTAGGTTCGGGATTTGGACTCGGGATTGAGACCCCGGGTGGCACGCGTATCCTTGGAACTGTGACCTTATTGGGCGTCTGGGACGTCGGACATCTGGGATGTCAGGGTTGGGATGTATAGTGCAGTGACTGAGATTATATTATGTTGATATTATTCTGCTTATGATTATATGATTTTGTGTTTTTGGTACTGATGCATGCTTTTCGAAAAACGGAGGGAAAAATCTATATGTTTTCGAGATGGTAAACTATTTGTAAACCTTGAGTTTCGGCCCACTCACCTTTGTTGTTTTACTACCCCTCCAGGTGGTGCTATTGAGGAGGAAGAGTAGGAGGATCCCGAGGAAGAGGCATAGGTTTACGTTGCGCACCTGAACCTTACTGCTGGGTAGGTTGGCATGTAGATTGTCTAGAGTCGTGCTCAATAAACTGTATTCGGGAACTATCCTTTGTCTGACACTATTTGTATTCGGATATTTGTGTGGCGTGCTATGTATGACTTAAATTTGACTTTTCTTTATGCATCTGCTTTCCTAAGGGTAATTTTGGTATTATGAAGTCGGGTGTCAGACGGAAGCAGGGCACGTCCCCAGGTGGTCCCAGGGGGATCGGGGCGGGTCCTGTCACAGGTGGCACGCCCGATTCCGATATTCGAGGAGAAAGTTATGATGTTCTGAAGTTTAGGGGTAATTTGGTAAATTGGTTGAAAATGGGCCATTTGTTGACTTTTTGATCGGGACCGTGTTTGTACTTTCCGTAAATACCGTTGGGTAGGTCTCGAGACGCTGAATCCGTAGACAGACGGCATGCGTCAATCGGGGTTCGGATGAAAAAGTTTTGAACTAAGGAAGGCTAAGGGCATTTTGGTAATTAGCCATGAAAGGGCATTTTGGTCAATTGTGTTTTAATGGTGCAGAATTGTCCTTTTGTTAAGACTGATGACTCCGTAAATTGAATGACTTATGCAGTTTATTAAGTGACATTTGTCGCTTTAATAAAAAGATTAGTGGCAGAACTTGATGATGGGGCAAGTATGATGGACGGTGTGGATTGAAACTGAGAAAAACAAACAAATCGTGTGTGTGTTTAAGTGTAAATGTAAAACTGTGTGGGTGTTTTGGAAAAACAGAGAACAAATATGCTTGATCAATCTTCCCAACGATTAATTGAGGAAACTGAAGCAATTGGACGCACTTGTGAGTCCTTGGAGCTTAGAACCGAAAAGAAAACACAAAGGGTCGAAGGAAGAACCAAGAAGTGATGAACTAGGAGAGGACCCGAATTGATGAACGAAATGAAATCGTGAGTTTGAAGTGTGGACCTTGAGGTCACGAATTGACCTTGAATTCAGCTTCTTGAGGACATTTCGAGTCGAACCCAATCAAAAACGAAAGGAAAGGACGTCGCTTTGGCCTAAAACGGACATGGCGGACTTCGGAAATTGTCCAGCTTGAGTTGAGTAATTGGGGGTCAGTTCTTGTAAAATTGATTTCGAAACAGCTTTAGAATGAGCTTACGACACTGTGTGACTCATTAATTGAAGGATTGGATGATGGTTTGAGGAACTCGACGATGAACAGACCGCGAACCCTTGAGACTTGATCGAATAGACTGAGGTAATTATTGATGTAATTGACATCACAGCTCTCCAATTAAAGTTAAAACAATACTATTAGCTTAATCAATTGAAGAAATTGACTGGAAATGTACAGGATTAAACCGGGTCACCTCGCGGGTCGCAGGGTCCGTTTACCAGGTAAACAGGTGAAGGAGACAACTGTTCATGGGTACTGTAGCTGACGCGTGGCTTCCACGCGCAGCCGCTTGAGGTGGCACGTGGGGGCGCGTGAGCGGGTTTTTCGAGGTGAGGTCAACATGACTTTTGTCCTATTTAATGTAACGAACATTTTGGCACTGGTTTCGAGGAAATCGGACACCGTTTCGATATTGTTTCGAGGGTCCAAAGGTTTATATTACATTTAAAATACGTATTTAAATTCTGAAAAAATTGGGGGAAATTATATGAGGTATATTGAGATGTTAGTGACCCTCGATAATGATTTTGGACAGGAATGGTGACTTCTGGAAATTTCACAAAAACGTGCAGCGCGGAAAGCGAGCGATAAGGACGGTGTGTGAGTGGACTTTTGTTTTCTACCCTGAATGCATGCATATATGTTTTAAATGCTTTATAATATGATTTGACATGATTTGGTATGATTGATGTTTCGATGTGATGATTTCCGAATTTTGGGAATATTATATTATTTTATATGCTTTGGGCACGATTTTCGAGAAAACCCAGATATTACTGTTTTGGGCGAAGGCCCGGGATTTGTGATTGGTTTTGACTCGGGTTATGAGTCAGGAAACTGATTTGATGAATTTGTAATGTTTTCTGGATATCTCTTATGGATTTATGAATGGAAACTAAGGTTGCAGTTACACGGATTTGTGTGAAATTGATATGTTGGGCGTGAGACCCAATGGAAATGTGATTTTGATTGGATTAGTATTTTCATGCGATTACATGATGATATTGATGGTTTTCGGATTTATGAAATCGGGACTCTGGATTTATGAATTTTATGGATTATGTTTTGGGCTGAGGCCCTGTGTTGAAAATGGTTTTGATTTCAAATGCAACTGTTTTTCACTGATTTTCATGATGATGATATATTGTGGATATTAGGGCTTCCGGTTGGGAATGTGTTTCCCCGGAATGAACCCTGGAGATAACGCTCGCCTTCGGGATGGAAGTGTTTACCCCGGAGAGGTCACGTAGCACGGTCTGTTGTCGTGCAGCCGAGGGAGGCTCGACTCAGATCAGATGTGCTGGATTATGTGGAGATCAGTCGGTGATATGTTCACGACGATCTGGATTGCCAGCTGGTGATGTGTTCACAGCGGGGGATGCTCGGATTTTGAGCGGTCCTTGAGCCTATTGATTTGCACGCGTTGCAAGGATAACGTGACTATATGAGATTGGATATGATACTGGATATGGAAATGAGTCCCGTGGTTTTTATTGTTCATGATTTATGCTTTATGAACGTTTATGCCCAGATTTACTTTACTCATGATTTATGATATGCATGCATGTTTTCGAAACTGGAGGGTAGGAAAGTCTTTGGATAAATGTATTTCTAAACTTTTATTTTTGTCCACTCACACCTTTTCTGTTTTATTGACCCTCCAGGTCATGGCACGATGATCAAGGCTGATCGAGAGGTGGAGGCATGAGTGGGCACAGGTACGATTATCCCTTGTTTGGCAAGTGCTGAGGGCAATTTCGGAAGTTCAGTTGACTTGTCAGACAGGAGCAGGACCGGGCACGGTTACTCGTATCCTTTGGGGACGGGTCCTGTCAGTGAATAAGTGGGTGAGAGAGTCAGGGAGATAAGATATGAGTGAATAAGTGGATATACTAAATAATGTAAAATAATATTTTATTCTTAGTAGGTAATTACATATCAATTATTAAATGTAAAAATGAAAGCATCGTACATTATTTTACATTATTTAGTATTATTTAATAATTTAGATAATTTAGTATATCCACTCATTCACTGATATCTTATCATTATATCCACACATTTAGATAATTTAGTACATTATTTTACATTATTTTAGTGGATAAAAAATATATCAATTGTTAAATGTAAAAATGTTTATATTTTATTACCTTTTTAATCTAAAAATGTATTATTATTATCACTATATTATATTAGTTTTATTATTAATAACTTTATAATTATGTTTTCACTCATGCCACCCAAGATTATTTTAACTTTATCTTTAAGGTTTTATATTGTTAGTTATCGACATACTTATATTTTATCATATTATTCATCAGATATTTATTATATTAAAGTCATTTCATAGTTTTTATTAGTTCTATATAGCCATTATTGGGTAGTTAAGTTTTTTCCTAAGGTTTCATTCCAAATTTCTAATTTTTAGACCGAATTTCCGTCATTTTTATTGACCGTAAATGATATCGATAACGATATTTGAGGAAAGATATCCGTAAATTTAACTAACGATATATCTGTTGATATCGATATTTCAATTCTTAATTAGAAGAGATATGAGTAGACGATATATCTAGGGCAATTAATTAGCTTGATGATACATGATATTAAATTTTAAATTCTTATAATTGTCCAATAATTTCCACCCAAAAAATGTTGAACATAATATACAAATGAATAGATCATAATAATATAATTATATAATGAATCATGACCCACGTATACATAAAAGTAGGTGGCTGTAACAACATGATGAAAGTTTCAAGTGACCTAGAGCATCTGACAGCACTCTGTCCCAGATAGACCAACATGAACAATACTAAAGCATTCATGAAATTAACCCAATTTACTTTCAACTTTATTCTATTTCATCTTTATTTATGAACAATACCGAACTTCAATTTTACCTTGCTAGTGGATGAGTTTACCACAATGTCTCTCGTAAGTTTTGGTTATAATAATTAGATTAGAATTATTTATCCTTTAATTTCTTTTATATGTAGTTGAATTGTTAGAGATCAAACCTAATTCTTCATATCCCTCTTTCTTTTAGTAGAGATAATTTGTTTAGTATTATTATAAGTGTTATTAGGGTTTTGGTGGTTTTGTATTTTGTGTGCTTGATTTGTAATTTTTTGCACAATTTTAGTGATATAAGTTTGCTAGTGGTTAGTGCAACTTTTTCTGCATTAATATTGTCAAATTAGTTTATGAGTCATACTGTCATATCTTGATTTTTAATAATATAATTGTTCCATATTTGTATGATAATCAATGATATCGTTCTTAATACAAAAGAAATACCGTTGTATTGAAGAACAATATGCATTAACATCGGGTCCATTAGCTGCCTCCATAGATATATAATAACTCCACTATGGAAAAAATGCCGAAATTAAATTAGAGCTTAATGCGTTGCTCTATTATGGTGTTGTAATATAAACAAAAAAGGAATGTTGGGAAGGCACAAAGTGAGATTAAGGAATGATTCATAACGTAAGGGATGTGCAAAGGAGAAACAACTTTCTACTTTGGAAGAGAAAATTAAAGCAAAATCTTCCCTAAGAAATATCAAAAGGGCACTACTTTTCATGCTTTGTGATTCGTTTTGCAAAAGAATAACTTTTCTTTCTTTTGATTTTCGTAACCCCAACATTCTCACCTTTGGAAAAGCATTAGAAAGTTGCGCTCGGAGTGGAAGACTTCAAAATATATGTAAATAGACCATAATGATAAAGGTGGATATAGAGAATTTTGATTACATAATTAATTAGATACGGTAAAAATGTAGTATGTAAAAATTATGTACTTATGATTTTAAAAACGTATATATTAGTGAATCTTTAACATGTGAATAGAAAATGATAGGTTTAAAAAAATATATATGTATATAGATTTATAACACAAAATTGATAATCATAAAATGCAAGAATATATTCATATGAAATTCAATATCTAGTGATGATCGATTGACTCGTTGTGAGAGTAATTACTGCCGTACGTCTAATTATACTGTAATAAAAGTAATTATATGTATAAATAAATAATAAAGGAGAAAGGATTAAGAAAAACATAGATAGATATTAGATAAGCATCTACTCTTTAGGCCTCAAAGATCGATGTTGCTACTTTAGAATCCCAAAAAGATGATTATCTCCACAACTTTAAATTAAACCCCGTTAAGCATAAGTTGGGAATTTGTCGGCTTATATATATGGCTTTTGGAAAGATTAGAGGTTTTGAGACAATGCATTAGTATGTATTCAAAACTTTGCCAGCTCTATCTCTATCTTCGATCTCTTGTTTTGAACCCAAATTTGGCTTAATTAACACTTTTATTTTCTCTTTTACTTTTTACTCATCTTTTGCTACTTTGCTCCCAACTTGAAAGGAAGAAGCCTCCAATATTTACTTGACTGTGAGAAGAATATAGGGCATTTGATGCATCATTCAACAACACATCAAGCTAGGATTAGGTAGTTGTAAGAAATTGAAGTTACACCTCAAAATCAATTGGTAATAGAAGGAGTAACCCTAGATCATATAAGACACAAATTGTAGTTTTGCTTTTCCGATGTGAGACATTTTCCTCACATCTCAACACGTCCCCTCACATGTGGCTGATTTTCCAGTCTATCACGTGACAATTTAAATGGGTATGTGTGACACTTTGAATGGGTATGTGTAACATGTGTGATGGTTAAGCCTTCACATGGGATAACTTCGCTCTGATACCGTGATAGGAGAAGTGAAAAGAAGAGGGTGACCTTGCTGAGAACAAAAAGAAGAGGAAGAAGATAGCTTTTGTATTCAGAAAAAAATGAGAGCAAGATTATTTAATCATTCTTACAATTGAGGACTATATACTGCAATGCAGTAGTAACATAAAAGTTCTAACAAACTAACTACTTATCAGAATGAAGGGAGGATAGCTAGCCATATACAGCTGGCACACAAGGGAGGTAATGTAGTCTTCTAACAGTAGTGCAGCATCATACGATCATCACTGCAGCTCCATAGGATCAGCACATCATCTCTTTAATCCTAACATAAAGCATGTCAAAATTCCAAGAAAAATGGATGGAAAATTCGTCAAAAAAAGAAGCAGAAGAGGAAATAAGACACAATTGGAATTTATTCTATTTCAAATAAAGTTTTCAAGACGGCATCCTTCGTTTTGAACAAGGATGTAAAAGGAAAACATGAAACCCATTTTATGTATAAATGGCTGGACGTTTTATATATTTGTATCTATATATAGTTGTTTGTCGTTTTTGTTTCTTTATCCTTTTGTGTGGATGAATATATACGTTGTTAAAGAATATGATCCTTAATTTTGTTCTCACTACTGTTAGGTAGGGATGATAGTAGATCATGTCATGTCAGATCTGTTTTATCTAAATATGTCAATCTGAATCCAACCTGTTTAATAATCATGTCAAGAATGTTGAACCAGAACTGGCCTATTAGTGAACTAAGTAGCCCGTGTAATCCTTTTACTAAACAGGTTATGTTCGACATCAAATTAACATATGGCATGTTTAACCGGTGACGTCGATTTTAGAGTAGAGAATTAATTTCTAAGGCACTATTAGGTTTGCTGTTCTTGAAGTTTAGAGAAGCATGGTTTTGCATAAGAAAGAAGAAAAATGTTTTTAGAGAGAAGATTGAGAGAATAGAAAGAGAAAGAGATTGAATGAATGAAGCTTTGATTTCCACAACATTGCATTACACAATGAATCAAGAGAGTTTATATCCTCTTTGAGTAACCACGATTACTTAATGACTAAATAAGTCACACTAACTAAAATAACCAAATAACAAACACTAACTATATTGTTAACAACCTAAAAATATGGACAGCTGATAGATAGTGACATTTCACACATAGTGCCTCGTGAGAAGGTGGTGTGGTTCGATTGCAGCCTTACACCAGCAGACCGTATGAGCATATGCTTAGTGGATAAAACAAATCATCAGCCAAGGCCTTAGTGAAGATATTTGCGACCTGATCACAGGAAGACACATGTTGGACATCTAAATCAACAAGAACCACTCTTTCTCGCACAAAGTGATAGTCGATTTCAATGTGCTTAGCTCGAGAATAAAGATATGATTAGCACAGAGACTGGTGGCAGAAGTATTATCACAGAAGATCAAGGGTGGTCACAACAAAGGGAAGTGAAGAGCACAAATCAGTTGTCTTATCCAAGAAACCTCAGCTACAGAGATTGTGAGGGCCCGAGATTCAGACTTACTGTTTGATCGGGAAACTGTAGTCTGCTTCTTGGACATCCAGGAGATGGGATTATTGCCAAGATATACAACCATACTAATAGTAGAACGGCAGTCACTTGGATCTCCAGCTGAATTAGCATCAGTATAGGTAATCAAATCCAAGGATCCATGTGTCAACGTGATCCCATGACACTGAGTGCCTTTGAGAAATCTAAGAAAATGTTTGACATCCATAAAATGCAACTCAATGGGTGAATGCATGTATTGGCAGACCTGATTCGCTGAGAAAACTATATCAGGCTTGGTAAAGGTGAGATACTCCATGGCTCCTACAATGCTACAATAGTTGGAGAGATTGACATACAATGAGACATTATGACACGTTTAATAAACGGATGGATTTCGGGTTAACATGTTAACCCATATATTGACATATTAACCCGTTTAATAATTTGGTAGGTTTCGGGATAACCTGTTAACCCGTATAATAACGTATATATTAACCTGTTTAATAAATGTGTTAATTACTAACTCATATATCTACCCATTTGCCTACATATATACCTATTAAATCTTATAGTTTAAATAGGTTAAATATTTTAAACAGGTTAAACGGATCATATGTTAATTGGGCTCCGAGTACAAACTGTTTATTAAATAGGTTACACTAGTTACATGGGTTATTAACAGGTCGGGGTCGGGTTGGATATCCTTAACACGATTATTAAACGGGTAGGGTTCGAATTGAGCATATTTGGATAAAACTAAATTAATGACATGATACAACACGAACACCACACGACCCGACCTATTGCCAACCCTAATTGCGGATCACTCTCTGTATCATGGTGGAAAAAACGAGGGGAACTTGAGGACGAGTTGTCACACAACGACAGCGTTACCGATTTTAAAGTGGAGAATTAATTTTAAGGCACATGGTTAAATCATCTAATGCACATAGTTAATTCACATACCCTTGATTCCTTGTTGCATTCATCCTATTAATTCTAGTCTAGAATCAAGTGTTTTTCAAATTCAAAAATAATTATGTCTTGAGTAATTTCTATGAATCATATGTAAAGTTTCAATGAGTCATGTGTATATTTTCCATGGGTCATTTATGCACCTTAGTTATTAAGGAGTCAAATCTATTCACGGGGGATGTCTATGTGAGTAGCCTATAAATACTCCCTCTCATTTGGACTAAGGATCATCTAAGAATTATTCAATAAAAAATTTGTTAGTGAATAGTGTTCTTCCTAAACTATATTTTCTTATCTCTTTGGTGGATTCGATTGAATAGCGAGTTATTTAACTCGTGGATTCTTTAGAGTGACGGGTTTGCTAACCAAGAGCATTCACTTGTGTTGTCTACTAAAATCTCCATTAGGCCTGTGTCAACCTGTTTAACATATTTAATCTATGTAAACTATAAGATTTAATAGGTATTAAGTAAATGGGTAGATATATGGGTTACTAATTTGCATGTTTATTAAATAGATTAACATATAGGTCATATACGGATTAACATGTTGATCCGAAAT